>JAWWTY010000077.1:121367180-121459407 GCA_035222235.1 Margarornis squamiger
TCTCCTCTCCTCTCCTCTCCTCTCCTCTCCTCTCCTCTCCTCTCCTCTCCTCATTTTAATCATATTCACTGTTTTTCCAGTGCCAAGAGGCCTGCAAACATTTGTAGTGCATCACAATTCTGACTTGCCTCATAATTATTTATGACCTTTATCAATAACAGGTGAGCAATTGTACGTACGTACATGTATGGTGATCATGTGGCATAGGTAATTACCCACAAGAGACTGGGAAGCGAATATCAAGCACCTTCTCATCTAAAACAGAATTAGAAAACAGTTTTATAGTGGTATACCAAGACAAAATTGTAAATGTACTTTGGTCAAAATATATACCTCCAATACTATCTTAATTAATGGAGAATCCTAGGGTTCAGCTAATTTAACAATCAAATACACAGAGATATTTTTTTTAACAGAGAAAATATATACTAATGTTTCTATATTTCATTAGCACAGGATCCATATTTCAGCTGGAAAAACTCTCACAGAAACTGAGCAATCAGCCTCTCTGGATATGGTATAGTAATGTACTAGCTTGTGTGTATGACGTCTTATTATAGAGATGTCAGTTTTAGTTTGAAACATAAACATATTTTTATTTATACATTAGTGCTTATAGTGATCAATGACCATCTGTGCAGTATATTAGAATTTGGTTTTGATCAGTAGAAAGCAATTATTCATAGAACTCAAAACAGAAGGCAAAGTTGTGAAAGAAAGGAGAAGAATTATGTCTTTCTTACAGGGAAGGTAATTTTAATATAGACGAGATTGGCCCAAGTCCTGCAGTTTGGATTGATAGATTATCTAGCAGAACTATCATTTCAATAATCTCAATGACAGTGTAGCAGTGGATACTTGGTACAGTATTATAAATTAAATTTACTGCAAATGTCATTGCAGAGAATATGGAAAGAGATGCGTCATTTGTATTTGTAGAAGCTAAGATAGAGAAAAATGGAAGATTCTTTGACAAAACATGACAAAAATTATCTACATGATATAGTTATGCTACCAGTTGTTTAAAAGATTCCTTTCATCATTACTTTGTTCATTAAGATACGTGAATTACTCTAATATTTATTTGATCAGAGAGGAATGAGATTCTTCTATTCTTCATTAAAATTTTTTGCAGGATTTAAGAATATCCAATGTCCATATTTCAGAAACACTTTTTTTTCAGAAAGTACAAGCTGTCTTTGTCTAATTACAGTCTACTTATTCAGCTGTAAAACTAAACTATGAATTGGTAAATTAATATTCTTCTGCATATAGAGAGGTATGTCGACTTGACAGTGATGTTTACAACTTAGATACCAAGTTGGTGATGTAAAATCTTTGTAATACAGGCAACTGAGGAACAATAATAAAAGTGTTCTTTCTGTTTACAGCGTTTTTGAGGCCCAATTTTATCACTTTCTTTACCATCATAAGGTCATATGTAATGTAATCTAAAAGCTTTAAGCAAAATTACAGAAGACTTGAACTTGCAGGCACCTGAAAATTGGTTGCAACATATTGGAGCTAAATTCTCTTCAGAGTTAAAATTTGTAAGTTAAGAAGAACTTTCTTACCTAAGGGAAGTTACTGGGAATTATCTTTGAAAGCAGATTTCTGCCATAATTATGAAATGCAGTTTATGTATAGATGCTTAGTTATGGGTTTTTTTTAGTATTGTCATTTACTTGGTTTTGGGTTTTGGTGGGGTTTTTTTAGTTGAAATAAAAAAATTGAAACATAAACTATATTGCAATGTAACGCTCAATATGTCATAACTTTATCTGCAAATCATATATATATATATATGCATATTTGTAGATTAATTTGGTCAGAAAGCTGGAAAATACAAAAGATTAAATTAATATTAATTATTCTGGGTTTAACTTATAATTGAAATGAAAAATTGAATTGTTCTAACCAATGTCCAGTGCAAAATTTTTCTTACAGAGACGATATCAGGTGGGACCCTAGAGACCTCAGTTTTATTTTAAGCCCTTTACTCTTTTACTTTGAGATTCTTGACAAGACACATCACGTCATTGTGCTTTGGAAACATGACTCAAGAAAGTGTAGGGAAATACTGTTGAATGCATGGTTAATGTTTGTGACATAAATAATTTATGAAACTATGAAATAATACTCAACATCTAGGTTACTATCAGATTGTCAGTACTAATCTGCTTAATTTCTGTCTTAGTTGTACCTTCATCATAAACACTTACATGGCTGAAAATCTATCTATCTATCTATCTATCTATCTATCTATCTATCTATCTATCTATCTATCTTTCTATCTATCTATCTATCTATCCATCCTTCCATGTTCTATTGTATTTCATGTTTCCCTCTTTCTCTTCCAGTTTTCCCTTCCTGGTGGTTGAGAAGTGGATAAGACTTCCCTTGTCACCAATGGGTGCATAGTATAGAAAATGGGTGCATTTGTCTAGAAAAATGAAGCTAATGTGTCAAAAGGAGAAAGACAATCTGTCATGACCATAAATATGTGTAGGATGATAATTCAAGATAGCTTACAATGACTGTCCTCTTTGAGACAGAGATCATATTTACCACTAAGAAAATAAAGATTATTACTTCTACACTAGATTTTTTTACCTTCACATTTCTTTGAGACTATTCCTTAATTCAAATAGTTTTGCAAATATATTTGAAAATTATTTTAATTTCCAACAGAGTAAGTATATATACAATTACTGTAATAATTAGACTTCCTATCCTTTGGTGAATCTACCATGAAGGAAAACATAGAAAGGTAAAAATTTCTGAATGCCACTAGGATGAACACAGTTTTTGAAACATCCCTCATTTTAAGAGTATTGAGTGCATATAACTGAACAATTACATCATACCCTTGTTTGCTTACGTAGGCAAAGCAACATTCAAACATACAGCAAAAACCTGCAGTTTTTGCTGCATGCATGAAGTAGAGTTCAAGAGACTAATGCCATATAAGGATTTTTTCAGAAAATCTTATTTATATGACTGTGTGCAATTGTTTACATTTTTTCTTATTTATTTGAGCAAAAAGTTGATTACAGCAAGAATTTGCTTAGTTTAAGAATTTGGGGTTTTTTAACATTTCACTATGGTGCATCAAAGCATTAAATGACCATGATTTATTTCAAAGAGCAATTTCCAGCTGAGACAAAGTTATTGGAACTCTTACTAGCTCAGCTGGAGGAAGAAAACTTTCTTGGAGGACATTGAGGAGTAACTAAGTACAGACTTTAAGTGTCCTACTTTTAGTTATAACCACAGTAATATGCAGAAGGGATGTGCACACTAAATCTAATCACCAATAGAAATACGGTTAATGAGTTACATTTCCTGTGGTATTCAACTTCCATATGGCAGGTATAATGTTTATCATGCCATATGCTTGATACCACAGACAAGAGTACATTCTGTAAACATGGTTATGACACCTTTTCATTGATTCAAGAAGTGGCATTCAAACAGAAACTGTTTCAAGATTCTGCCAAGATGCAATAGCTGGGAGGAAGTCGGTAAAGTATTACCAGAAGTTTTCTCAGCAGGAATGTTTTTTGTCCAAGGACACCTCAGTATCAAAATACAGAATGACTCATCACAGCCAAAATACTTCATATGATTCCATAATAGTGAATATTATCATTTTTTACCCAGAGATTTTATCGTCAGATAAATGTTCCTCTATTACACATGCTAACCTCAATAGATGTCTATTAACCATAACAAAAGTATTGATACCTAACCCATATGGAGGCACTTGTGTGCAGGTATCGTGTGGAACTGAATCCCAATTTTCATGTAGATCTAGTGGCCTAAACACAAGTTCCTAGTGCCCTTAGCAATACCAAAGGTCTCCAAGAAATCTGCTTGTAGCCTTCGCATGAGACACAGGGCCTGCAGAAGGCTATGCCCTTCTGGAGCAAATCTGGAACTTGCCTGATGAGGCAATCAAATTTTGTCCTTACTGTTTTCTACTGCTGAGATTATAAGTTCTGTGTATGTCACAAATATACGAAAATAGCTCTGAACTACTGCCTTTATGTTCTCTACCTTAACTGCAAGACAATCTGATCTCCTTTTATTTTCTTTCCAAAATGCTACTACTGACATAAATATAATTAAACATATACCTTAATATTACCTAAATAACGATTTAGTGTTGCTTTGTAAACATTCAGATCATACCTGAATACCTGCAAAAAATGTTATTCTGTGTAGGTTATCTAATTATAAAACCTGTCTCCCATGTGAAAAAATCTTTTAAGTGCTGAAAGGACCATTAATTTTCCCATGAAGTTTGGAGAACATTAGTTTGTCCTTTTTTTGTTAATTTACAAAAAGATTAAAATCTGTCTGCAGAGATCATTAAGAAACTGTATGATATCAATTAAGAAAAATAATGTAATTGAAGGAAACCTTGAAAATGTAAATCAGCTTTTAAAAAAATAAACCAGATTATTTTCACTAGGAATAATTATAAAAGCAAGACTTCACATAAAAAAATAGTTATTGTTAAGTTCATGAAAAAATATACCTATTATAAAAGTTAATAGTAATCACAAAAGAAAGTGAAGTTTTAAAAAAATATATAATTATGAGAGAAAAGAGTTTTTGCAAACAAAAAATACTTATAAGACTACCAGTTTTAAAAACATGTCATGTACAAAATGACATTTTCTTTCATTGCTTATCCAACCATCTGTCTCAAAGATTTAATATGGAAGCCTTGAGTAGGGACTTCAATAAACGTATCTCTATTTTTTTATTCCTTAAATATTTACAATTATGTAAACTTTCAAATTATGCCTAAAAGGAGCATGTTACAATTATGCACATATACAAAGTATTCTAATTATCAACATTCTTTTTACATAAACGTTCCTTGAATTTTATCTTCAATCTTTAAGTACAAATTTGGCAGTAGGAATGTTTAATTTTTAATTTGTAAGGATTTTTTATTTTTTCTACCCTAGATCTGTGTCACAAGTAATAGCTCTGGAAGCAACTTAATATTTTTTGTGGGAGAAATTATTTACTTTGACAAGGATTACAGTAAGGCTTTCCTTCTCATTTGGGACTGCTAGGGATTTTTGTTGTTGTTGTTGAAAATAAACCAAACTAAACCAAAACATGATGATCTAGACAGAAAAATGACTTTAAATACTAATTAACCCACAGTTCTGAAAAGTATTTTCTGAGTATTGTCATTAAATGTTAGGTGTAGTAACAGGCATTACACACAGAGATACCAAGGACTTTGAACTTGCTCCATATGATCTCAGTCCTAGCTACTATTGTAAACAGGCTGTAATTGCTAGAGGGTAGGGTACTTGGTAATGTCATGCTGAAAAGGTACTTCAGAAACACCTACGCAAAAATGGGTTTGAATTTAAATATTACCTTTGGTAAATCAGAAAGATGTTATTCAACTTCATTCTTCTGAAAACCAGCCATAGAATCAGGCAGATTCACTCAGCAGGCAATGAAGAAGATGGTCTTCACAGTCCATCCACTAAGGTGGAATAAAGATGTCTATATCTCACACATCGGAGAGAATGTCAAGTAGCAAGATATAAAATTGTAGCTGGTGAAACTGAGCTGATTGAAAGGCTGCCTCTAAATTAACAGAACTTGATGTTTAAGGTGAAAAATAAATACTAAAAATGAGTGAAGAAAGGTAACAGAAAAGGAAACAAAGGAATTAGGAATTAAGGAAGGTGGAAAAAAAGTAAGGCAGAGGTTAAACTGAGAAAAAAAGTATACTATAGAGCTTTTAATGGGAAAGAATCATAGAATGTTAATCTAAACATTCCAACAGACGTGCTTGGAAAACCTTAAGAAACCTTAAATCAAAGTCTGAAGGGAAGATGGGAAACAGGAAAATATACAAAAGGGTAAATTTGTTTTTGTTTCATGTTGATGTTGAAATTTTGCAGAGGTTTTTTTTTGTTTGTTTTGGTTGTTTTTTTTTTTTGTTTTGGGTGGGGTTTTTTTTTGGGTGGTTTTTTTTTTTTTTCCCCCCAATCAGGTTTTATCCATGGGATTTGACTTTAAGTTTAAAAAAAGACAAGAAATGTACAGGAATCGTAATTTTTTTGTTTGCTGTGATAGCTACTAAGTGCAAAAAAAAAAAAAAAACCACAACAAAAAAACAATTCAAAACCAAACCAACCAACCAGCCAACAAAGAAAAACCAGCAAAAAGCCTAAATATGAGAGTGACTTAAGTAGATAATAATGAAGGGAATGCTCCAACACTTCAGTATAGCTTTTAAGCCCATTTCTTTGGTTCCAATGGTAATACAATGGTCTTAGAGCAGTTGCCAAATTTCCTATTGTGTGTTGCATTAACTAGGCATATGGAGTAAGTTAAGAATGGAGTGGTAAATTTCATTGCTTTTGTTGGTTTAATCCAGACCTTTAACTTCACTGTTTTGCATTTAATAAAATACATTATGAAAAAGAAGCGTGTCATCTCCTTATAAAATATATTTTATCTACACAAAGGCAAATTAAAGAGCAGGTGGTGGATTTAGAAGAACCTACTTCAACTATCATTCTTCACCATTGAAAAAATATTCTCACTGTTGGTCAGAGACTATCACAAAGAACCAAACGCAAAGCTAAATGAAAAACTCCTCCTAAAATTCATAATAACTTATCCAGCAAAGGCTTTCATTTCAGTGCATCTCAGGTGGGATGAAGCGCCATGACAGGTGAAAAATTAACGCATTTAAAATCTGATTAGATATGAATATTTGAAAATTATATGTAGCTTCAAAAATGTATTCTTATTAGAAATTCTGTGCAACAGCTTCCATTTTTTTATCTTGTTGATGAAAGTAAGAAGGTAAATTTGTCACCACTAAACAAAACCTCCTTGTACTGTATTTCAAGAATAGCATACAAATGCACCTGAAATTCTGCAAGGTGGGTGCCCCCCCTTAGTTAGCTATCAAACTGCACTGACTTCAGGAAAATTGTAACAAATTATTTATCCAACCGAGGTATCTGAAATATAATCAGCACGGAAGTTCTAAGGGTTTGTAGTTTAAACAGTAATGGAGTCTGACAACACATTATAAAGCAAAGCTTTATTGAGACAGTAGGAAAGACAAACTACAACATGCCCATAAGGCAACTTTTGTGATCTCTGATAGCAAACACGGGATCATAACTGATATCTTGTCTCTGGTGGAGTGCAAGGATACTTGGAGTCCAGGTCATCTGGCCACAACAGCCAACTGTGCAAATGTGTTTTGAATCTGGGTAAGAGTGATACCACCTCTTGGATCCAACAATGGTAGGGAGATTTGAGACAATCATACATTATTTTGAGTCACATTCTGCTTATGCTGCCTATCCTGGTCAAGGGCAGGGTGTTGGTGGTCTGCCCTATGTGGCTGATATTGGTCATGGAACAGGGTGTCAGAGTCTTAAAGAGCAGTGTATATTTAATAATTATAATTCATAGATCAGTCTGTTTTCAAGACAAGCTGCAAATTAACAATTTTGTACTCCAAGATATGTCAAAATAAAGAATAACAATCAAAGCCACACAACTCTTTCTAATGTGTACCTCTCAGGTAGCCATATGGACTAAACCCCAGACTTCTAATGTATTTGAGAACCTGAAGACACAGAGGCACACTTAATAGGATTTTCAAAACCACACAGGTGTCTAGCTCTCCTTGATTTAATTGAGGGTGAATGACAGGAATTAAATGCTGAAACGACAGTGATGACAGAATTCCTTTCAGGGTCTCTTACATAATTTTCATATCCTAGAGAGCACAGAACTAGCTAGTACTTGGAAGGATGAATGTTTTAGTTAATTTTCTTGTGTTACTTATTGTAACATTGCTTAGCTACTACAGTGTTAAGTAAAAATCCTGCTTCAGGGAGCTTCACCTTTTTTTTTTTTTTTTTTCATTTGAACAAACATCCAGACCACCACAATCGTTAGATCATCTCATTTTAGTAATATGTTTTCACTACATTCCAAGCCTAATTTAATATTTTTGGTCACTTGTAGTTACAGTGCTAATACAGACTAATGATCTACCTCTGTGTCACTGATTCCTATTTAGAAGGGTATCCTCACCTTGTGTCTCAGTGAAGCACATGAATCAAGAGAGAACAAGTACTGTATTTTACAGATGGAGTTGTCTGCCCCCATTAGCTATGTACAGGAGAGTATTTGAACTACAGACCCTAGGGCACAGCAAAACTCATGTCTCATTTCAAGTCAAGCCAGAGAGACCATATCACACGGGAGAAACTGGGAGTGCCTTTTAGAACATCAGTGAGCATGGCATGAGCAAAAGCAGGATAAATAAATATACCAAGACACTTTGGAAAGAAGTCTGTAAACTTCTGTGTTAGTGCTTGAAAATGATAAGGAAATGTCTTTCATGAACTATGAAGTTACCTTCATAAGTGGTTTTCCTTGCCAATTTTCCTCTACTGTGAAAGCAGAAACACCCTGCCAGAAGAGGTAGCCAAGAAAGGTGGGTGGCTCAGTAATATTCTTCACTGCTCAGTAATTTTTTCCTACTGACACTTGTGAGTGCTGGTCATTCACTTTGCAATGAAGATAAAGTGTGCATTGGAAACTAAAAATAGGACTAACTTGAAGTATTTGGCTTTATAATTTTAAGGAAAGTATAAATATCCATTTGGACATTAACTGATGCATTTTAAAGAGGCAACAGTTATCTTCGTGTATTACAACATTTCTAAACAAAATGCAAAAAAAACCCCAAAACAAAACAACAACAACAACAACAACAACAAAACCAACTCAAAGAAAATACCTTCCACCTGAACATCTAGTATTCAGTAACTCTTTGGATTATTGCAATAGGAAAAGGAGGTAACTTGAATATCTACAGAACCATTCTAATCTAAGATATCAAAATATCTATTCTAGTTCCTCCTTTGACATGCTTATCACTTTTTGGAACTCTGACTGCTGGGTTGGCATTTTTAAGGCTAAGTTATTTTTCTAATTTTGAAACCACAAAATAAAGAGATAATGAATAACTGGACAAATATTATTTTTTTTGTTGTTGGTTTTGTTTAGGTTCAGAGTGTGTTTTGCTAGCATTATGAATGGTGCAAGAATGCTGTACCACAGAAAACTTTCCTCTATAATGTCAATTAGAAATTAATGTAAGAAGAAGTTTCTTCAGGAAACCTGTAAGTTGCTAAGGGATGCTGCTCTGAAGTATGCTCAGGTGTTACACCCCATTGCCTCAGCAGCTTCCCTCTAACAATCATAGTGAATTGCAAGAGGGCAACTCCATCCTTTGCAACACCAATTGACAGCTTTGCCAGAGAGCATTTGATCATCTGACTCAAGGCCATAAACTTTAAACCATTTTCAGAAGTCACAAGTCGTACAATACTGAGCTCTTGGGCATTTATTTTCTCTTCTCCCCATTTCCTCCTGACAAAAGAAGCTGTAAATGACAAATCCTCACTCTTCCTGGAGGTCCCCACTAAGTCAGGCCTTCACTCTTCATATTCTCTTATGCAGACTTGTTCTGGGGATTTTTTTATTGTGAAGTAGAACTGTAAAGACACAATCCTTCAAAAACCCATTAACTAATTTTCAGAAGTAGATAGTAGGATCATTTATTTTAGTTGCTACTTTAGGAAATCTCTTTGAAAGCTTTTGACTCTCTCATCCTTTCTCCTGCAGAGGAGAGAGTAAACCAAGAGAGATGAGCAGGATCAGGGCAAAGTTTTCCCTCTTCACTGCAGGAATTTCAGGACATTATTGATCTCCTGCTTCAAAAGTTCTCATTTTCTATTGCAGAAAGTGAATTTGGCTATTGATTAACTCAGTGAAATTAGTAAATTCAGTGGTGGTATCACTTTTTAGTGGAAATTGTATTACATTACTTAGCCAAATACAAGAAAAAAAAAAATAAAAAATCCAGTCATGAGCCTCTAATATTCTGTCCAAAACTGAGAGATGTCAAAGAAGTCCTGATGTGGTAGGAACTACTATTAATATCTACCGTAAATCTCCTGTACTCTTTCAAATGCTTTCCTGAATAAAAGACTTCTCTCACAAGAGAAGGATATTTCTCTGGCAACTGCACAGTGGTCTGCTGGGCTTGCCCTCTATCTCCTGTTGCTCAGGCCAAAACTGTGAAAATGAGTGCAGGACAACCCAAGAAAAATACCCAGAAAAGTTGCAGAGTTGTCCCTCTTATATTTTTACACCTGCAGGGCCAACCAAATGTGACCAGGCATGTGGTCATGCTTCCACAGAAGAAATCTCCTCTGAACCATGAACTGGACTTCCCGCTAGGGTCACTAAAGCCATTCATCCAACAGCTCTCCAAGGTGCCATATTCCATTTGTACTTCTTTGTAAATTACACGGTCTTGTGATTTTCTTGTGAACCTCTGTCAGTTTGGGGGATATGTTCTGACATAAAATGTAACATCTGTCTAGCTTAAACCCACCCTCATGATTTTACAACTGTGGATGTGTTGAACTCCTCAGGGTCCTGTTCATTCTGGAAATTCAAGTAGAAAACTGTGCCAACAGCCAAATCTATGTCCAGTGAGGTTTAGTTCTTCAGATTTATTAGAATTATTTTCCCGTTTCTACTTTTAAAAACCACACTGGATAGTGAAATGGTAAAACAGACATGTTGCAGGAAAAGGAGTTATCTACACTTTTTCCCCAAATCCTCCAGCTCTCTTTCAAACATCTTGCTTTTGATGCATGGAACTGAGTCAGGCTTTGAGCATTTCGTCCATTAAAATCTCACAATTAATCCATTTTGCTCCAGAAAATTAATAAAAAACTCCAAATACAACCAAAACATAAAAACCCAAAAACCCCAATGAAATAAAAAAAAAAAAAAAAATAAAAAAAGAGAGTCATGTTAGACTGTAAAAGCCCAGCAACTTTCTGTGGTCAAGAAGCCAAGAAACAAACTATGTTTTCCTGAAAGAAAACGTATCTTTAGCACTCCAAATGATATGGTCCTGTTCGACAGGACACTTTGTGGTCAATATCACTTAAGAGATCACTAGATCACTCCAACAGCTTACTATGCTCTGTTAGTGTGGCAATCCCTGTGAGTTTCTGCATGCAGTAAGATTCTGCATGGTCTGTTGGTTTTACTATACACACACTAATCCAGACACTTCTCTTTGAATTTCCAAGAAGTAGGACATTGTTTTTGTCATCACCATCAACTTAACCAAAGCAGGACAGCCCTATTCTTCTCCTCCATACTAAGGTATCTGCTTAGCTCTTCATAGTTTCTATTCAAATGCTCTACAAATTTTGGTAATTTTGTACTAGCTACTCAGTTTATTTATCAATTTTTAATGGAACAAATGTACCTAATTAAGTCAAAGCTATCAGATCATCTGCAAAACAATGGATGGATGAAAAACATTAACCTAAACTGGCAGCAATATTGGAAGTTTTCAAAAGCTTCCAGCAAGTGTCATTCTCTATTGTACTAGAATTTTATTGTGAGGAAAATAGTCAAACACACTATTCAAAGACTTCATGAAATCAACCAGGGTTTGCCACGTCCTATAGAAAACCCATAAAGAACCTATAATGTTCAACCTGTCCAGTGCTATGAAGAATCTTAAATACTCTGAAGGAAAAGAATTATGTGTTGATACCAAATCCCTACAAACTGCCTGAAAGAACTGGAAATAATTTTCATGGATCTTTTTCATAACTTTTCTCCAGAGTAGCTGGTTACCTGTTACCTTATGTTTTATTTTTCAGGTTCATTTCAGCTTTAATGATCCCTTTTCAAGCCTTTTTATAGAAATTCTGTTTTCTGGTTATTAAGTACCACCTACTTTAATTGTTCTGTTGTATGAAGGTAAACATTTTGAAGACTTCTTTTGCTTCTTTTTACAATTTATGCATTGCTCTGATCCTGACATTGCTCCTTACTGTTGTTTTGTTTAACCTTGTCCTTTTTCAAATCTCAAATCTGGCTCTTGCCCAACAAAAATTTTCTCAGATCTTTCATTTCTTCCTGTGTCTTGTATGTTCCTCAGCCCTGGCCTCAAGCCTATCTTTCTCCTCATCTGTTTTCAGATCATCACAATCGGGATTAATTCCCTGGATCTTCAGGGTTTTCCAGTCTGAGCTAAGAACTTTTGCAGTTAATGAATTCATGACCCCAACTGTACCTAAGTGTAGTAAGGCAATGCTATGTTTTTGGATTTTTTTCCATAAACTATATAAATCATGGTTGCTGACCCAAGCCTCTATTCTGTAATTTTAGATCTGCCTGAACCAATCCCAGTTCTGTATTAAATAGTAGTCTTTCCAATGTGTTTCATACTGTTAGTATCTCTGACCAGATTGCCAAATTCAAATCTTTGGTCTGTCTGCACAGCAGCTAGTGGAGTTGGTGACTGTAGCACTGTGATATACCTGAATTAGCTTTACACTAGGTAATTCAAATAACAATAGCGAATGTGAGAACATGGACTTCAACACCTGAAGGTAAAAGTCCCCTTATATTTACTGGACAGACTGAATCTTGTGTTGTATCTTCAGGACAGTTAGAGCCCAAACTAGCTAGACTGAAGGCAGAGAAGGCAGTTGTTTAAATTATATCTTAGAGTCCCAAAACAGGCATAGCCTAAGAGAGAATTATGCATTGTTATTAAATCGAAGTCATAGTTGATAAACATGTATGTTTCATTATGACAGTAAAAAAATACATTAAAAACACAAAACAAGAAATGTATTCCAAGATGCTAAGCATATACATCCAAAGTCACATAAAACTAAATTAAATTATATTATATTCTATTATTTGAAAAATAAAATGAGGTCATTGAATTAATGACTATTGTAACAAACCTCTATAAAGAGAAAAAATCAAGATCACTCATGCAGACTTCACTGGCATTTCCTGACATGAGTTCTTAACTGCATAACTTCAAAGTCTACTGGAGGCAGAGGCTATGGGAATCTTCCTCTCCCTCTCTCCCTCCCTCCCTTTCTTTCTTTGGTTAGAAATGGCATCCAGCTTTTTTTTTTTTCTTTTTTTTTTTTTTTTCAGAACTTTCAGGGCTTCACAACACAGAGAACTCAGGAAGAGTTTTGTTCTCTCAGAGTGAAATTTGCATTGTTTCAGTCACAAAGTCAGAGAAACATGATAAACAATATTACACTAATAAAACAAGCTGAACTTTTTTCTTAGCAATGACAGTATTTGGCATTTTCTACCCACAACATCACAAAAATCTTTCAAAGAGACTATTTATTTGAAATTATAGTATAAAACCTAACTGTGGTTTTATTGGCAAAGTAGAATTTGCTTCCCTAGTCGCAAGCTGACATTGACAGTCATTGACAGTACTTAGTTTCTGCTAATTTAGGACTTGATTCTGTTATGTTGAACACTTCTATCATTAAAGTGATGAAAACAAAAGGACAGCAATCTAAAAAAGCATTCAGCGGTTAATGATTAATAAACATTACCAAGAAAATAAACTTCAGACATTATACACAGCCACAGAGTCTTTGAATCATAGAATAGTTTGGTTTGAAAGGGACGTTTAAAGTTCCTCAAGTCCAAACCCTCTTCCATGGGTAGCAACATCTTCAACTAGATCAGGTTGTTCAGAGTCCCATTAAATATGATCTTGAATGTTTCCAGGAATGGGGCATCTATCACCTCTTTGGGCAGCCTGTTCCAGTGTTTCATCATCCTCTTTGTAAAAAATGTGTCTTCCTTATTCCTAGTTTGAACCATGTCAAGAGATGTTGGGTACAGAGGGCTTTTTTTGCCACTCTTCATTTCCTCAGGTTCCCAAAAGGCTTGTCATAGGAACTATACATCAACTTGTCCGTATTCATAAATGAACAAATTCATGCATGTGAAGATATAATCCTCTACAGTTTAGTGACAGAGCCTGTCAACTGTTTTTTCAGGCCACTCCTTTCATTGTTCACACATTACCCCATTTAACAACCAAAGGTCATGAAATATAACAAAAGATTATTATCCCAACCACACTGAATGAAACAAGCATTTCTCAAGACATATTCTAGCCCTTAAAACCACTGCTGGCTGGGAAATCTTATGCATTTGAGCAATTCAAAATTTCATTGAGATTGATCCTCTGCTATTATTACAAACACTTTCAAGAATTGCTTCCAATCTCAAGTCTTTAGCCTGACTTTGCATCTCTACCAAGCTCCTAAGAGTATTCAAATCTGATTAATGTTGGTGAATCAAAGATTAAGCTGCCTCATATTTTAACCCCAGATAAACAACAGTATATCAAGAAAAGGATCTGCAACACCACCAGTGTCCTCACAAACCAACAACAAAAGTCGCCAACTCCATAAGAGGAGACACATCCAGGGAACATTCTCAGCTATTACTTAGACAAGTTTCTCATTAAACAGGCAACAAAATTGTAATAGTATAAAGGTTGTCTGTGTTTACCAAAAATCAGATTTCCAGTTAGGCTATCAATTAATAACTTCTGCATATCTGAGCAGTTATTATGTTGTAATAAATTTCAAATGCTGTTTAACTGTACTGAGTTTCAAGAAATTTTAAAAACACAGAACTGAGTTATTAGTTCCTTTTTCTGGATCTGCCCAAAAGACCTGGTCTTAACCTCAAAATTTGTCATATTGACTGAATCCAGAATACATGTATAAAATATTTAATCTGTTTGACAATATTAATATGAAAGTAACATTCCCACAGTGACAGATGTGTTACTCAAACTTCCTTCCATGAAGAAATGATGAGCACAATTCTACATAGCTAGAGGGTGGCTGCACACTAAATGAGCCTAATAGATGCCTTTGCAGCAGTGACATATTGGTAAGAAATATTCAGTATTTTTAGGACATGAATTCTGGGCTACATTACACTGTAATGTTGGTGACCAGCTATCTTGGGTGTTTTTGTGCTGAGCCTTCAATCAAAGTTTATAAATAAGGGTGATAGCAAGCACTGATTAAGAAATAAGAGGAGCACAACCTGAGTTTCTCTAACAACATCACTGGATTTTGAATAGTGCTGCGCCAAGTGGTGTAATTTCCTCACTCTTCACATGTCCATGTTCCTGAAGATGGGTGTTTTGAACACATAATGGGGAAGAGAGATGGCAGAGGATTTGTTTTATAGCATGATTTAACTTTTATAAAAGTTTGGGATTTTTTGTTTACAAGTTTATCTTTGGCAAGAAATTAAATTTGTCTGTGCATCATACAGCACTTGGTAAAAAACATGTGAGTCCTGCAGTAAAAAGCTATGCAGTTATGTATTGCTATATTAGAGTTTTTACAAAGGACCACACACACTATTTTGCTGGTCAATTATAGAATTTCACAGGGGCTTTGTAGACCCTACAGGATATTTTCTACTCTCAAAATTACACAAGTCCCTCACATGCTCAAATGCATTGCATTCTTTATGCTCAATATAACATTTACTGCAGTGACTTGTAAGTACCTTAATGTCTTTAATGTAGTTAGTTCTATCTTTTTTCCCTGCAGAAAATCTGAACAAGCCTGCAGGGAGAGTAAGGGATGTAAAAGAAAATATTTTATAATTGACATTATTTTGAAATGTATATAATATTTTCTATTTTAAAAAAATCTAATTCAATTTTAATGTGAGTTGATTTGAGGGTTTTCTTTAATCTGCTAATCACAGGAATACATGGACAGAAGTAACAGCTTCCTTCTTGACAGGCTGTGCATTCAAGACTGAGTATGAAATTTGAGGCTGACTCTTCTCTCTTTCTCACCTATAATGGCTGTTTTAGTTTCCTAGTCCTCTCAGAAGACACTTTCCCTTCATTTTATATTAAGTTTTCTATAGCCTTTTCTTTTTAATTTATTTGTGGATAATATCAGTGATAAATCACTTTATGCAGATGTCTTCAGCATTTCAACAAGACAAAGAGTTTTTATTATCTGGATGGGTATTATGTAGGTACCTGGTATAGGCATACCAACGTGTGAGCATGTATGGTGCTGTGCATGTTATGATTCTTCATACTTTATTCATAAACATGGGGATTTTTTTCCTCACAGATATACAAAATATCTTCCTTTTTCTTTAACAGATCCATATAGTTAATATGAGACCATTTCAGTGGATCTGATATTTTTTCTTTTATTGACCAGCAAAGTTCCCAAACTAATAATTATTCAAAATTTAAGCTGCGATGTAGTTCTTATTTACATGGAAGACTGCAGACTAGGATTAGATATATTTAGTACTTCTTGGGCATTCACTGAAGTTGTGAATTCAGACATTACCTTCTCACAAATATCCTTTGATGTAAATGTCTTAAATTCTCAATTCTGCATTTTAGTGCCATTGTGGTACAGGCTCCTAAAACTGACTTTTACTCAAATTCAGGCACTTAACATTATAACAAACACTATTGCTACACATTTAAGTAGACTCATCACTTTAACTTTCATTTTGAAAACATTCTTAGGTCCTGAGTCCTGAACTCCTGCAAAATATCCAAAGACTTTACCACATTGCTGAGCAAGATGTGTCAAAACCTGACTTCCAGAAAAGACTATGAAAGATTTGTGAACAAGTTTCCCTCTGTCTAGTCTCTAGGTCTGTAGATATGCTAACAATGTGCTTAATGTAGAATGACAGTGTTTGACTCAATGATTCACTACTGCAAGATTCTTTTGTAGTAGTGAGAAGAAGGGCTGGATTACCCCAATTCAGCCGGGGTTCTCTTGCAGTTGGAGCATTCATGCTGCTTCTTGCTAATACAGCTTCTGAATGAATCTTTACATCATTTACACAGTGACTGACTGAAACAGAAGATTCAAGCAGTGTAGCACAGTCCTGAACTTGTTTTAATTTGGTGTTGACCATAGGCATCTGCAGAACTTAAGATACTGTTTGAAATCCCTGCGACTGAAGAACAATTAGAACTCAGCTCTGCCACATTTTCAGGACAACAATTTAAACTGCATTAGTATGCAAGAGGAAGGTAAAACTTTCTTTGTGGCTTCATTTGAAGACAGAAACAGTAGTCTACTTGTCTGCAAAGAAAAGAGAAAAATTAGTACTGAAGTTCATAAAGCCCACCTGTAAATATAGCTTACACAAGTATCTATCACAGAGAGATACCAAAGGCATAGAGAAAGAAAATTTCTTAGACATGTATTTTTCTTAAGTGATTTTTCAAATACATTCATCTCATTAATTGTCAACCTGCTCAGAGCACTGCTGTCATAATTCCAGATACTGAACACTCCTTATGCATGTTGTAGTGAATCTGCCCAAGTAATTTAAGCTTCTGAACTTAACTTCCCCATACCTGAACTTATAACTCTTGGGTACCATAGTAGTGCCAAAGTGCTCTTGCAGAGCACTTTGCATGTCATGACATAGAGAGTATTGAAATAATTCTCTGCTGACAGCTGATAACAGAATATATTTCAGCACATCATGATTATTTTTTATTTCAGCAGAATCTGTCCAAGCAAAAACTTGCTTACACATTTGTTTGTTTGTTTCATCATTTATCTTTATATTTACAATTAACTATTACAATTGGAAAAGTCATGATTAGCACCACAAAGTAGTTCTGAAATTTTCTTTGGTTCCTTGTCAAAAAACCAGTGTATATTTCCTCTCTCATGTTCTCTTTAACTCCCACTGGGCTTTACAGTGGTAATGGGTTTCCTTGGTAGTGCCTAAAACCCACAAAGACAGCAATCCGTGTCTTAGATAAAGGCCAAAGCCCTTTCTTAAGCAAATGAAAGAGAAACGGCAAAAGAAAGAGAAAGAGAAGTAGAGAGAAAGTGACAAAAAATGAAGCAGATTATGATTTAACAGGAATATTCACAAGATCAGATAATTTTCATATGAGATTCAGTTAAGGACCTGAATTCCTTCTTAAAACATGAGGTTTCAAACATACTGTCCACTAGGTAACCATCTGACCTCTCTGAGCATGGTACAGGGGCTGAGAAATGATGGTGGAATGAGGCTCTATTCTCTATTTCCAAAGTTACTTGGAGCTTGGGGAATTTATTTTTTTTTTCCAAGATCTTCGATACTATGGCACAGATTGTTATTAGGAGATTATTATCCAGACCACTTAATTTGCTATTTCTAACCTTACAATTCTTTTGTTAAAACTAAGACAATTAGTTGCATGAACAGAACACTAAAACAAGTTAAACAGTTTATCTTTGGCAGCTATTTTGTTAACAGACTTGGATAAAATTAGTGAAAATTTATCAAGATTATTTCTTGCCTTTATGTACATTCTGTTTGAATAAACAAACCTCACAAGAAAACATAGAAGCATAAAAAGAAGACCTGAAAAAATTCTAGAGTCTTTAAATGACAAATCTGCTCAATCTAATATGTTTAACCTTGGCAACTCTAGCAAGATTTACTAGGTTTCATTGGGAAACTGGGAAATTATTTTTCTTGAGATATTAAATTTCTATATCAAAACCTTCAAGCCCTGAAATTTTAAGTTTTAAATTGCTCATTGTTATGTAAAAAGAATGTTGTAGCTGTTTCAAAAGTGACTCTTACCTACCTGAGATTTAATGAAAGGAGAAATGACTCACTTGCAGAGAGGAGGAAACATTTCAGTGTCAAGTTGTTATAATCTTTTCAACATCGTTTATTTTGATCTGAGATTTTAAAGAGTAAGTTGGTGCAGAGATGAATAAATGGGTGGGAGGTCAGGTGAGCTGTTGAAAAGTGCACGAAAAAGTTACTTGAGAACTTCATATTTACTGCATCAAGAGAAATGGAGGTATTTATTGTATCAAGATAAATAGAGACTGCTTAATAAATCAGCACTCAATATACACAAGGATTTTTTTTAAGCTCAATTTCATAACTTTTTTGTTTCAGTACCGAAATGAGGCCCATTTTGTTCTCATTTAAAAATACTTTTTGTTTGTTAAAATTTATAATTTTCCCTGAGATTAAAATTGAAAAAGAGAAGAACCTTCCAGTCTGTAAAAATTTGTCATACCTATCTGAAGAGCACCATTTTTTCAGCAGGTCACAGAAGCACAGTATTTGGCTGGGCTTTCATTCATGTGTTACTCCCAGGAAAGTTGAATTCATCGTTGCTCCCAGGAAAGATGGACTCATCTTTGTAAAACTACTAGTGATTTTTGAAAGTCTTACCTACGTGCACAAAGACTTTTTTTAATAGTTTCCATAAACATTGGGATGCACTAATTATGGAGAAATTGACTGGCATTCCTTGGTTATTTAAGAATGAAAGGAATGGAATATTTATCTTCTGTATGTGGCAAACATTTTCATGGAAGAATGTTTCTAAAGAAGGCCAAACTACATTAGCACTTGTAATAGTACAGTCTAAACTCTTTCAATAAGATAGGACAGTCAGCTTTTAAAGACACAGACTATGCCGAACCCACTAATGAAGTAAAATTTGAAGGTGCGTAGCAAAATTATATTGCAGAAAGGTATTATTGTTTATTGTGTTCTTACAGACAGCCTTTCATGGGAGCAAACTAGTGAAGTTTAAGTCCTCACTTTAAAGAGTATTTCCATTATGATACTGAGAAATACTCATCTGTTTCTGAGAGTTCAAATCACCAGTGTAATTTGCCAGATCTGCAAAATATCTTGTGGTAAAAATTCTTAATGCTGATCTCTCCACACAATCTAGGTCAATTTCAAATTAGCAAATCTTAAGAGAAATGAACCCAATTAATGTTGTTAACAATTACTGCACTCTAAAATGACAGACATATATAAGGAGTTCTTAAAGAACAATTCTATCTTGAAAGTTAAGAATTTTTCCTTAACAAGTGAGATACCAGCCAAGACTCATGGGGATACTTCTGAAATGTACTAGCAGTTTCTATACAATGAAAATAGATTAATCAAAACCAGCACTGTACTCTATTGGATGTTCATTTTCACAAAAGTATTATTATTTTTCCCATTATCCAGAGAAGAAAATGAAAGGTATTCTAGAAAATTCAAGATGTGGCATTACATTAATTTTTATAAGACCGTGTCTTTCTACTACTCAAACTACTTAATTTTGCCTAATCCATCTATTTAAACATTTGGGTTTTGAGCACTTCTGATATTTTCATGATTATGAAGCTGTTAACAGCTTAGAGGTGATATAAAATGTGGCAAGGGTTTTCTGACGTAGGGCAACAGAACAGAGTATAGAATCCAACGTAGTCGAGAACGCACCAGACTACAGCGCAAGAAGGTCTGATTCTTATTGTGAATATTTGTGGATTTTTACTGTTTCAGTAGAGTCACTAAATTTTAGCTGGGTTGTTCCTCCTTGATCATCATTGCTCTCTTTCTTTTTCCTGTCATCAAAAGCACGGACATGCACATGCACACACACAAAACCCATTACAAGAGGAGTTGAAGTCACAGTTAGGATTTCTTTCCCAGGTCTCCTAAGTTGGATGGGCTTCATTCATCAGTGTTCTTGTTGGTCTCATTCATGTATGTATTTTTAATGTTAGGTCAAAAATTGATATGTACATCAGGAAGGGATAATGATTCAATTGTTTTATATATTAATAAAGCAAATGTCTATTGATGAAGTAAATTTGCATCATTAAAGGTATTTTGTGATAGAAATATATTTGAGGTTTTTGACCTACTGTACCCAAGTTCTATTGTTAGATAAAATTTCTTTCTCTTTACTATAAAAGGAAGCTGGGAAATAAGCCTGTCATTTTGGTCTTCATTATTTCCAACTGTTTAAGCAAGCCTAGTTGCATAACAGGAATGTAAATCTTGGGAAAAGAATGAAGTGATAGTAATTAAAGAGCCTGAGGTTTCTTTCACTGAGAAAAAATGCTGTTGTCAGTAGGGAGTATATTTCTTTACACTGATTGCCTCCATAGTTGTATTTTAAACATTTAACATATATTTGACCTATTGGTTTTCAGTTTTAACCTCCTAAAAAAAGCAAAGAAAGTAGCTAATTTTTTTGATATTAGGAATGCACAGAAGAATCTCTTGGCAGAGAAGCTGGCAGCTATGGATGACATACAAACCCAATTAAAGGCCAATATTGAATTAACCCATTTGTTAAACCAACTGGTAAAAACAGTGAGGAGAGCAGAAAGCAGAGACTGTTAGTTAAAACAGATAGGTGCAATGTATTTACATGACTATATTAGCAAGCTATTAAAAATTTGTGAATATATATGAATAAAAAAATGTTATGTGTTGAGTAAAAAGGCAGAGTCTGATGTTGATGTAATTTTTCTATTCCCAGGAAATGGTTTGCAAAAGAATAAAAAGAAATAACATAGAATTTATGAATTAACTACAAAGTACTCTTTGTATTTTCTTATAGCAATGAATTTCAAGTGCTGCAGCAAGCCTCACAGTGAAAGTTATCATTTCTTCTTACAAACTTTTAAATACCATATTCCCAGCTGTTGGGATCAAAAGAATATCTTGCATTTCTAATCTTAATATTTTATACTTAAAAACACATTGATTCCCCTAAGACTACTTAAATGAATAACAAAGAGTATCCTCTATCATCTTATACCATTGCAGTCCATGTCAGCTTTAAACACTCTCTAGTGTAACAGAGCTTTTAGAATAAAATCTGGAAGTATACAGGCAGAAAAAAAAATATAATCCTAGAAAAACTACTCCTTTTTTTTTTTTTTTTTTTTTTTTTTTTGTATGGAGACACTATTTTCCTTTGTCTGAAAAAAAAAAAAAAAGATGATAGAAGCAACCACTGAGAGTGACTGATCATGAAAAGAAACCCCAGGAGCATAGATACACTATAAAAAGATCTAGGAGGAAGTCATTATGCTGTTGAGGGAATAAGAAATTTAAGTCAGAGAGTTGTGAAATGTTCTCATTATAGGTCATCTCAGTAATTATCTGACATCTACAGATGGAGTCACTTCTTAATCAAAAGAATGAATCATTACTGATATTGATTTAGACCAAGATGTTTGAAATAATGAGTCCAGTAACTCAAGTATAAATTTAGAGGTAATTTCAGCAACTTCTTTGCTAAAGTTTCAAACTAAATAGTAATGAAATATCTTATTACATTGCATGATAATGATAAGAAAATGGCCAGAAGAGTGTGCACTAAATTGCCCCATCATAATCTGCATTTTAGGGTTTAAACAAAAGAAGAAAAAAAGGGGTCACTAATATTTACCATACCATGAACACTATAACTTAATTAGTATCTACCAGAACAGAAGACTGCTTTCTTTTGAGTACAGTATCTGTAGGTGGCACTGCTATTAGATTTAGGAATCTGTAACTATTTACTCTAGAAATATTTTTTTCAACAGTTTGTAATTTGACTGTGAAAACACCTTGAATAGTATGCTATGTCTCAGAGTAAGAATAAATATAAAAGAATATAAGTTCTATGAGTTCACTTAATATCTAGAATGAAAGTATAAAAACCAGGGAACTGCAATTTTTGACAGGTGCATATTTTTAGATGAACACTATTTCAAAAAAACTGTTTTCTTGGAAGATCTTCATTTACTACGATAAGAGCGTGCCAGACCCATTGCCGAATAGACAAAAAGGGAGAGACAGCCTCCCAGAGTCCCCAGAGGCAGTCACTTTAAGGCAGCGTTGCATTTTATTTAAAGGTTACAGTTGCCTGTCATGTCATTGTTCTGTGAATACACAGAAAACTCTTTCTTGTCTATCTCACATGTTTCATGAACCAAGTACCGACATTGCCTGAAATTCATCTTTATCTGGGAGACCAGTCCAAAGCCTGGAAGGTAGGTAGGTAGATAATAGGTCATCAAATCTAGTCCACCACAAGCAGTGGGTGTGTCTCATCATCAGTCAAGAAGTATCTTCCTCAGGTGAATTCTAGTTATGAGTCCTCATATGACTATGAAGCTTAACATATGTTAGAAAAGCTCCCCCACACACACGAAGAGCCCCTCAGGAGTAGTTTCAAGTGTGATTAGGACAGCACTATTCCATTTCTAATTTTTTTATTTTTTTTTTTTTTTAAGGCTACACTCTTTTTATCAGTTAAGCTAACCATAGACATTTCATTTTAGGACTGATTTTTTTTCTGATATAAGGCATTTTCACTAAAAAGCCAACCTACCTTGATCTCTACTGAAATTTGCTCCCTTTACTTTGATTTATGGTATTATTTCCCCATTATAACCATGTCAAACTTGTCAGGCACTAGCCTAAAAGCAACAGTGATACTCAACCCTATGGATCCTAATGGTAGACACCACCTTTTCTAGAAGCTAGAAGAATCCTCAGTTGTGCAATATATATAGTCTTGGCTAGGTTGTACCATTTTTGTTATTATGGGTGCATTGTCAGAAATTGATCTTTTCACCACGGTATTCTACCATAAAAAGAACAGTCATGTCTTCTTTCAGACACACTCTTGCTTGAATAAGTCAATAACTAACAGCTCTTTTAGTCCTAGCATAGAAGAAATACACTCCCATTTTTCCAAATTTGCTCTAGTGTGCAGAGACAATATCCTTTTACGAGCAGCTTAGAATGTAGCTTCCAACTTTCCGAAGAAAGATATGTAAAATTTGTGGATAAAGCTGTATTGTGATCAACAATCATAATTAACAAGATAAAAAATATAAGTAGAACTGTAAGCACCCGTGTATGTGTGTACATGAGAAACTTATTAATATTCAGAAAGCTGGCAAAAGTGATGGTAAGACTGAAATAAGCATATGAGTGTCATATCTGTAGTGTATTTTTAGTACCATATTTAGTCTCTGTGAGGAAAAAATCCAAGATGTCATTTTTAAGATAGTTGAGATATCCATGCATGGAATATTTTTGCAATACACCATCCATAAAATATGGCAAGAATCTTAAAATTATAGTAACCTGTTAAGTTTGAAAAAATATGTGAATTCAAAGCAGAACAGGGTCCTAACACTGACAGGGAAAAGATGTTGCTTTGATTTTCTAGTTGAAATCTCAGGAAAGGAAACACGTTAACAGTAGGGAAAAGAGAGAAGGTTTCAAGGTCACCAAAGCCCTGTGTGGAAACAGACTTGTGCTGCTGCAGTCACATCCCTGCTGGGTGAACTTGGAGAACCAGACTTCTAAGAGCAAGGAATGAGATCTCACCTTGAACAAAGCAGAGGGAGAGGTTGTCATGTCAGAGGGCAAAGACAAAGCAAA
Organism: Margarornis squamiger; assembly: GCA_035222235.1. Taxonomy (NCBI): domain Eukaryota; kingdom Metazoa; phylum Chordata; class Aves; order Passeriformes; family Furnariidae; genus Margarornis; species Margarornis squamiger. The sequence continues at coordinate 121,391,394 of JAWWTY010000077.1, forward strand.
CCTGCCTGGGCAGGTAATGCTGTCAGCCTTCCTCCACTTTGCTGCATGAGCATCACTAGTGAAGCCTGGGACATAGTATGCAAGATGTGATGTCTTCTACTACAGAGCAAATACTGAGAGGTTTATTCAGAAACTCTGCAGAGAGGTAGGTTATAGCTGCATTGCCTTCCAGTCTGCCAGAAATCAGAAGTGCCCTAAAGAAATTTTAAAACTTTTCCAGACTAATAGCTTGCAATCAGGTATGCTGGAAATTTGTACTTTAATATTCTCCTTATAAATAGATCTGTTTTCAGTGTCAAGATCATATACACTTTAAAGTTTATGTGATTTACATGGATCTAACATGGTCAGAGTGCAGAGGAAAAAATATGTACCTGCAGATGTGAAACGTTCAGAAGAAAGAGTACATAGTGTGTAACCTCTTTATAATTGATTCAGGAAAATCTTTTCTTAATTAATATTCACAGCCTTGAACTTTCTCTCTTTTAACATTTCCTTGTCTCCATTTTATTCAGTAGATCCTTAGTGTATGCATTCCTATTCTGTCTGCAGAGATTTGAGTTGACATTTGTGTTGGGTATAGGTGTTGGGGTGTTTGCAGCAGAGGGGTTCAGGAGTAGGTTCTCATCATCTCTGTGATGAGACCCCAGGGGTTGTTCTATGCTGAACACTCAGCCAGCTCCAATCCACCCACAACAGGGTGCAGCTAAACCCATCAAACAAGATGGCAGTATCTTTGAGAATACATATTTAAGTAAGGGCAAAAATGCCACAAAGGTAGAGGAGCATGGGAAAAAAGGAGTGAGAAACAGCAAAGGGAACACCAAAGTGAGAAGGGGAGGAGGAGGAAAGGGAGTTTTATAGTGGAGCAGATATTCATGCTACAACCTGTGAAGGACCCCATGACAGAGCAGGTGTGTCGTGGGTTTCTCTGATTAGGTTTTTTTGATAAGAGGAAGAGCGGCTTCTGTTAGAAGCTATTAGAAGTTTCCCTCCACCCTATAGAGCAGAGCTAATGATGGTCAGCTCCGAGGAAAACTTCCTGCCTTTGAACCATTAAGTTACACCCCTACGTGAAAACATATTTAAGAAGTTGTTGTGCAGTCAGAAATTGGCAGCCATGGATTAACAACATCACAATGCAGACATCAAGGTCAGTGCAGGAGGAGATGGAGGGGGAGGGACCCCACGAATCAGGGAAAAGACTTTAAGCTATTATTCCCTGACTACATGGTGATGACCATGGTGATTATGAGCTGTCCCCTCAAAGACCCATGGGATCCATTGGGGTGCAAAGACCCCCCTGCTGGAGCAGGTGGATGCATGAAAGAGACTGTTGCTTTGTGGGAGGCCCCAAGATGGAGCGGAGTCCTGCAAAGATTTGTGGCCGAGACCCATGAAGGGAGAAACCCACGTTAAGCGGGTACAGCCAGCTTTTCATAAGAGACTACACCCTATGGAATGACCCATGTGAGAGCAGAGATTATCTCTTGTAGGGGGGACCCCACAGAATGCAGGGGAAGGACTCAGAGTTATGATTCTCCTGTGCTGTGGTGACGACTGTGGTAAAGCAAGCTGTTGCTTTTGCAGCCCGCAAGAAAGGCCCCTGAGACAGAACTGCTGCTTAAGTTTTGGACTTATATCTGCAAATGGCTAACCCAACAACAACTGACTGTAAACCTTACATTCCCTGTCCCCCACACTGTCAGGAGAAGGAGGGAAGCATGGACAGACCGGGGGGTGGTGGTGGAAAGGTGTTTCTAACCCATTTTTATATCTTATTTTTAGTTTTTAGTTTGTTAGCAATAAATTTAACCATTATTCTAAGTTCTGCTTTGCCCATGGTGTTAGTCAAAGCTCCTCTTTTGGTTGTTATCTCTAGTTGTAAATTCCTAGCTTTTTTTTTTTTTTTTTCCTTCCCTCTGGAAGGCAAAAAGGGGGGGAAGAAAGACCTTGAAGTAGTTTTGCTGGACAGCAGGCATTTATCCAGGCTCAAACTACCACAAGGTGTTAGTTCCTGAAGAACCGCTGCTCATGGTGAGCCCATGATGGACCAAAGGAAAAGTGAAAACAAAGAAGCAGTAGAGATATTATGGACTGACAGCAAGGCCTAATTTCCCACTCCCCATATGCCACATACTGTAAGATAGAGAAGTCTGAACAAGCTGAGGCTGGAAAAGTGGAAGGAGATAAACAAGTTTCATGTTGGTTTCTGTTGCTGTTACTCACTCTATACATTTATTTTAATTCTGTTGTTGTTACTCACTGTATACATCCATTTTAATTGGCAATAAATTAGTTTTCCACAGATCCAGTCTGGTTTGCCTATAATGATGTTTGGTAAGTTATCCCCCCGTCTTTGTCTCTGTTCATGAGCTTTCTTATTCCACTTTTTTTCCTATTTTCTCCTACCCATTCTACTGAAAGGGAGAGAGAGAAAGCTGGGTGGGAGTCTTTCTCTTAGCCAGACTGGCTAAGAGTCCCAGATGGGCCTCTTATTAGATTGTTGGTTTCTTAACAACATATTAAAATATTCATTGGGACAAAGAGAGAAGAGTGGTGATGTAGCCAAATATTTAAAGTACTTAGTGAAACAATGAAGAGGCATATATTTACCCTTTCTTATCCCTCATGTCCTCATGACTGCAACATTGACCGGGGGGTCAGATTTGTCAAAAAAGACAAGATGGAGTTCTGTATCACAGATGTACTTTTTTCCTCACTAAAATATTAGGCAAAATGGTTAATCTCTGCAGCTTTACTTCTTGATACCCAAGGGCTAATATAACCTGTTTCAGAGCTAAACTTCCCGTTGTAGTTTAATCCCATGTAGCAGGTTGACCCTGACTGGACTCCAGGTACCACCAAAGCAGCTTTCGCCCTCCCCTCTGCAACTGGACAGAGGAGAGAAAATACAACGACAGGTCCATGAGTTGAGACAAGAACAGGGAGAGGTCACTTACTGATCATCATCATGAGCAAAGCAGATTCAAAGTGGGGATATTAATTGAATTTATTAGTGACTGAATCAGAGCAAAAGAGTGAGAAGCAAAATAATCTTAAAAACACCTTCACCCCACCCCTCTTCCAAGTTCTACTTCCTCCCCCCAGCAATGCAGGGAGACAGGGAATGAGGGTTACGGTCAGTTGTTGTTTCTGCCTCTGTCAGGGAGAGGAGTCCTTCACCTGCTTCCTGTGGGGCCCCTCCCATGAGAGACAGTCCTTCATGAACCTCTCCAGTGTGACTCCATCACACTGGCAACAGTTCTTCACAAATCAATGTAATGTTTGTCACTTTTCCATGGGATGCAGTCCTTCACAAACAAGCTGCTCCAGCATGGGTCCCCCACAGAGCCACAAGTCCTACCAGGGGAACCTGCTCCAGTGTGGGCTCCTCTCTCCATAGTCTGCAGGTCCCTTCTAGGACACTGTTCCACCATGGGCCTTTCATGGCATCACAGACTCCTTCAGGCATCCACCCACTCCGGTGTGGGCTCCTCCATGGGCTGCAGGTGGATCTTTCCACCCCGATGTTCCTTCATGGGCTGCAGGGGCACAGCTGCTCCACCATGGTTTGCACCACAGGCTGCAGGGGAACCTCAGCTCTGATGCCTGGAGAACCTCCTGACCCTCATTCTCAAGTAACCTTGGAGTCTACATTGTTGTTCACATGTTCTCACTCCCCTCTTCCCTTGGTGCAATTTTCATATGTGCAATAGCTTTCTTTCCCTTCTTAAAGATGTTATCACAGAGACATTACTATCATTCCTGATTGGCTTGACCCTCGCCAGTGGCAGGAAGCCCATCCTGGACCCAGCTGGCATTGGCTTCACCAGATGTAGGGGAAGCTTCTGGCAGCTTCTAACAGAAGCCCCCCGCTGTAGCGCCCCCACTACAGAAACCTGGGCACAGAAACCCAATACACAGCAATCGGCACTAAGTACCTTATAGTTGCTCTTTCACTCACTGCCACATTTTCAGCATGTGGAGAGGAAGATTATAAAGAAAAGATAAACCTTGTGGGTTGAGATAAAAACAATGTAATAATCTAAACAAAATAATAATACCATAATATCAGTAATCATAACATAAACATAATAATAAGAATAATGACGATAATAATAATAATAATGACTTGCAATTGTAAGGAGAGAGTAAAAGAACCCAAGGGAAACAAGTAACACACAATACAACAGCTCACAACCCACAGGCCAATACCCAGCCCACCCCCAAACTGCAAATTGCCTCCCTTCTAGGTATCTCTCCCAGTTTATACACTAGTTCAATAGTATGGAATATCCCTTTGGCTAATTTGAGTCAGATGTCCTGGACATGCTGCCCCTTAGGTTTTTGTGCAGCTCCTCACTGAAGGAACATGAGACACTGAGAAGTCCTTGACTTAGGGTAAAAACCTCTTAGCACCAGCAGAAATATCAGCGTACTATTCTTATTATTCTAAGTCTGTATCTAGAAAACACAGGACTGTCCTAGCTACTAAGAAGAAAATTAACTCCATTCCAGTAAAACCAGGACACTCCCAGAGATCAGTCATAACATCATTACAAGTATGGGATGAAATCTTTCAGAGGAGAAGTATTAGAACCTCATCCTGGCCATTACCATTCTTGTTGATCAGTGCCCATATTGCACCATGCATAGATTATGAGAGAAATAGAGCATGAGAGGGTAATGACAGTCTTCTGTAATGACATCCAGATCTCACCACTGCACCAGTGTTCCAGTGAAGGCAGCAATCCAAGCTCAGGCCCAAAAGCCTTTGTACTGTGGCTCCATATCAGAACTCCTTAGTCTACGTCCATGTGTTTGCAAGCAAGTATGTATCACACATATGAGTCCATGATTGTGTATTAAATTGTGATAACAGTGTAACTGTGGTGATGTTACAGTAAGTTCTGATGTAAGATTGTCTGAAGTTTTTTCTGTGGTAAGAATCATTCCCAAAATGGTTAAAGAATGTGTAGAAGGTGTATAATATGCAAAGTGTATCCTTAAGGCACAGACATCTGAGCTTTTTCAGAGTGATATTTCCAGAAAAGTTGACACCAGTTTTGCAAGAGAGTGTTAAGATATCTCAAGAAAATAACTGTTTTGATTTTAGCAATAAAGGACAAACCTGTGACTTCATGCAATCATTTTATTTTGACTGGTGAGAAATGAATCTAGGGAAAAATATCAAGTACTGGTCTGGTATGACAGCCAACACAGTATAGTTTTTTGATTATATTTTGTCTAGATATAGTATAGCTATTCATAGTGAAATCCTTACTGGAAGGTAATCGCATGCAACTGTAGCTCATGTGTCAGAAATACAGGTATCTACTTGTGTGAAGAGGCTTTGTGATAATGGTCAGACAGTGTTGCCTAAGTGGTGAACTAAATTACTCTGAGGTTTGGCTGATGTGGTTGCCAAGCCACTCTTCATCATATAGGGAAAAATATGGCAGTCAGGCAAAGTCCCTAGGGGCTGGAGAAATATCAAACCTATTTTTAAATAGGGTAAAAAGGTGAGCCCTCACTGAACAACCAGTCAGTCTTACCTCTGATAAGAACATAGAACCCTCCTGAAAACTATATCAAAACACGAGTGATAGGGAGGTGATTAGAGACAGCCAGCATGGCTACACCAAAGGCACTATGTGCCAGACTGTTCTGGTGGCTTTCTAGTATGGAGTGGCTCTGTCAGTGGACAAAGTATGAGCTACAGATGTCATCTATCTGGACTCCTGTAAGCCCTTTGTTATGGTCTCCATCAAGACTCCTGATGCTAAATTGGAGAGATAGGCCTGGCCACATTCAAAGAGCTACAGTCAGTGGCCCAATATCCAAATAAAAACCAGGAATGAGTGGTGCTCCTCCAGGGACTAATGCTATTTACTGTATTAATAACATAGATAGGGAGACTGAGTCCACCCTCAGCATGTTTGCAGATGGCACCAGGTTGAATGGTGCAGTTGACACACTTCAGGGAAAGGATACCATTCAGAGGGACCTTGCCAGGCTATAGGAGTAAGGTCCTGCACCTGCATCAGGGCTGTCCCCGATATCAATACAGTCTGAGGTTTTCCTTGATTGAGAGCAGCCCCACAAAGAAGCACTTGGTAATATCAGAGGATGAAAAATTGGACATAAGCTGACAATGTGGGCTTGCAGCCCAAAAAACCAAACATGTCATGGGCTGCACCAAAAGAAATCATGGCCACTGTGTTGAGAGAGGTGATTCTTCCAACTCCCATGAGACCCATCTGGAGTATTGCATCTGGTTCTGGGGTCCCCAACAAAACAAAAACAAAACAAACAAAAAAAGGCATGGAACTGTTAGAGTGGGTCCTGAGAAGGTCGCTCAAAACAATCAGAGGGCTGGAACACCTCTGCTGTGAAGATAGCCTGAGAAAGTTGGGGTTGTTCAGTGTTCAGCCTGGAGGAGGGATGGCTCCAGGGACACCTTACTGTGGCTTCCCAGTATGTAAAGAGCACTTATAAGGAAGACAGAGGGAGACATTATACCTGGACATGTAGTAACAGGACAAGTAGCAATGGTTTTATACTGAAAGAGGGTAGGTTTAGATTGGACATAAAGAAAATTTTTTCCAGTGAGGGGGGTAAGACACTGGAACAGGTTTGCCAGGGAACTTATGGATGGCCCATTAAAATCAGGTGTGCTAGGAGTTTAAGCAATATGATCTAGTCCCTGCCTACAGCAAGGGGATTGGACTACATAGATGATCTTTAAAGTTCCCTTCCAACACAAAACATTTTGAGACTGTCTGGTTCTGTAAATCCATGCCACAGTTTCCAGAACACTTTCGAAAAATTCTCCTGAAAGTCTGAAACAGAGGTCATTGTTTAGTCATATGCAACCAGCTAGCCCAATCTTTGGGAAAGGAACTTGTGGATTTCATGGAGCTATGCTATTTCTGTCCAAAAGGTACTGATGCAATGATGAGTCTTAGAAACACCAAGATTTATTCATCCTTTCAGAAGTGACTGTTGCATTTCTATATAGAGACCTGGTGTTTAGAAAGAGTTACAGTGCCCAAAAATCCAGTATTTGATGATCCCTCAGCGAGAATTTGGGCTGCTGAGGAAGGATTCAGAGAACAGAGTCCTTGCATTTTGAGAGTGGCTTTAAAGAAACTGTGCCACAACAGAAAGGTGTGTCAGATATAGCAGCAGCAGTAATATCAGGGTGAAGGGTAAGTTCCTGCAGTTTTGGAGCAAACCAAACTGATAACATTATGATAGGATAATTAAAAGATCAATCATTTTGATCTGTCAAGGTCTTGGAATTACTCCATGTGAAGTCCACCATCACTGAAAAATTCGTATTTGCTGGTCTGTCACTTACATTTACTCCGCTTAAGTACCTGGGTTTTTTTTAAAGGTACTTTCAACTTTGTTTTGCCATGTGTAACAGTAGGGGTACATGCAATAATTTTAGAAATATTTTTAAAGTATAAATATTAGTACTTAAAATAAAATAAAAAAGCTATTACTAATACATCGTAAATCCACAAACTATTATGTTGTCTCCTCTTCATGGCCGTTTAATTTTGCATGCACATAACCAATGTTTTACTAACAGTACCAAGGGTTCCATATGTAAGACATTATTCACAGTATGTTTCCTGTTATTTTGCATAGCATTATTCTTGGTGAAAATAGTGTTTTGGCCTCAGGAGAAATATTGCAATTGAATGCACAGCAATATGTTTTTTGTATGGGGCCATGGTACTGTGACTTAACTTTTTTTTCTTTCCTTTAAAATACCTCAGCAATCAAGACAACAGAGCCAGGATACAAAAATAAAGATGTGGTAAAAAAGGACATATTTTTAGTGCTTAATTTGCAAATAAAATGTGTTAAGTGAAATGATAGAAGGAACTGCCCCTTTCTGACCAGCATGTTACATTCACATTCTATAAATGCTCCTGGAAATGGGATTACATAGCTTTAATATGAGTATTTATTTTTGGAAATAAGTGGGCTGAGCGAAAATTATTGCTATTAACTTGATTGAAATGTTGAGGATTAGCACAAGGAATAAAAATTGAACTAATTCAAACTGTATGCTGTATTTTTTGCCAACAGACTATGTCATGTCATTGCAAAGGCATGATTCATCGTATTCTATTCCAGTTTCCTCATGTAGCAAAATGAATCATAATTAGCACTAATGACAGTGTTAAATCTAGTAATTTGAGTGACTGCTAATAGAAAGTATCCAACCCACAGAAATCTATACTGTTACCTATTAAAGATTATATATATTAGGCTCATCTAGGATATGATTAAACAAGCAAACTTTCACATTAAATTGAACTGAAAAAAAGATGTGCCATGGAAGTCTTAAAGCAAGCAAATGATTTTTAGAAATTAAATTCTTCAACATGCAATATTTAAGTTGTGAGGGCTCAAAGCTTATTTTGTGAAATACTCAGTGTCCTGATTCATACAAAATCTGAATCTCCACACAGCCTTGTCCTCAGTGCTTCAGCACATCACCATGTTGTTATTTACTTTGTGGAAGCCACACTCTTTCAGACAAGTACAAATTATCTGCAGGCAAATTAGGGAAATTGTTCACGTATGTCTGTATTCAGTCTGAGTAGAATGCAAATATTTAAAAAATGTATAAATGCTTTCAACTGCCATTCTGTTAATGTCCCTAAGTATACTAACTAAGGTTTTAGTATTTTGTTTACAACTTAAATACCCCTGATACAATCTAACTTTCCAGTTTATATGTCTGGGTTTTTTCTATTCATTCATCACCTGGAAAGAAGTCAAGTTCAGACCTCTGGTCCTGATGAGCTTCTGTAGTAAATGAAGCAGAAATGAAGGGTTTTCCAGCTTCTTTTATACCATTAGTAAAAGACCAACCATCTTCTGGAAAGCCAGCTTGAATTTGCTGAGTCGTTTAACCATGAGTTCTTGCTCAGGATGCCAGATAGTAACAGCAACATTGTTATGGACTCTGGGATCAGGTCAACTCTTTACTAGAAATGACACCAAGAGCAGCACTAATTGCAAATATATCTCAGAAAATGGCTTGACAGGAAAAAAAAAAAAAAAAAAAAAAACAAAAAAACAAAAACAAACAAAAACCAAAACCTAAAAAAGATTGGCTGCAATTAATTTGGAAGCATAAACTCTATGTCCTATTCCCAGTTTTAGAAACCAAACAATCCCTTGCTTCTGCACTTTCCACAGTAAAATACTGCATTTACTTTTTCCTTGATGTGGAAAAGATGACTATGTTATTTTGCCCCAAAATCTACATATTGGACTCCAGACCATTTTCAAATTGGCTACATGTTGTTATATGGCACTTTTGATTAAACATAACCATGTCAGAAGCAAAGTCACTTCATGCTATAGTTGTGAAGTTTGCTGGAGTTTCACAGAACGAGTTGGAAACTGTAATAGAATGATAGAACCATGGAATCATTAAGATCGAAAAAGACTTCCAAGATCCTCAAGTCCAACTGTTAACCCAGCACCACCATGTTCACCTCTAAACCATTTTCCCAACTGCCACATCCACATATCTTCTGAAAACTTCCAGGAGTGGTGATGATGCCGTTTCCCTGGGCAGCCTGTTCAAATGCCTGACCACCCCTTCAGTAAAGAAATTTTTCCTCATATACAATCTAACCCTCCGCTGGTGCCATTTGAGGCCATTTTCTCTCATCCTGTCACTTATTTCTTAGGAGAAGAGACCGACCCCACCTGTCTACAACCTCCTTTCAAGTACTTGTAGAGAGTAATAAAGTCTCACTTTAGTTTCCTTTTCTCCAGGCTGACTATCCCAGCTCACTCAGCTGGAATTAAGGCACAAAAACTGCTTAAACCATGGAGTCCTTCTAAGACAATTGTGTTCTTTTTCATATGGTTTCACAGGAATTTCTGGTGTCAACTTTATTTAATTCATGTATATTTTCAGTGTACACCTTTAGACCATGCACAGGCAAAACTAGAATTTCAAAAACTCAAAATTAGGATCAACAGTTTGAACTGCAGGTAGCTAGTTTTAATCAGAATATATGTCTTCGAGTTCAATACAAGGAGAAACAAGGGCAAAAGGAGACTAACTTGCTTGAGACTTTGTCTTCTAATCACAACTTTGTCACACGCATCCTGCAATATAATACTGAAAAAAGTTTCCTCAAAGGAGAAAAATAGAACTTCTAATAAGGAGGAATGTTGAACAACCAAGGATAAACAAATAAATCAGACTGGATAAAAAATGTTGGACAACTTTATGCACAGCTAGAGGAAAGCACATATTATTGGAAAGTAAAAGAGAATGAACTTTAGATGCGAAATATACCACACTCATTTAACTTCAACAAAAAATAGGAAATGATTTGGCAAAGATTGTAAAACCAAGAAGAAAATTTTGTTTTGCTTCGTTCTTTTCTTATTTTACTAGTCTTTGGTTTCTAGTTAATCCACTCGGTATTAAGTTCTTAAATTATTGCCTTGTACCTTTTTAATACCAAAGAATAAAAGTATGTTAGAGAGTTTTTTCACATCCCATATCATACGCCTGAAGTATTTGTTCAAAAAATATCTAAGAAAGCTTTGAAATAACTAAAATGAATCCCATATGGTTTGTTTAAATATACTAAAAGAGAACTTTTTTTCCCTAATCTAAGAAAACATCTGTACTTTATAATAGTTTTGTATGTGTGTGATACCAGGCTGTTTTTCATACAAAATTGTTAGCCCAGCATTATATTCTATATTCTTTAACTGTAGTAGCACATTTCAAATTTTGTTGAAATTAGCCTAAAATTGATAGTTTTCTTTTTGTTCTTTTTATGTTTGTGCTATGTTTTTTCCAATAATACTTGAAGATCAGCACGCATTAATAGCTCCAGGGCATAAAGAGACTAGAGGAAATTAGCTGTCACCCACAGCCAGTGATTCTGTGTTCTTATAAACATAAAGGGCTAAATTGTCTTTTATGTTGACCATGCATGCAGATCATGTCATTTTCATTAAAAATTAGACATCATGCATATATAGTAAAACTGTTGATGGAGATGTTTGAATTAATATGGTTTTAAGGCAAAGGCTAAACTCCTTTTTTATTTTTTTGTCCTATTCAAGTTTGGATTTTATTATTGAAAAATGCAGTTCTATATGAATTTAAAATTGAATATATGAATTTAAATTGAATATTCAGGTCATTATTTTGTCATTTATTTACTGTATTTCTGCAAAATATTTTAGTGTTCTGTGTTCATAATATGAATTAAGTAATATATAAACTGATAGAAGCTGGTTTTAATAAACTTTCTATTACATTTATTTACTTCAGATTTATTTGTTACAGTCTGCCTTTTGGCCTTATATTGATAATCATATGTCAATTAAGTGCTTAATATTACAGACATATTAATAAGTTACTGTAATCAGCCATAATTGCCTTAAGCATTCAAGTAAGTGCTGTAAGTCTATTTTGCTTTGTATTAAATTGTAGCGTGATTATATCTTTGTCTACACATCACTAGAGGGATGGCACAATGTAATACAGAATGTCCTCCAGCTCTGCTGTCTTCTGTTGATATTGTCAGTTTACTTTGTGGTGTCATTCCTCCCCTAGTGTTTTCTTTGCCCAGCAGCTGATTACTTTGCTGGTAGTTGGTCCTTTAGAAACATCTTGTCCAAATTATCATCCTTGTTGTCTTGTGTCTGTCTAGAAAACATCTTTTACACCTCAAGGCATTAAAACATGCTTTCACTGATCAAACATTCTTATCATAGCACAAGAAACACTATATTAGCTGGATTAAAAAAAAAAATAAAAAAAAGAGGAAGAGGAAAAGAAAATACCTCACACAGTCCTCAGTACCGATCTTCTCATTTCACTGTCCATGTTTCACAGTGTAATTTGACCACAGGTCTTATTTAAATCTAAGAGAAGCTTTAGGTTTTATAACTGTAGAACTGCTCCAGTATTGCCAGGTCTCATAAATGATTAAGCCATTCTGTTTCATACAGAGCTCTGCAATATTCCTTATTATATCCTGCCTTCAGATTTTGTCAGTCAACACTCAGGCAACATAAATATGCTTTTATACAATTATTTTGGAAAGACAGAATGATTTGGAGATTATATAGCGATGCATATACTCACACCATTTATTGTATACTTTTTTTTCCAAATTACACCATTCATCTGCTTGCTCTTAGTGCTTTTACACACTATAGGATAATATTTCATTAAAACCATTACAATTAGTGCAAAGTGGACCATAAACCCACATATTTTTTACATAAATAACCAGCACATCTACCTAGCTAGTTAAACACAGTTAGGAATGTCTAAATGTTTTCTGAGCCAAAGGTGGTGTGTTGCTGCACTAGTCATTTTATCTTCTAGAATTCCAATAGGGTTTAATCAGTGTCCATCATCCTTACAAGTGCTACTTGAAGCAGCTGTTGACTTTTACTCAGTAGCATTGAGGTCATCAGACAACTTAAGGAACTCCACACCTGACATCTGTACTTGCTCTGACTGTTTTCTAGAGGCAGAAGTTGACTGACTGACAGACTGTCTTCATCGAAGCCAAATCAGAGAACCTTATTTGGCTCCATCAGTTGCCTTTGCAAAAGTTATACAAGAAGAAACAATTGCATATGTTTGTATTACAATAGGATATTTTAACTTAAAATATTTACATAACAATAAACTAAACCTATTATTTTTGTCCTTCTTTAAAGTACTTTTCAAAAAAATATTAGCTCCTTATGCAGCTAAAGACTAACTTATTTCATAATTCATACATGACAGAAAAACAGCCTGATTACTGGCTTTCTACACTTCCAAGGGTAGCATCCTGTCTGTATGTTCATTACTGGCTGTTTTTTTTCTTTCCAGGTACTTAACAATGGTCTTCTAAATCTTTAGAAGGCCATGGTTCAGTTTCTTTTAGTGTCATTTATTCATATTCAGGATTTGGAAGAAAATAAGTTACTAATATTTTTTTTTACTGTATAGAAAGCTACCTGACTCGACCTAAATCCCACAACTCTTCCTAGGGGAAAGGTGAATGAGTTAGGTAAAAATATTCCTTCACATCTGCAAGTAACAAATACTAGTATCATAACAAAGTTATAAAAATTACATAGTGGTTAAAGTACTGCCAATATCTTTGTGTGATTCAGATTGAGTTCCTATTGTCTTTGAGATGTACAGGTTCTTTCATTATAAAATGACTCATTTTCATCAAATCCACAATATGAGGCATTGATGCAAATATGGTGACATTTCAGTATTTACATCTGTTTCATAATGTGTTTTAAATTTTAAGATAATTTGATATATTAATAACTTTTAATAATGAAAATATAAGGTGCAACATCTTTCTAATTAAATTAGTAGCTAATGAGTGCACTGAAATCAATTTATACTTGCTAGTTCAGAGAACATTTCTAGAAGAAATTTTGATAAGATGACCCGCACAAAACCAGAAAATCATCAAGTTTTAATTAAAAAAATGTAATGCAAAAAATAAACTTTTGCACATAGAATGGTTTGGGTTGTAAGGCACCTTAAAGATCATCTAGCTCCAAAACTCTTGCCATGGGCAGGTTGAGTGGGCCCCCATCCAGCCCAGCCTTGAACACTTCCAAGAATGGGAAGATGTCAAAAAAATTTTCTTTTCTGGGGCATCTTTGATAAGATATGAAAATTATGATTAATGCAAATGTAATGTATGAGAAAAACTATGTATGATTAGAAATTACAATCTTAACAACACGTATTCTGTCACAATATTGAAAGGTATTTCCACTGGGAACTGAAGATACTGTAAGTCTGAGGTTAATCTAAGGTATTCAGAACAGGGAAATGCAACTAGCCCTGTACTGTGAAAATGCTGTCATTAGAATCTGGCATATCTCAAACTCAGGCAGAAGTATTGTCAACAAAAGTGCTAAAAGACAAATTGTTTAAATATGGAATCCATTCAATCTCTCTAGATCAATATTAGCAATTTCTTTTCCTTTTTCTTTTCAGGAAAAAAAAAAAGAAAGAAAAAACAAAGAACCTAACCAAAAGCACTAAGTTATTATTTTTCTTTTTGTCTGGGAGAGCTGGAGTTAGCAATCAGATAAAAATCAAAGGTCTGCCTCTGAGAGATCCTCACTGTCCTTGAATCTTGACTCACATTGGGCTTGACTACTTATGAATATGGAAGTGATCCTGACAGGAAGAAAGATAAATATCCACTAATATTTTAAAACAGCAGAAGTCAGCTCTTTTTCATCAAAATATTTTCTGAAGCACTTTCAACATGCAGGTATTTACTTGTAAAATATATTCTGGAGATACTTGTGATCAAAGATTAGAAATAGTCCTAACTAACAGTTTCTGGTACTAGGAATTATACCAAATAAACTTTGGGAAAAGTGTTCAGAATTACAGAGAAGTGAGAGAAGTCTCAAAGTGATAACTATAAGATATACTGTGAGGAACTCTGTTATTGCTATTATTTAGTTAGTCCTCCCTTAGGGCTCAAATTTGTATTATATCTACTAAAAAGGACCTTTTTTACTCCTGTTTTCCCTTGAGGCATAAAGACTGACCTGTCATGAACATCTACTATTATGGCTAATTGGCACTTTGACTTTTTTTTTCTGTAGAAACCTGACAATATTGAACTGCTTGGATATCAGTCTAACAGTTCCGATGTTTCTGATGTCACAAAAAAATTACAAGAGAGCTTCTATTTTAACCTTTTTCTTGCTTTATCCCAAAGACATTGCATTCAATGGGAAGGCACCATCAAACCATGGATTTAAATATTATCGTCTCCAGAAAAATCTTCCCAAACTTCTGAGAAATTAGCATGCACTGTGTCATAGGTGAAAAAATAGTTAAAACTGTATGCTAACAAGTGGAAGACAGTCGGATACATGGAAACAGGGAGGAGGCAGACAATGTTACAAACTAAACTTTGGCATTTTGGGACATTTGCAGAAACTTATCTCTCACTAGTTGCAACTGGTAGGTGGTGATTGCAAACTTTGAAAACAGTTCACCTTGCCAATCAAAAGCAGCACTTTCTGAATCCTCCAAGTAATAAAGAGACATTAGATAGAATTATCCATTAGGAGGCTGATTATGCATTGCATTTCTACACATAGACTATTTAGCTGAGAAAACTCATAACCCAGGAATCAAAGACATGTTTACAAAAGGAAGAATTTGTTGCAGGGGGGAAAAAATAAGCCTGAAATAAGAAATAAGGTAGGAGAAAAGTTCATGGAATTTGAGTAAGATCCTGGACATTGGAGAAATGCCTAAAGATGAACATCCTGGGAACCCAGAAAGATCTTCATTGGTGACTTCCAAATTTGGAATGGTGAGCAGCTTCAGAGCAAGAACTGACACAACCAGCAGCTACCTCCCTGTGGGGACAGGAAGTCAAGACCTTAGGAATGTAATTGAGACAAAGTGTGCCAGTAAGTGTATAAGACCATCAAAAGGTGTAATAGCTCTAATCCACTTGGTTCTTAAAATAAAACTCCAGTAAGAAAGAGAGAAAGTGTTCACCTATGGCAATAGTAACTGAATACTCTCTTTAGTTTGGTGTTGACCCTGCCTCTCTTGCAGAGGACAAGAGGAAATGGCTTCAGGTTGCTATGCAATATTAGTAAAGTTAATTGAACCAAGCATACAGAAGGTGATCCATAGTTACGCATTCTTCATATTGGGGATAAAACACTTTAGTATGTGATCTACAGAACTGATTAACTTGTGAGCCTATGCACCATGTGTGCAAAGAGCAATATAATGGTGGAGAACCTCAAAAGTCAGGTTCTGAGGTCTCAAACTGGCATTCTAAAGTTACTGTGTATTTCTGATTTTAAATTCTTTTGCTCACATTTTCAGAGAAGTTGGTATATCTATCTTTGACCACAATAGACAAAGCCACACTATAGTGAATTCCCTAATAGTAAAACATCTTATCACTTCTGATCACAGGAAACACATTGGCTAATATTTTGAATTACATATATGCAATATTAATGAGTAGCCACAGGAAAATCACTATGAATTTCAGGCTTTGTGTCCTCAGAACAGAATGTGGGCAGTGTGCATTCAGTAAGGTCTGTGGTCAACCAACAACAGTGAGAATATAAATCATGGAGAAGTTAATTTTCAAGGATTGTCTTGGACAACAGATAAAATGAGGCTACCGAGGGTGATTTAAGTATGTGATCTTATAAATCAGATTTACATGTTATTATACATATGCTCAAGTTACCTTTTATATTTTCTAAATTTTGAGTACTCCTCAACCTGAGCAACATTCTTTTAACATTCTTTTAACATCTGTGCCATCTGAGAAAGACTGCAACTCTCCTTACTTATGACTTCACTATAGCCTACCACACATTGTTCTGCCAGCTCCACTATTCTTGGAATAGTTTACTAATCTATTCAAATCAAAATATTCTAAATTAACTAATTAATTTCTAAGACTTAACCAGCTGAATTTTGACTGAAATGTGTGGAGGAAATGTGTGAGCACCTCTGTAGATAGTTTTGTCTGATGGCAGTCCAGAACAGTGCCTCTTTCAACAATACAGCAGGTGCAGAAAGGTTGTGCTGTGCCTAGAGACTTGGACTACAAATTAAATCAGATTTAGTCCTCCTTTAGACTGCAGTTGTGTAGGACATTAAAATGATTTACATTCAGTGACAAAATTGGAACCTGAAGAGTGGTTGAGAGTGACCATCACATTTGCCTCCGCCTCCTACAGCTGGTCAATGCGTTTCAAGGGCATAAGGTTGGGTCTGCAGACCTGACACATGCAGGCATAGCAGTAGGCAAAAGTCTCAAGAGCAAGGCATGTAATGCAGACAGTCTGCACCAAATAATGTTCCGAGACTCAGGAGCAGAAGGTATCTTAATGACCAGAGGTATTGCAATTCTAGAGGTTACAAAGCTTAAGCAGCTGCCTAAATTAGCTTTTGCTTGATCTGAACACCACCAAGTTACCCACTGAGGACATGAGTCTTGCCCCCAGCCTCAGACCACAGTGAATTATATTTCTGAGAGGAAACCATGACAGAAACTCAAAATCACAAGATTATGTATGAGGACTGTTATATCAAAAGTCTGCCTTTTTGCAAGTTTGCTGACCTTGATCTTTAACAAGATTTTTATCAATACTCTCTATTTGTAGTCCTTGGAATTTTAAACTAGAGCTTAAAAAATAGGACCACAATAAACCCTAAAGGTTAAAAAAATGCCCATACAGCCAAGTGCTAGGGAGAAGTTATCATCACAACTTGTATGATTGCCATAGCTAATCCCTCTCAGGTGGTTCTGTCTGAAGTCCCCCCTGCCTTCCATTTCCTTTATCCAGGCACAGGATGGGATGCAGCCAAGTGAAAGTGCAGCAAAATATTCACACAACTTAATAGGTCTAGCCAGAACAACAAGGACTGATCCATTCAATTCAGGTCAAGTTTGACCCTTCTTTTTTCAGATTAAGTGAAAGACTATTTGAAGTTCTCACGTGAGAGAAGGCTTCTGTTACTGTTAAGTTATGGTACTATAACCAAAAGATCCTCCCCGAGATGTAAGTCTGGAAGATTCTGTAAACTACCAGACTATCTGGGAGGAATAGTTCCTGAACGCAAAAAGGAAATTCAGTGTTCCTTCTCATGTAATTCTTAGTCTTCCCTGATAAGACTTTCACTACAGTGCCCACTATCACTCCTTATGATACTGCTACTTATAACACAAGTCACTCAACAGCCATCAGAGGATAATTATTCTCATGTACACATGACAGATCTGAACTGGCAGCCATGACATGAAATTCACTATCTTGTGTCACCAATCCCCCAAGCAGGCCATTTCTGACTACAAACTAATGACACTACTAAAGAAGAAAAAAAAAAAAAAAGAGGTTTTTTATTATTATTTTTGTGGGTTTTTTTTCTGAAAAATAAATTTCAGCATTTAGCTTAAAACCTCTGAAATCTGAGTTTATCAGATGCAAACAACAATACAGCCTCACATGCAGTTAGGTTACTCCTTTTTGTTTGTTTGTTTGTTTGTTGTTTGTTTGTTTTGTTTGTTTGTTTGGGGGTTTTTTGGTTTTTTTTGTTATAATTTAATTCAGCCACTGAGAAAGTGTTTATGACCATTTGTTTCCAAAGCATAGTGTCACATAGTAGTCATTCTTTTCATCGAATTAATTTATATTACTCTGTGTCTTGGGCATAATCCATGGGACTCACACATAGCTGACCTGGTAACACTGATAATAAAAATATTTCAGATCTTTTTAAACTACTTGCTTTGAAGGCCAGTCCATATACTGTTTCTACTAATCTGCACCAAGGAAAAAAATATTTTTTTATTGCAACACAACAGATCACAAAGCATATATGATATTTCAGGCTCTATACCCTTGCAGAATTACTCTTTGAAATTTATAAAAGGAAACTGAATTCTCTAAAATCTGTTTATTTCATGTGTGGAATTCAGCATAACTTTCCCTCTTCTTTGCCATTTATTTGCCTGGGAGAGATGAGCCTATTTTCTTTAGAGACTTTTTTTTTTTTAACACAGCATTTTTGAAACAAAAATTGCAACTTGGCATACTTCTTTTCCTATCTCTTTGTGGTAACTATAGCTAATGAAATGGTCAGGCCTGTAGTGGGTTCTTTTTTTTTTTTTTTTTCCTAAACTTGTGTGGTCTACTGGAAAAAAAGAGTTTATATAGTGCCAAAAATGTCATTTCACTGTTTTGGTTGGTTCAGAATTATAATTTTTTTTTTCCAGGGGTAATAAGAAAATTCAGCCCAAAAACATGTTAATAATTATAGTAATAACCAAAAAAGAAAACTGCTTTACTTCAGCATTAAAATTCATCTTCAGCTGCTTTGTTCTGTAATAACTAGGTCATCAGTTTAGGTGCTCCTGCTTAAAATGCGTTTAGCATCCATATGTATTCCCTCACCTAGAGGCTTGATATTTTTAATGAGATTATATCAAGGAATGTGGAGACTGGAGAGCAGTAACATCATTTTCATGTGTAATTCCCAGAACTCTGATCCATTTCAGGGAGGCAATTAAGACTGCTGACTACAATAAATGATACTAAGAGATTATAGAGGTTTTTTTCTGCATGAATGCATAGTTTAAAAAATAATTTAGGTTTATTTAACATAAAAAACACCTCCAGAGGGGGGATTTTTTTTTTTTTTTTTAAATTTCAATGATTGGAGGGAATATCTTTTCTGCCATTTATCTGTAAGGATCCATGGTGCATTCTTGCAATACAGGATAACTTTGAGATGCTTTGATAAAATAGGTGCATTTTAATTTTATGTAATTTCCTTTGTGTTCATTTCAGAATGTCCACTTAGTACTGGAGGAGTTGAGTGTCTATGGTATGTGCCTGGTGAGGGAGGAGTGTGTGTGTTTATTTGTGAGGGGTCTTTTTCTTTTTTTTTTTTTTTTCTCTGTGGAGGCAATAATCTGAAGTAGCATTTAGATCAAAAGCTTCATGGGGATTAACTCTTGTCTCTTACTGCTGACCACAAAAACTACATACAGAAGAATACAGAAGAATTGCTAAAAACAAATACACTGGAATCAAAAGTTTGTTGTCTTGAAGAGTTAATTCTGGCAGAGAGGTGACCTTTATCCCTACGTACTCACTCATTTTTTTTTATTTTTTTTTTTATCAAACCTCTCCAAAGGGACTCATCATATGCGGGGCTCTATGAAGAGAAAAAGAAGAGCATTGTCCTTATCACCTCCTTCCAGAAAGTGGCAGAGTAATAGGACTTTGTAAGGCGAAA
Organism: Margarornis squamiger; assembly: GCA_035222235.1. NCBI lineage: Eukaryota > Metazoa > Chordata > Aves > Passeriformes > Furnariidae > Margarornis > Margarornis squamiger. The sequence continues at coordinate 121,411,261 of JAWWTY010000077.1, forward strand.
TGAAGCCCAGTCTGATGGCTGCTGATTAAAAATTGACTCTGCCACATCAAAGAAGAGTTGAAGGTGAAAATGATGATCACTTCCCTCTCCCAGGGACCCTGCACCATTTCTTTTATTCAACCTTGAAAGGTTCTTTCTGAATAAGATAATATCCCTCGAGTCCATTCTGGCTAGGCGGCATGGGAAAATGTAGATCAGTATGCCTATTCTCTATGAAAAAATGGGATTTTGTTAATGACATAGCACTCTAAAGTGATGGCTTGTATGTGGTAAATGCTGAGAAATTAATTATAAAATGCCTCTTAGACTATAGATCAAATTAATTGCTAGTATACATCTACTAAAAAGACCACTATAAACTCAAACTGCATTTTATGCTGGAGATTTCTGTATTTGAAACACACTGGAGCTTTCATGGTCTTTTCTGTTTTCACTTATTTTATATCAAAATTTTTAGTAGAGGTGTCATAAGTGAAATAATATCATTGAGCTATAAAATCTCTTGATCGGTCAAAAGCATGTGAATATTTGTTTTTTGATAAATACATATATACAAAAAGAAAGAGACAGTTGCTCAGGGATATGAACTATGCAGACAATATGCAGGCGTGGAGAATAAGAAAATGCAAGTATACACACACACACACACACACACACGAATGCTCAGAAAGACACACAGCTGTGATACAGTGTATTACACTTTCCTTCCAGTAGTTAATGTGTCTGTCAGGCAGAGGTAGAAAATTTACAGAGAAGTGTGTGTGAAAAACGTTCCTCTCTATTTTAGATTTTGGTTTTACACCTTTTGCACACAATTCTGGAGCAATGTAAATCTTTTAATTTGAGGCACCAATTCTCCATGTATATATCTAAATAGACCAACAGGCACACTGCTCAATAGACAGCACAGCATCCCAAAATACATAGCTTGAATAACAATAGCAAGAAAGGTCTTGCATGAAAAAGAGCTTGTAAAAAAAAACAATTTTACACATATGCCCACCCCCTCCCCTCACTTCCCACTGATCTGCTGCTCTCGAGAATCCACAGAAAATGAGTAGAAGTAATGCTTCCTCCTGAAAATAGTGTGCTATAACCTTGGTAAAAGTAGAATAACTTAGTGCACGTGTAAGAAAAGGTTCATCCCGTGACTGGCAATGCCCACAGCTTTCATGTGTACCTAATTATCTACATCTAAGTGTATCTATCTGTCAAATACATTTTAAAATAAAATAGATTTTCTGCAAGAGGATAATGCATACATTGAATGCAATAAGGTGTTAAAGATTTACTGTGTGTATATTTGACATGTATGAATTACACACTAAAACATAAGTTATTTATTCATGCTGATGAATGACACAAATACCATCCTGTTGAGATTGGTGCAATTAGAACAAACAAGTGATTATGTCAGAACAATGGAAATAACATGGTAATGACATCAAAACAGTGAGAATAGCAATAACACCCTCCCCTCATCACTGTCATCTGTGTCTTCTGCTCTTTCTTAGACAAAAAGATTTTTTTAAGACATTGCTCAGTATTTCTTCTTTTATTTCCTGCTGTAACTATCCAGTTATCTATTCAATGTAAGGTGAAATGTATAGAAAAAAAATATTTTTTTATTTTCTTTTTGGTGCTTTATTGCAGAGGATACCCAATTTGAACAATGCAGAGAATGAAGTATAGTGGAGAGAATTAATGATCAAGAGCTTGTTTATTCCAAATTAAATTTGCTTTACAAAGATAATGATTTTTATCTTAGTGAGATTCCAATGTTTTAATAATTTTTACTGTAATGAATATGAGCTCATATTCTTAAAATTCCTTCTACCCCTTACTAATTTAATCAACAGTTTAAAATGTTCAGATGTCCCAATCACCTAGGGCTACATTATTAGCATGGTACTTATTTTAAACAGCTTCTCTAAAATGACTGAAGAAAACACTTTATACAAGTGCTGTGTTTAATAAGAATAGAAAAGCAAGCTTAGCTTGTTTGCCTCATTAAGGCTAACTTTTGATCTTCAAGCTTTATAAATAGAATATATATCACATAGTTCAGCAGTCTCTCTCATGTACATGTGAATCCTACTAATGCTAATGTGGAAGTTGCATGCATATGTTAGGGGAGAAGGGAAAACCATGAGTTATTTACAAAAGCAACAGATATTAAGGCATATGTTAGATCAAGAAAGAAGTAAATTTTTTTTGTTTGGTTATTATGTTTCTATTACATGCTACATTCAGTAGCTGCAAAACCTGGTTTTGCTTAATGAGTCTGTCTGTGTGTGTGAGCAACTTGATGAGGCCTGGGTTATAGAAGATTTGTGGATTTACAAAGGTGCTCCGCCACAAATCTAAAACACGTAGCCTTCTTTTTCACTGGCAATATAAGAGCTAGTGTTGATAGAAGTACTGAAAAATCTTTTAAGCTATCAGCTGGCAAAATCACTTTTAAAATTCAAGCTTGTTTAGATATGGCCTGTGAAACAACATTCTTAGGGAATCAAATGGGAACATTTTTCAAAAGTCTGAGTGTTGCAGATGTATATCTGACCATGAGGAACTTTAACTAAGCTTAATAATAGGAACAGTTATGAAAAATTTAAAAAAAAAATAAAATAACATCTTGAATTTTGCAAATTCAAGTGGGTTTAAGTCTAAGGGCATTTGAGTCAAACTGGACTGCTGGTGCTTTTGAATAAAATGTCCAGCCCACAGCATACAATCCTTTGAAGAGATAAAGTCACTCAGAACTTTCCAGAATCAGATCTATCTTCAGGAAGAAAGTTGTTCAATATCCATGTACAGGAAAGTTTATGTTCTTGTATAATTAACCCCTTGAGCTCTGACGTAAAGTTCATATTGAGTTTGATTTTACTTCTGGGAAGAAGGTAGCCCCACTACCCTCTGACTTTGGGCATTTTCTTTCCTGGAAAATATATATTGCAAATGTTTCTTTAGAAAATGTATACAAACCACATACATTTTCAGGCTACCTGAACTTTTATATTGAAGATTGTCTCGTTTTTGGTTGGGATAGAGTTAACTTTCTTTTTAGTATCCAGTACAGTGCTGTGTTTTGGTTTCAGTATGCAATAAAATTAGAGTTACAAAGTTTTGATATAACTTCAGTTCAGTGGGACGACTCTACTTTTATTGGCCATGGGATTAGCTATTAGGAAGGCAGAATGAACTTCTCTTTTATAGGAAATGAACATATAAATATGGCAGCCTCCCTGTATCTGAGCAGTGGGAAACACTGCATTTGCCCCTAAAGCTGGTAAAGCAAGAGCCCTTTAAACCTTTGGTAGTTTTCTTTCTAAAAAAAGCCATTTTTTATTTTTCCAAGGAAATGGGACCCAATGTTTTCCAACTGGTTTAATTTTAGTTGCTGTCTCTGTTTTAGAATTCTGTCATCATTCCTCCTGTTGTACAACATTAATCACAGCACATTGAACTATCCACCATATTCTTTCCTGGTCATGATGTTCTCTTCCTTCACTACAAAGTAAGCAGAAGTCAGAAATAAGAAATGAGAAAAGCCAAGCCAGTGTCTAAGATGTTAAATGGAAGTTGTTTAATGAGCCAGCAAAACCTATGATCAGGCTCTTGGGAAGCTCGCAAACATACGAAGGGTTAATATTTAAACAGACTACAGAAGTTCAGTGTGTATAACAAAACGTTATATAACAAGCCAGATTTGCAGGTTCTGTTTCTTTGCAGTTTTATTACATTTGTCTGCCAATTAGCTTGTCATCCTTATTTCATCATCAATTATTCATTTGCATTTTATTTTGCTTTTTCTCAAATTGCTAAAATTAAATTTGGCTATTTGCTGAAATAATCAATTTTAGATTAAAAGTTATTTAATTCACAGACTATCTTGCTCTCAAGTGAAAAAAGAAATACTGCTAACTAATACTTCGTTTAAGCACTACTTTTTGCCAGGGAATGGTGAGGTTGTCTTTAGGTTCACAGCTTTTTATAAATGTCTGTACTCCAATTGCACTAAGACATCTGCAATACAGACAAAGTGATTGAGTTGGGTACCTATGATAATACCTTGCCACACCTTGCTGTGAGAACTTTCTAGGTTTGTTGGCTTTTCTATCTGATCATGAGACTATAGAAAGTATATGTTCCTGCTCAGGTACCTCTGTGGTCATTCATTGCAGATTCTTGTTGAAGATGGGAGAGAAGATTAGAGGAAGAGCTTTATGAAACAAAGGAAACTGCTACATATGTTCATATACATTGCACATGCCTGAACTCACTGAAAAAAAATAAAAAAAAAAAGAAATCAGATATTTTGATTGACTACAGGGAGCTGGAAGGAGTTTTGGTATTTTTTGTCCACCTGCACTCTTAAGTTTATGTGTTCATTTTGTTAGAAGATACTACTAAATTAGATACAACTACACAATTAGCTGAACTAAAAAACTATAACCAACATTCTGTGACATATAGCAAGAAATACAAGATCAATAGGATCAGTCCTAGGCCAGTAAAAATCAATTTATGCATTAAAATACACACAACTCTCAACTAGAGCTTTACAAGTAGGGTTTTGGTTTGGTTTTCTACCACCAGTTGAGAAATTAGTTTCGTGTCTTTATTGCTAGCAAGCGGTCTTCTACTGTACACAGACAATTTACAATTATAGGATTTAACATAGTTTGGCACTCAAATATGGATCAGGCAAAAGCTCAAGCTTGATGCTCATCTGTCTAAGACAGATTTGTGTGTGCAGCCTGGAAAACTGTAAAGGTCTGTGCCTTAGCTGAGAGCACACAGCTCCAACACAGCTGTCTCACAGCAAGGCTAGAACACTTCTGTCTGTCTGTGAGAATCAGTTGTTGCCATCTCTTGAAACCATAATTACAATCATCCTATGGTGAGGACTATGCTGTGTTACAGATGTCTCAGCTGTCTTCGTTAGAGGGTGGAATTGTGTCTCAGGAAAGCCAGAGAATAACCACATTTCTAGAGAAGAAAGGTGCCTCCCCTTCCCATCCCCGTTCTTGTCTCTCACAGATCACTGTGTACAATGCAAATTGTTTCATACTCTAGTTGCTCTTAACTCAATCAGCCACAGACTACTGTAAAAACTGCAACTGTATCTGCAGGTCTACTTTGGAAAAATGTCTGCCTCTAGGAGTTTTGTAGTTGTGTTGTTTTGTTGCATTTTTTTTTTTCCCTGTGGGAGTGTGTGTTCCTTGAAGGTTTTTTCCAAGGCCAATTTTGAATTAATCTCCTAATTTTCAAAAGGTTTTAGTTTCAGAATAAGAATATTTGCTCCAGACAGATAATCCATGCTGTAAAAAGTGCTTTGAAATTATAAAAAAGACTGTGAAAATAAATTTTCCATAGCCCTTGTTTTTACTATAAATTGTGTTCTTTAATAAATAATTTGTTGCCATGTGGTTTCACCCTTACATAACAAATTTACGAGCAAAGACCCCATGCCAGGCAGACATAGCCATAAAAGCTGTGTCTAAACTTGTCTGTATTGTGTTTTCCAGCTTGGTTCCACTGTTCACCCAGGCAGCCTGCACAGGGCTGAATAGTGTGAATGCATTTAATTACAATCTGACATGTGTATTCCTGAGAAACAAAAGGCTGTGAACTGAGGGTGATGATTAACTGTTCTACCAGATAATTGCTTAAACTACTACTTATATTATGCTGCATTATCTCTTTTGAACAAAGTGATTATTGGCCCTTTGTGTAACGATTATACAATGTAAGTGCAATCTTGCTGTTTCAAATGTTAGAGTTTATGTTTAATGTACTTTTATTTGTAATGAGGGGTGCAACTTCAGATTTTCTTTAAAGGATTATTCTCACAATCAAAAAAGAAAAAAAAAAAGGAAAAAGCATGCCTCAATTTCTCAAATTGTTCCAAGATTAAAACTTCTTTATGGGACTTGATGTCATTGGAAAGGGTGACATCCTCTGTTTCTGAGGAGATCCATTGTTAGGCAACTACTGCAAAGTCTAGAGAAATTTCAGTAAAACAAGTAGTCTCCATTTTTACAACAAAGAGGGAGGAAAAGGTACAGAAAGCAAAGGTTTTTTAAGAATAATGGTGAAGTAAAGGAGAAGGGCAATAAGTTCAACAACAACAGGTTTTCATCTTCAAAGTAATTGACATATAATTGTAATTGATGAGTGGATTGAGTGCCCACACAGTCAGTTTGCAGATGACACCAAGCTGGACACAAATGTTGATCTGCTGGAAGGTAGCAAGCCTCTGCAAAGAGGTATGGACAGGCTGGATAGATGGGCTGAGGCCAGTTGTGTGAGATTATAGAAGACAAATTGCCAGGTCCTGTTCTTGGGTCACAACAACTCCATGCAACGCTACAGGCTTAAAACAGTGGCTGGAAAGCTGCCCAGAGGAAAAGGACCTGGGGGTGCTGTTAAACAGCCAGCTGAACATGAGGCAGCAGTGTGTCTAGGCAACAAAAAGGCCAGTGGCATCCTGGAATGAATCAGAAACAGTGTGGCCAGCGGGACTAGAGAAATGATTGCCCCCTGTAGTCACTGGTGAGGTTGCAGCTTGAATCTTGTGTTCAGTTCTGAGCTCTTCAGTACTAGAGAGACATTGAGGCACTGGAGCATGTCCAGAAAAGGGCAGTGAAGCTGGGGTGAGGTCTGGAGTCCTACGAGACACAGCTGAGGGAACTGGGGTTGGTTAGCCTGGAAAAAAGGGGGCTCAGGGGGACCTTATTTCTCCCTACAACTACTTGAAAAGAAGGTGTAGCCAGGTGTAGCCAAGTAACAAAAAAAAAGGACAAGATGAAATGGCTTCAAGTTGCACCAGGAGAATTCTAGATTGGATATTAGGAAAAAAATATTCACCAAAAGGATTGTCAAGCACTGGAATGGTCTGTCCAGGGAAGTGGTGAAGTCATCATCCCTGTAGGTATTTAAAAGACATTTAGTTGTGGCTCTTGGGGATATGGTTTAGAGGGGAAGTTGGCAGTGCTAGGTTAATGGCTGAACTCAATGATATTAAAGGTCCACTTACCAATTGTGCCATTTTTCATTCTTACCTTCTTTAACCTGAAATCTCATTTGATCTGTGCCAGGTTATCACCAGTGTACACAGTCCTAACCCTTCCTGTTTTCTTCCATATTTTGTAACACACACTATTTTAAGTGGAGTTCCACACCATCTAAGCTAAAGTGTTGTGCAAACATACAGATATCTTTTCTCTTTAGCAATTCCCTACTCTGTTCATCACATTGTGTCTGCCAAAGTAAAAATTATCTTCCCTCCTCCCCCACTATCTGATGCAGATACTCTCCAGGTCATCATACTCCCTGCAGACCAAAAAGATTCGTACTGTGTCCTGATTAGCACAAAATGGATACTACATGCTCTGAGAAAACAGACATTGTGTACTGTGCTCTAAGGACACATTATTATATATTGCAATAGAAAGTCAAAGGCTGAAGGCATTATTTCACAATCAAGATACCTTTTTGATCCCATGGGTGGCATGATTACTCAGCTTCACACTGGCAGAAAAATCAACCACTACTCATTAATTTTATTATTTTTTTCTATTTTTCTATTATATTTTTCTTAAAATGAGGTGCGTAAATCTTACTTGTCTGTGCTATATCCTGCCTTGTAGTTTACCATTGAGATATCTATTAACATTTGTTAACACATTAAACAACAGTAATGATTACTTCTAGAAAGCACACAGTAAAAGGAAGATCAGCAAAAGGATTAGAAGCGAGAAGGTGAAAAAAAAAATAAAAAACCAACCAGAAAAGAGAGTAATGACTGCAGTTATAATGAACTGTTCATGACCTTAAACTCTCCAGTTTTCAGATTCTTTTAAGCCTCCGAATTGTGTTACACACTGTGGTGCTTTTTGTTCTATAGAGAAAAGCCAGATCTGTGACATCAGTTGTGTAGTTATCATTAGTGAATCTCTGTAAAGCCAATCTGAATCCATTTTTACCCACACTCAAATAAATTTTCGTTAAAATAGAGAAATATATTCTTACAGGTAGTAAAAGCTCTGGCTTCTTGTCTCATTCATGTCTCCTTTAATGTTTTATCCACATCCAAACTCCCAAAGAGCTTCGAAATTATGACTTAACCTCACATTACACTGTGGTTAATTCTTATTTTCTTTGAGTAGGCCTTTTCAAAAAGTAATTTCAACTGACTTAAAAAAAAAAAAAAACTTCTTTGAACAAAAAAACAGTTTCCTTGTTCATTGTTAAGCATTGGTGTCTGCTATTCTGGCAACTATACGACTAAAAAAAAAAAAGAAAAAAGGAATACATATATATTTGGCTTCATTTTGCCTCAGCTAATGTACACAGTATTGTTATTCCTGAGTTGCATATAAATTCCACTCTCTAATGAAATGATTAATTAAAAATAATAGAGAATGTAAATATTATTTTTGTGCTTCCCAGTATGTTGGAGCTTAACCCATGGGACAACACACAAAGAAGAGTCAGGGAACAGACAGACTTTCCAATTGTTCTTTAGTCTCTGTTTTCCCTTAAATAATTAAGTTGTTCACTGTGATGATTTCAAGGCAAATCTTCCAAAGACAAATTTGGTGAAACCAAGGCAGCAACATTTAACGTAGTTGCCAAGAGCCTGAAAACAACAGTTATGAAGCTTCATGTCTTCTTGAAAGGCTAGACTAGATCCAGAAAAGGTTCACAATGAAATGAAAAGCTCTATAAAGATCTGAAGGCAAAACTTGACTAATTTTGCTTTGCTAAAGGAGAGATTGACTTCCAAAAATTTTGAAAATAGTTCTCACTATAGTGACCAGATATTTGCTTGTAATATATGCTTAGTAGTGGAGAAAATTCAGAGAGGCAAAACTATATAAAAATGGTTTTGAATAATGGTCTGAATAAGTAAGACTCTTAAACATTTAGATCCAAAGAAAGCATGTTCGTACAGATTGGGGAATGAGATGCTGAAAAGCAGTGCAGTGAAAAGGGACTTGGGGGTCCTGATCAATGGTAAGGTGACGATGAGTCAGCAGTGCCTTGGCAGCCAGGAGGGCCAACCCTGTCCTGGGGGGCATCAGGCAAAGCATCACCAGCTGGTCGAGGGAGGGGATTGTCCCGCTCTGCTCTGCACTGGGGTGGCCTCACCTTGAATATTGTGTGCAGTTTTGGTCACTGCAATATAAGAAAAGTGTTAATCTATTAGAGAGTGTCCAAAGGAGGGCAATGAAGATGGTGAAGGGCCTTCAGGGGAAACCGTTTGAGGAGCAGCTGAGGGTACTTGCTCTGTTTAGCCTGGAGAAGAGGAGACTGAGGTGGGACCTCATTGCAGTTACAACTTCCTCATGAGAGGAAGAGGAGGGGCAGGCACTGATCTCTTCTCTGTGGTAATCAGTGACAGGACCTGAGAGAATGGCCTGAAGTTGTATCAGGGGAGTTTTTGGTTGGATATTAGGAAAAGTTTCTTCACCCAGCAGATGGTTGGATACTGGAACAGGCTCTCCACCACAGAGCAGTGGTCACAGCACCAAGCCTGTCAGAGTTCAAGAACCATTTGGATGATACTCTCAGGCACATGGTGTGACTCTTGGGGATGAGCCTGTGCAGGGCCAGGAGTTGGATGTGATGATCCATGTGGGTTCCTTCAAGCTCAGCATATTCTGTGTTTCTGTGATATCTGAGCATGGAACCTCTTCTCAGCTATGCTGACTGACAGAAGGACCTTGGTTATCAGCAAGAGGTGAGTACTGTCAAAATATGAAAGCTTTCTTTTCTTTATTGTCTTTGTAGATCATATGAAAGGAACTTACCTAATTATGAGATGTGTAAATGTAAATATATTAATCAAAACACTTATAATAATTTTATTTTCTCTGGACTTCATCAAGAGTTTTCAGATTACGGGTAGATATTCGGGATTTCTTCAATTCAATGACTTTTCAATCCACCAAGACAGAAAAGAAAGTTATAATTTTTAAGGAACCAGTGGCTGTGTTTGCTAAAGGTACATTCCTTTATATCAGCATGAAAAGAACATTTATCTGAAACATCTGACACAGGTAAAATATTAGATAAATTGTAGGGACTGAAGACATTATGACAGGTACCTGGTGTTCCTCCTGCTTTAGAGCAGAAGTGATGAAAGAGACATTGTTATGTTTATGCACCAAAAATATAAGAAGGACAGATATTAGTCATAGAATCATAGAATGGTTTGGGTTGAAAGGGACCTTAAAGATCATCTAGTTCCAACCCACCTGCTATGGGCAGGGACACCTTTCACTAGACCAGGTAGCTCAGAGTCTCAACCAACCTGGCCTTGAACACTTCCAGGAATAAGGCATCCACAGCCTCTCTGGGCAACCTGTTTCAGTGTTTCACCACCCCTTAAGCAAGGAATTTCATCCTAAAATCTAATCTAAACCTGGTCACTTTCTATTTAAAACAAGTGCCCCTTGTCCTGTCACTATCTTATTCTATAAGAAAGCCCTCTCCCTCATTTTTATAAGGCCCCCTTAAGTACTGAAAGGCCACAATGAATTTTCCATGATGAAAAACCCTAGCTCTCTCAACCTGTCATCACCGGAGATACGTTCCAGCCCTCTGATCATCTTTGTGGCCCTCCTCTGGACCTGCTCAAACAGGTCTGTGTCTTTCTTGTGCTGAGGACTCCAGAACTGGATGCAGTACTTCAGATGGAGTCTTACAAGGGCAGAGTAAAGGGGAGAATCACCTCCCTCAAGCTACTGGCTACCTGTCTTTAGATGCAGCCCAGGATGAGTTTAGCCTGTGCTGAAAGTGCACACTGGTGACTCATGTTCAACTTTCCATGCAGAAGAATCCCCAAGTCCTCCTCTGCAGGCCTGCTCTCAATGACTTCTCCCAGTGTGTACTCATATCTGCGATTGCCCAAACCCAGGTGCAGCACCTTGCACTTGGTCATGTTGAACTTCATGAGGTTCTTATGGACCCTCTTAAGTTTGTGCAAATCCCTCTGGATGACATTGCTTCCTTATGTTGTGTCAACTGACACCGCTCAGCTTTCTGTCGCCTGCAAACTTGCTGAAGATGTATTATGTGTCATTGAAGATATTGAAGAGCACCGTTCCCAAGACAGAGTCCTGACAGACACCACATATCACAGGCCTCCACATGGACATAGATCCACTGACCATAATGCCCTGACTATGTCAATCTGGGCAATTTCTTGTCCACTAAATAGTTCATCCATCAAATCCATGTCTCTCTAGTTTAAAGATAAGGATGGGATGTAAGATCACATCAAAGGTCTCTATAGATGATATCTGTTGGTCTTCCCTTGTCAACTGTTAGTCTTGGATTAAGAGATTAGTGCCATAATCTGAATGGTTTCACATTAAAGAATTTGACAGCTGTTCTTTCTCTGGGCTTCTTGTTAGGTCCTTGTAGTCCTACAGTCAAACTAACCCTTCATTCATTGTGGGGATTTTACGTTGTGCATTGTGTTTGTGTGCATGCCCCAAATATTTCAGAAATCATGGGGATTGTGTTTCAAGCCATCAGAGTGGTGGTTTTGGACATGAAGAAACCAATCCTATATGCTTTGTCACTGGGAGTGTGTTATGAAAGCATGCAGGAGTTCTGAAGTATTCAGAGCCTGCAGGATACTGCTGGAGAAACACATGGGGTGAAGGAAGCATAGGCTGGGGCAGTCTTTCCATACTCTTTATTTGGCATGGACTTTGGAGCACATTACCTACACAAATCATGCCCTGGCATGAATTAATTCAGAAGCTGAAATTTGGCATGGGCCGTGGGTCTTCCAGGGAACAACTGTAAGAACTGAGGTGTGCAGGCACTTATAATACTACCATAGAATCACAGAGTCATAAGAGCATAGAATCTTAGAATCATAGAATACGCTGGGTTGGAAGGGACTCATCAGGGTCATTGAGTCTACCTCTTGGCCCCATACAGGACACCCCAATAGTCACACCATGTGCCTGACAGCATTGTCCAAACACTTCTCAAACTCTGTCAGGTTTGATGCTGTGACCATTTCCCTGGAGAGCTTGTTCCAGTGTCCAACCACCCTCTGGATGAAGAACCTGCTCCTAAAGAACCTATGTCCTAAAGACATCCAACCTAAACCTTCCCTGACACACATTCATGCCATTTCTTTGAGTTCTGTCAATGGTCATGAGAGTGAAGAGATTGGTTCTTGCCCCTTCTCTTCCTCTCATGAGCTTGAGCTCTTTCCCTCATATTCTCTTATTTAACAAAATATGTGTAGACAATATGACTAATTCTCAAAAAAGTATTTCTCACCAGAATTTTAAGTTGACCTTAAAAACAAGCTTGTAATTTGAATATTTGATAAGATGGAGAGCTATTTGAATATGCTATAAGATTTTGCTGCTAAATATGAGAGGCATGTAAGGCAGAACCCTTAGTGATTGAAATATAATTTTAATGCCAAAGATAAGTATGATAGTCATGTACAAACTCTTCCCCATAGCCCTCATGTAAACTAGAGTGGCAAAGGAAAATTCTTCACTGGCAAGAATATTTTCCCATCAAAATTTGCAAATTGGAAAATGTGATTAATCTGTTTCTCCTAGCTTTCTATAGAAAAATTAGGAAATTTATGAGAAAAAGAAGCAAAAGCTATTTTTCTTTATCTTAAAAAATATTCTAACCTCTAGCAGTTCTTCCTGTCCATTAAAAACCCCATCATTTGAAATATTAAATATTCTTTATATTTACTATTGTAGCTGTGTAAAAAAGTTTTAATTTTTTTGTTGATGTTCTTTAAGATGCTTCAAAGGTATTGTAATAAGTGTGGATATATTTATTCCCAAAACTAGTGGAAGCTATGCCAAAGTCTTGTCAAATATCAGTATTTTGTATCAAAGAAATTTAAGCAGTGGCTCTGTGAAGACAAAATTGCTGATCTCTCTGTAGGAAACCCATTTAATATTTCCTTATTAATAACCAAGATGGTAAAGATTGTTCAGTGGCTTTGAGGAGAACAGCTATACAAAATCTATCCATAAATTCTCCCATTCCCAGTTTAAAATCTTCCTGTTGGAAATAGTTTCTAAACCATGAAACCAACTGAACCATCCTGAAACATTCTCAGAGAGCTCTCAATGATCCAGGCCAAAATTATGTCAGGAAATATACTGACCATTTAATACCGTAGGGGATCACAGAATGGGAAGTGGACCTTTGCTGTTTTGTTTACTAGTATAAGCATGTGGGGAAAGAGAGTTTAGTCCTCCTGAAAAGATCCAGTCTTGCAAGAGCTTCAAGAATGTTAAAAGTAGTGCAAAGAACACACAGGCTCACTGAAATGTTTTTAATTTTTAATAAGAAAGGAACAAAAATAGACTGGGTCAAAAAGAAAAGGTATGCAAAAGTTAAAACAAAGGAAAATGTGAAAGAAGGCCAAAAAGAATGGAAAATTATGCAGATGGATAACACGTATGTGTTACAAAGTTTTCACTGCAGTTTTTTGACAGACAGTATACATAAAACATTCTTGTCCCAAGTGAAAAAGTGAAACTCAGGGTATCCTTATTTGATGTTTTTGCAGTATATCTAGCTATAAAAACATCAAATGAAGTTAATGTTTCATTTGATGTTTTTAACATTACAGCAATCACTGAGAAATGTTACATCAAGTTTATTCATGTTATTACTTTATTAATTTATAAAAGGCCCATCTCATGACAGAATCTGGGAGATTCACTAAGAAAAGGAAAAAAAAAGGGACCCAATTTAGGGTCACTGTCTAAAGAGACCATGGGACAAAAAGCAAAAACTGTGTAAATTTTTTTTCTAAACCAGGAGAAGGTTTAGAAAAAAATGAAAGAGCAAAACTGAATGTTGTTCAGTGATCCATACCAAGAAAGCTTGCATTGCATCTTTAAAGCATCCAGAGAATATTTTGGTCATATTCTAAACAAAAAAAAATTGCCTGAAATGTGCAGAAACTTAAGTAGGAAAACATTGGGTCAACCCCCCGCCCCAAAACAACGAAAACCAGCTGCCTCATTCCCACTCTTTTTGAGAAAGACATACAATAGTTCAAATAACACAAAGAAAGGCATGAAAATATAAAAATTAAAAGAAAAAATAGGCACCTTTATACTCACGTGCATCCACATATATACACATACATGCTTGCTTGCACACAAACGCACATACTGAGACAAATGATGCTCAAGGACCCAATGATACTGAGATGTCAAGCACTCAAAAATGCTGAGACTCAAAGACAAACTGTGCCCCCTTTTTCAATCTGAAGCTTTGTACTTGTCCATTGCAACATAATTTTTAATTGGGGATTCTGAGGAATGTTTTGTTTCTCTGTTCTCCCTGCCCTGTCACCCTGTTCCATGACCATTATAGGTCCAACAATGCTCTGTTTGAGAGGTCCTGCATTACTGCTATTTTACTGGGTAATAAAGGACTGTACCACACAGGAGACCTAGTTAGCCAAATGCAATTTGGATAGGTAGCCAGATTAGGTATGCTTGTAAGGAGGGAAACACACTGCAGGGCTATATAAATGTGTAGGCTTGGCAGTAAGCTGAGCACAACCGTCAGCAGTGATGAAGACTAAGATTACCAGTCAGGAGATGACAATTGCACAAATGATGTAATAAAGTATGAACTGGGGGAAAAAGAATTCTTTTGCAGAAACCTTGAAGTCTGCTTAAATAAAAATGTCTGCCAGACTTCTGTTTGACTGATTAAATTTAGGTATGTATAGTTATGTATTTATTGAAACACACATTTCAACCCAATACATTGTTGAAAATATTTTCACATGTAACTAGATGGTTAAAAACATCAGAGGAAGAAAAATTCCTCACTTACACGTATTAAATGTTGGAATGATCATAAAAGCATTAAAGGAAGGATTATACTAAAATGATGTCTTTACAAGCACATCTGAGAAACACCAATAATGATGTAATCTAACACTTGAATTTACAGTTATACACTTAAAACCAGTCATCCACAAAGTAGTTCATCTGACATTTTTCTCAGAACAATGTGAATGTAAAGATACCATTTTAAGGTATTCCTATCTTTGACGGTTTTCCTCTTAATCATGGTCTTAAAAACATCAAATGAGGTTTAATTCTTCATTTGCAGATATTAAAAATTGCTATAAGTGTAAAAATATCATATAAGGATGATTCTCTTTTGACTTTTTTTTTTTTTCAACATACATGATTTTCCCTCCCCTTCTTTAAAATATAGTGAAAAAAAATCTTTCACTGAGACTTCAAATTCTTAAATTCCCAAGTAAATTCCTATGTGCACCAAAGTTTCAGAATAGGCAGGTTATTTTTTTCTGTCTCATTTGAGATCCATGATGAAAAAATATTGGAGAAATGACTGTCAAACTGAATTCCGATTCCCAAAAATTAAATATCACTGACATGTTTCAGTGAGTGCTTCAATAGTAACAAAGATGTTGAAGCCATAAAAGCCACAAAGATGTTGAATTGTGGAAATCTTCATCTCAGGCACAAACAGCAGGTATGAAGCCACTTTTGTGTGAAAGGAAAATCTTAAATCCCTCCTCTTGGAGCTATTTCTTGGTTTACACAAGTCTGTGTGCTATAAAAGAAGGAGAACTGAGATATGTAACGAGCCCCATCCTCCATCCAGGCACAGTGCTGACCAGTTGAAAGAGCCAAACTTACATTTGTATTCCTTATCTGCAAATAGGTGCACTCAGAGAAGGTCTTGACACTTCTGCAACCCTCTAAGTAGATAACCATTAAAAGGGAGAAAACAAGGTCAGAAGGACAAGGTCAGCTGAAAACTGGCTACCTGCAGAAAGCCAGTGCCATAATGTACCATGGGACCCAGGGCTCTGCAAGCTAAATTTTGGGGCAATGTGTTGCAAAGGGTTATTTAACAATTTGTGTGTTAAGGAAACTTCCCAGTCTGGCCATTCACAAGACTCTGGCTGTCACACTCACAGCACCAGAGACTTTAATTGCTGGGGCCAAAGCCCCTTCACAGTGGGCAACTCCAGTGAGCCGATGGGTGCCCTGCTTGACTCCCTACACACCACACTCAAACAAAGTCAGACCAGGTTTCCATACTGCTTTGACCTTATGTTTCCCATAGCAGAGTCTCAGATGTCTAGTTCCATAAAGCAATTTATTCACAACGCAGTAACACAGAAACAGCTTGAACTGGTACCTTGGAGGAGAATGTGCAGCAAAGAAACCTCTGGGCTTTTATACGCTCACAATCTACCCGTGTACAAGTCTTGCTCTTCCTCATGAGTCCTCCACTCCTGTTGTGTCTCCCAGTGTCCATCCACCTGGATGGTGCCACCGGTCTTTGTGCCCCTTGTTAACAAAATGATTGGCATGGCCTCTTGCCATGTGTTTCCACCCAGAGCTCAATATGCATCTCAATCTGCAGCTTGCAGACTGAGCTACCTGCACCAATGTATTCCTCAATACAAGCTTGTATTGCAAACTGTAAATGCAGTCAAATAGGGGTTCTTCCATTCATCTTCCTGAAAAATGCAGATGTTTGATATTTTCCTTACATATGTGCAGCCACTCTTAGGCCTCAAGAGTGAAATGTCTTTAATTAAGGATTTAAGTTCATGGCCTTTCTGTTTCTATATGTAACTTATCTGTTCATATTTGTATAGCAACATCAATTAATGCTTTGGAAAATTACAATAGGATATATGTCATATTGCATTTCTGATTCATGTGAATACCAAAACAATTCAGTTTTATTCATGTTCAAACAATGAACACTAAGGACAATAACAGTGATCATATCACTTTTGACAAAGTGTTGCCAAACACTTAGGACATGCAGTTCATTAGAATTTGAATAAATAACATCACACACACTCTGCTCAATTAAAACTACAACATTAATTAATGTAACTGTTATTCACTTAACTTTTACTTGAATCAAATTATAATAATGTTGATAACATGCTTAAAGGATTCATTCAAGAAGAAAGATTTGTGCTGGTTTTGTTTACCATATACACCAAGGTGTTCTAAGAATAGTTTTTGATAATTTGCACAGATTTCTGCTGACATACTTATGAGAACATCAAAGTTATCTATGAGAAGTTATCACAAGCTGCTAAAATATAGCTTGAAACAACTTCCTTTATTAAATAACTCTTGAAAGCCGAATCTGACTTGATTCTGTATTGGTTCTTTCTTTGTTGGTGCATTGACATTGAGAGGTGCATCTTGAAAGGCATGTCTGCAATGAAGGGAAATGTCCCATTGTGTGAAGTGTGTAAACTGAAATACTGAAGAATTTTAAAAAGCACAAAAGGGTGGAGGATTTTGGGGGAAAACAACAACAACAACAACAACAACAACAACAACAACAACAAAAGAAGAAAACAGAGAACTGATGCCCAGATTAGAAAGAAAAAAAAAAAGCCTATTCAAATTCAGCATTGAAAGCCATCCACTGCCCTCAAGTGGTAGAGCCATAGTGTTCTAAGGCAGAAGGCACTTTTGGTTGGAACACTGGCAAACACCAGGAGGAAAGATAGTAAGAAAATTGGAGAATGGAGAAATCTGTACTGGCTTGTATACCCCTTATCCATCCTGTTCTGAGAAATACTAGTGAACACTAAATGTATGGGATTTTGTATGACTTCTAAATGAATTTTTTTGTTCAAGAGCTCTACTTCATCTTTTGCGTTATTGGTTTTAAAGTGTTTTGTGAATGTGGAAAAACTTACTCAAAAATAAAAGTACCATTTGCTGCACTAAAGACAAGAACTAACAGTGTTTATTTGAAATGCAAATGAAGACTTGCCGCCCAGAAATGTATGTTACATTTGACATTTGTCTCTAATCAAAAGTCTCTATGAATAATGTAGTTTGATACCAATAGCCTCATTAAGCAAGGTTTTCCTTAATACCCTTTCTGATTGTAATCTCTTCATTATACCTTCCTGTTCTCATTTTTTCTGACCCTACTCATCATTATCAATATATGCAAGTCTTCAGTAGTGTTGCTAATATGTATTTTACATTGAATAGACCATTTTAGATGGGAATTAATAGTACTAATACCCAGGTGTCCTTTAACTGCAGGTCTTTCTTATCCCAACTATTTTTTTTCTTAGGAACTGTAGGTATTCTGCCTCTCATGACTAGAGTTAACTTGGTGGGGTCACAAGTGAAAATGAATTTATTGCTTTCATCCTAGTCCCTATTCAAGTCCATGAAGAAACAGTTCCACCATTTTACATGATTTTCAATTTTTTGCTGAAAAGATCTTTGGGACTGAAACAGTGTAGCTGTGGTGGGCCAAGATTGAACCACACTCGTGAACTACAGAGAGTTGCTTGTACAATGTCTTCATGAACATTTGTTACAGACCTGGACACCTCATTCGCAAACACTAAATAGGCACAGAAGATGAAGGTACAAAACAGTGGTTTTGTATCTGCAATAAATCCTGCACTTGTTCCTGATTTGCTGTAAATACAATGCACCCCTTAAAATACTGGGGATATGTTTTAGGAAAATAACAGGTTTTGCTGTGGGAAATGCCAGTATCTCAAAGGCAGTGAGTAACAAGAAGTTTCCAGTTCAGTTAGGGATCAGGTTCTGTTTACTTTCCTCTTTCATAACCACAGTAGGCATAAAATGCAGATCTGATCCAGAGATTCCTCCATAAAGTGCTGCTGCCAGTTACCAATTTTCAATAAATCACCACTAAATTGTCCCATAATTTTTCTGGCCTTCCTTTCCCAGCATGCTGATTACTCTGATGTGTTTTCTGTGATTAGAGGAAGAGTTGATCTTTGAACTCCTTAAAGACTAAGTTGAGGAGGCCCTCTTGAAACGTAAAGAGAAACTCTGCTTTCATGAAGTGAAAAACACAAGTAGGTCTCTAGACTTTTTTCCCTTTCTGTGAGGTTTAAGTGTCAATACAAGCTGAAAAGCAAGGTCAAAAGGGAAGGCAGCCAAATTCCACCTTGGCAGGGCAATGAATATAGGAAGATCCAGAGAGCTTACCTACTCTATGTTGCATACATGGGGCTCTTTCCACCATAAAACAAGCCTGGGATTCTTAAAAAAATCATATTGCTGTCCTTGCCAAATATCTTTTTAAGATTTGCAGTAACTGTAAGATAGGACCAGTTACAGCCATAGAGAGAGTCAACAACAAACTCTATTGCAGGCAAAGCCAAAATCACATTATTTCTGCAAACATATGACCAAGATTTTTATAAATCTACTGCACATTTCACCCAACGTCATTTTCCCCCAGCTACAATCAAGAAGTGAAGATCAGGTACTGTGCTTTTCCTAGTCCTTCACACTTCTCAACCGATGGCTCAGAAAATTTCGCCAAGGCTCCCTCTGTACATGTCTGTTCCCAGACAGCAGTTCTCAAGATTTTATAGTGTACCCCAAGGAGGGATCTGAAGAGCCATCCAAATGGAATGTGTTGGGTCTAGGCAGAGAGGTTGTGTACTGAGATGAACCTTTCCACATGCACAAAGGAAACCAATGCTTTGTGTGTTTTGTTTATGAGAAGACACCAAACTGGATATTAATGTGGTAGGTCCTGTAGCTACCATGAGGGTGGGGAGCAAGTAAGATAAGGGAGAAAAAGAAAGAAGTGAGAGGAAAAAAAGAGAGGGTGGGAGGAAAGGAAGAAAGGAAAGAAGGGAGTGAGACAAAGGGGGGAGGGAGAAAATCATAAAATTTTTCACAGAATACCAAGGAGGACTTCAGCAGTTGATATCTTTTCAAATGGGTATTCTTTGGGGGTGAAGACAAAGAAGCATACAGTGTTTTCCTCAGCTAGGGTTCTCTTGATGCACTTGAGTGTCACAAAAATCTGTACCTGAATTGAAGCTCCTATGTGATATTACAATGGCAATATTAACCAAAATACTGAGTTTTTTCAGATCAAATACTTTTCTGGAAAGTCAATGTTTTCAGAGTCTGAAAAATTAAAAAAGATATTATCCTTGTTTACATTTGGAAGGCAGGGGCTAGCTAGAATCCTTTCCTCATTTTTTATGACTGGTTTTACTATGATATCCCCAAAAGATTTTTTATTTTTTTTATGTGATAACAGGTTTATTGTTGCATGCTGTTGCAGACACTGTTTTATTTAATCACTGAAAATAATTTACAAAGGTTAGGAACAATAGCTATGAATCACATATCACATCACTACCAATTATACAGCATTTTTGAAGATTGGTCTTTTCTCCTTCCAATATCTTCCATATCTTACTTTAGCTTTAATGGAACTTAAATTTGTGCATCAAGTGGAGAAGAAAGCCTTCTGGGTGGTTATAGATGCATGACCTTGAGCCTTGTGACTCACAATGCAATCTGCATGCAGGGATATTAGACACTATCTGTCAGCATCTGTCAGGTCTGATTGTTTAAACATTACTTTGTCACCCACACACACATGCACAAATTTTATCCAATTTCAAATTAAATATTAAACTGACCTTTTAAAGAGGAACTAATGTAGAATTTAAATAAACTTTATTGTGTTTCTTTTTACAATTAAAAAATTGTAATGAGAAAAATTAATCTCTGGTGTAACTTAACTGGATTCCTGGGCACTGTGTCAGGGACAATTTTTAACAGAATAATTAGAACTTTCAGAGCAGATTTCTCTTCACTGAAAATATAATAAGTAATCACCTTGAGCCAACTCTCCTGTAATATCAGTACAATTCCCATTGCAATAACGGTAATGCATGTTGCATCAGTGTAACAGAGGAATATTTGACATATATAGGAGACAAATAGTTTTTTGTAAGGTAAATGTGTTTACCATGTCAGAACTGAAAAAAAAATAAAAATTGTAGTCCATCAGCTGGGAGTGATATTGTCAGCAGGAGAGGGAAGCATGCAAGTTTTGCCGTTTTAGTACCATGCTAATTAAAAGAACTTCTCAATTCTACAGACTTTGGGGGTATTTTTTTTCCACCTGGGAACAAGCCAGTTTGTTCTCATTATATCTTCCATCAATCATTTTCTGGTCTCAATAAACCTTGTCAGTACCTCTGGTCAGTAACATGCAACAACCACATGGCCAGTACTTTGTCTACTGAATTTGTGTCTTTAGGGAGAGGATGGACCACTGCTGCAGGGCTGGAGGTGGGGGGGTCCATCAGGGCCCTGCAGTCAGTTGCAAGGTCATGTGGATGGTTCCATGGCAAAACACAAGGAGCTATTTTCTCCCTTAGACCCACTGCGCCTGCTGCCACTTCTGCTCATGGAGGGGATCCTACAGGTGCTAAACTTGCTGATGAAATGACTAATTAAATAATCACTGGAATTAGCAAATGTTTAGAATGAATAATTTATCGGACAAATATCATCTCTCCTTTCCTGAATTTTCTGAATAATCTTGATATTTCTTTATTGTTCAAAAATTTATGCTGAGTAGCTGCTGCAAATAATTGTATTCTAGATTTCTGAAGAATATATTTTTTCCTACAATTGATTATGTAAATAGCTCATGCTTGATGCTTACTCTCCTGTGTAGACTGACATACTCAAAGTTGTGTGTCCAACATTAATATTGTTAGATGTAATTTTAATATTTCTTATTTGCCTCTTACTTCTTACTACTAATTTCATCTATGCGTGAGCATGAAATGCTCACAAAATAAGGCTGAAACTGGCACAGGGCTTTGATTGTTTTTATTTCTAGGTTTTACTTTTTTTTACACAATGTAACTTTGGCAGAATATTTTTATGTGAAGCCCATCATAATTTGGTAACTAATCAAAGCTTAAATATATTATAATATTACATTAACTTTTAAGAAAAAAGTATTTTGTTATGTATCATTCCTAATTTCATATTTGTTTATCTTTGGCCTTTGTGTTGCGCCTCTTGTTTATGTACTGCAGTGCCTCGGGAGACTAGGGTGTTATAGGATATACATTAACATTTTACAGCGTTGTTTGAGACTGTATGGATCACCATATTATTAAGGAATTCTAGCTAATAAATTTTGTTTCCATGAGCACATAATATTAGTGCTTATGCCTTTTCAAACTGCAATTCTCCCTGATGACCCTGCAGAAAAGTTTGGCTTTGTTTTGGATGATTGTCATGATAGATCCAAAAGCAACCATCATTTGAAAAAAATCCTCTGTAATCAGTAAAATATACTTTCATGAATTATATCATCTGCATGAGTTTATGATTCTGCTTAATTTAAAAAACATGTCCCAGCCATGTGGACAAGGTCTGTTAGTTTAGAGAAAATACAGAGGCATCGACACCAGATTACAACCATAGTGTTTACAAATTATTACACAGATTCATGAAGCCTACCATATCCATGTTTAAAAAGCACACTTTTTATTCATCTCAAGGTGTTTGTAAGTGGACATTTAATACCCTTGCTTACAGTAGTAACTTAATCTGTAACCCTGCAGTGAGCTCTGCACAGGCAGGCAGGAATCAACGGGGCCCCACAGGAGCCCCTTCCTCTTAAACTCATGGCAGGATCAGGCCATAGATTTTAACAACCTGAGATAGAGTCTGTGTCTTTTATGTTTTGTGGCTACTTTGTACAGTCTGACTACTAGTGGAAATAAATATTAAATGGCTGTACATACATACTGCCTATAGAAAAGAGTCAAGGATGATCTGGTCTGTATATAATAGCTATAGTCAGACACACACAGAATATATAGTGGATTTTGTTACAATATTTGCGTTGTACCCTGAAGGAAAAAAAAAAGTTATTGAAATCCAGACATTCTGCGTTATAGAACTGAAAAACAAGCTGGTGTTATGACAGTTTTGAAATGGGTCTGCCTTTGCCAGCCAGTTATGTGCTTTAAAGAGCCTTTAGCTGATTTATGCAGTTCTTGTCCCAAAACTGCTGTATTGTATTACTTCAATATTTTATTCCTAACCATTTAAAGAAGGTTTGATCTTACATCAATAGTACTCAAAAAATATTAAAATCAAAGAGATTTCTTTTCAAAGAATTTATGCTAAACAAACCTTGTATTTTTCCTGATCTCAAAGATTAAAATAAAAAAAAAAATAAAAAAAAAAAAGAAAGAAAAAAAGGAAAAAAGAAATTACTTCTAAAGCACAAACTCCAGATAGTTATGGTAGCTTTTGCATATTCTAAAAGCTCAGAAGGGAAAAAGAGTTTCTTTCAATGTAAACTGCTGAAGTCTTGGAGCTTTCCTGACAAACTAGCTTCTGATCACAAACAAAAAGCAGCAATGAGCATTAGCAGAATTTAGAAGTGCTATCACTTATCTTTTTTTAATGCATTCATGTTAACTGCCACTACTTCATATGAGTAAACAGGAAGCTTTTCTCTGCAGTGGGACCCTTAAAAATACAATTTAATAGTTTTGACTAGCATTTTGGTATATGCCTCAGTTCTTTTCTTCTCTTTACTTAGCTGTGTGTTACACAAGACTTTTATGAGTTCAATATGTACAGTATCTGTTGACACTTCGTATATAAACAAAAATGATTTCATTTAGAAGCAGGGGAATTAAAGTACCCATAATAAAAAACAATTGTTCTAAAATGCTGTCAGTTTGGATTGTGGAAGGAATTTCAAGGATTGATCATGTAAAGTGCAGAGGAACTTCAATTTTTATTGACATCACTGTTTTCCTGAAGCAACTCTTAGATGAAATAATGCCTACTGTTTTTATATATATCTTTGAGTTTCCAGTTCTGAGGTTCTTTCATGATGCATGAAAATGTCTTTATTTCCTTTGGAGGAGATAAAGGAAATATAATTAGCCATTTTTAGTCACTAGTATAATGGGTTGAACATGATAGCAGTTTTTCTAAATATGTGGATCTTGTACAACATATGTTATTGTGCTGGGTTGACCCTGGCTAGACACCATGTGTCCACCAAAGTCTCTTTATCACTCCCCTCCTCAGCTGAACAGGAGATAAAGAAGAAAACAAAAGGCTCATGGATTGTGATAAGGGCAAGGAGAGATCACTCACCAGATACAGTCATGGGTAAAACAGACTCAGCTTGCAGTAATTGTTTAAATTTATTATCAATCAAATCAGAGTAGGGTATTGAGAAATAAAATCAAATCTTAAAACACTTTACCTCACCCCTCCCTTTTTCCTGGGCTCAGCTTCACTCCCAAATTCTCTCGTCCTCTTCTGCAGTGCAGGCACACTGGGAATGGGGGTTGTGGTCAGTTCATTGCATGTTGTCTCTTCCACTCCTTCCCCTTCGGGGGAGCACTCCTCACACTCTTTTCCTGCTCTAGCATATGCTCCCTCACACTGGGGACAGTCCTCCATGAACTTCTATGTGAGTCCTTTTCAGAGAGTGCAGTTCTTCATGAACTGCTCCAGTGTGGGTCCCTCCCACGGGGTGCAGTCCTTCAGGAACAGACTGCTCCAGTGCAGATTTCCCACGGGGTCAAAACCTTCTTTAGTCATTCACCAGCTCTGGTGTGGGGTCCTCTGTGAACTGCAGGTGAATATCTGCTTCACTATGGACCTTCATGGTCTGCAGGGGCACAGCTGCCTCACCATGGTCTGCT
Organism: Margarornis squamiger; assembly: GCA_035222235.1. Classification (NCBI taxonomy): domain Eukaryota; kingdom Metazoa; phylum Chordata; class Aves; order Passeriformes; family Furnariidae; genus Margarornis; species Margarornis squamiger. The sequence goes on from JAWWTY010000077.1 coordinate 121,435,847, forward strand.
TCATAGACTAAAGGGAAGTCTCTGCTCTGGTGCCTGGACAATGTCTCCCTCCTTCTTCACTGACCTTGGTGTCTGTGGAGTTGTTTCTCTCATACATCTCACTTCTCTCTTAAATGTGTTGACTCACTCCCCTTCTTATATCTGTTGTCCCAGATGCACTGCCACAGACACTGATAGACTTGGCCTTCACCGGTGGTGGGTCCCTCTTGAGTCAGCTGGCATTGGTTCTTACTGGACATGGGAAAAGCTTCTAACAACTTCCCACAGAAGAACCACCACCCTCCATGGTCTCCCTGCTACCAAAATCTTGCCACACAAACACAATACAGTCATACATGACCATCTGTTTTGTTTTTTTTCAATCTCTTGTTTTGCATATGTCTGCTTCAATTCAGTACAATCCTTATAGTAAAGCTACTTAACTCACACTTCATTATTGCCCACTTCTTCATTATTGCTTTCAAGACTGGGATGGGGAAAAATCACTTAGAAGAACATAGAATTTGTCTCCATTAATAGTCCTCCACAAAAATCAAATGCACATAATTTGGAATGGACATACTTACTTCCAAGAAATTGCTATGGCAGATGAGAACTATACTCTCAAATCAAAAATTTATTGCAGTTATTCATTCAGTTACCTTGAAACATTAGCTCAAGGCCTTCTCAATTCAGTACCCAAGGTTTGATGAAAACTATCAAAAGCTGTTCATGAGACCCCTTCAAATGTGGCAAAGATGTTCCCTATTCCTGCTGCTTCTCAAACAAGTTTTTCTGTCACTCTCCTTTCTTTTAGTAGTTCAGTATTTTGGAATTAAGTCTAATGGAGAAGTTCACTCCAATCTGGCTATGGCATCAGAGACTATTGTCCCTGAATATAGCCACTATTTACCCTTGAATCTTACTTTCAGATGTTTATTTGTATTTAAAAGAGTTGCAAAAACATAAAAATAAACCCAAGCTAATCAGCATTTCTCAGATTTTGCCATACGACCCTGGGAGGTTAAGATTTACAATGGCACAGATCAACTTCATCTTTGAATTTCAGGATGGTTAAATGAAATCTTTTGGAAAGGTGAAATTGTATGCAAAATTAAACCGCAAATTATCTAAATCTATTCACAGCCTCTTGTTTTTAAGAAGTGCCTTTAGAGCCTTCTGTCAGAAAAAAAAAAAAAAATAAGTTTACACTTCTATGTATGGAGAGCAAATGAAAAGAATAAAATAGCAAGACACAGAAATATGTCTCATGAAACTGTCAATTTAAAAAGATTATTCTACTTAGGAAGAAAGAAATGTTTATAATACTGTCTAGGTTAGACCCCATTTCCCGATGGCAAATATGAGTAAGCATTCTTCCCTCTGGCACACAGATTAGTTGTTCAACAGTAGAAAAAGTCAGTAGTGTAACTGGAGCTAGACCCAAGTTCTCAGTACTAAAATCCAGACCATATAATGTTGCAGATTTTGCCCTTATTCTCAGAATGGGGTCAAGAGCGATATATGCACAGAGACCTCCAACCTGGTTATTTTCTGTCATCCCTCTCACATACTGCTTCAATGAGAGTCAATGCACCCACAATCTACTAAGGTGCAGTCATGCTCCAAGTATTTCTTGGAGAACTGAATATAGGACGTTTGGCTCCGTATGTTTGATGTTTTCTCATCATTTTACCAAGAGGATTAGAACTTGTGTGAAGATGTGCGTGTGATTTGTCCCCTTGCAGAAAGATGTAGGATTCTGGTGCAGGTCTTGCAGACATGAAGTTTCATGAAGTATCATGCCATCCATGGTACAAGGTTCATGTCTGGAAAAATGTGCTAATTTCCTGTCCAGAAGAAATACTTGAGAATTATATACATTGAATGGACATAGGTGTGCAAGATAGTTTTTATGCTTGCATGTCTGTCTGTCCATGTGTAAAACTTCATTTTGTTCAGCTCATTTAGTTGCCTATAGTATGGAAAAGAGAGTATATTATGAATTAACATAAGCTCCTGTGAGGTGTGCAGTATCCTCACCTGGTGGTGAAATGAAGGAAAATGAGGATGCCTGTACCTTCAGTCATTGCTAAGTGTTGTGTAGCCAGCAAAAACTGGATAAGATTTAGGAGAATAACTGATTCTTACTCTTTCTTGGACAAAGTTTCAAATTTTGCTTGCATGCTGATTGATAATGGTCTCATTTCTAAGTAAAACACGAATACAATAGGTCAGCTTTTAAATTAGGTGAAAAATTAACCATTCAAACCAAGCCAGAAATTTGATTATGATAATAATTTTTATTACTCAGTTAATTGCTCCCTTTTAACACAGGATTTTTCATTTCCAGGGTGTTTTTTGAACATCAATCACAATTCCAGTTAAATTATCATTGAAAGACATCGGACTTCCTGTTCTGGAGGCTTGTGGATATATTTGTTTCAGAGCTACAGACTCTTTTATTTTTTTGTTGAAAGCATACCTGTTTTAAATTCAAAGAATGATCCTAATGAGCTTCTGCTTTCTGAAGGGGGTTATGGAGAATGGGGATAGCTATAATGCAATGTACACAAAGAACATTCATTTCATAATATAACCGCAAAAGAATTAAAGAGTTTGTGGTGTATTTGGCTTTCCAAACAGCACTAAGAGCCAGTGACTACCATTTCTTTCTGGACCTCTACTCCAGTTTGTGTGCTGCATTGCAGTGCATCTGCTTTTTTCAGAACACATCCTATCAATATTGCACAGAACAAATCCCATGTCTGAAACTTGATGCAAAGGGTTCACTCCCTGACAAGAGTTCACTGCAGCTATTGCACAGAGCTGTAAGCCTCAGCTGTCTTGAATGGCAGCCTGCTATGGAGCTGATACTACCAGGGCTGGATCCGCAGCTAATTCAGGGTATTGAAAGGCTACATGGAATCCCTAAAGCAATTCATCTGTAGTTATGACTCATCTCTGGAAGTGGATTGAATAGGGTGCTACTTGATGTGTGTATGCTTCTTCTATCCACTCACTGATTCATTGGTTGCCCGTCTCCTTGGACAGTAGGCATGGCCAAGGTGAGGAAAAGTTAAGGACTGGGCAGCGAACCTAGCTGCTATGTCAGCTCTGTGATTTAGTCCCATGTGCTGTTCCCAGTCCTGACTGTGGCGCTCCAGCGATCATTGCTAACGATTCCTGCCTGACTCTGATTCCTACGCCTGTCCTTTCCCAGCACCAGATTGTCTATTCTGCACTGTTGCACTCTTCCCTCACTGTTCATCCTGACCTTACAGAATTATTTGTGTCCTGACTACAGTCTAATTTCTGACTATGATTTAACCTAGCCTTTTGGTTTGCGATAAACCTCCATAACCTGTTGTGGGCTACTATCTACATTCTAGTTATTTCTTCTACCATCAGCAAATACTCTCTATATCCATGGAGGAAGAAGAATCAACTTTGCTTCATTTTCTCACCCCTCAAAAAAAAAATCTCTATTTGATATTAAGAAGTCTTTTCCAAATACAAGATTAGATAATTGTTGAAATGAAATGCAGGCCAGAAAGGGTTTCTGGAACAGAGAATACAAAGGCCTAAGTCTAGCCACTGTTGATCTTCCACCAAAGCAATGTCTTGTCGAGGTCACCTCCATCCCAGCATTTCAGTGACTGTTTTCAATACATCCAATTTAACCCTTTCATACCTGAGGGCATATCTTTCTAGATCATTAAGCAGTAATGAAGAAGAGAGACAGTGATGTATGAATGGTATCACAAAAATGCTCTATCATCTAAAACTGAAAGCAAATATGTTTTCTGACATATGTCACTTCTCATATATTTATGAGGACACCAAGTTTTATTATTCTTTTCCACACACCTATTTTAAAAGAGGAAAGATTCTCCAGCAACTGTTAAAGCACAAGGAAAAGCAGAGAAAAGGATCTGAGTTCTGCATATTACTCCGTGTCTACACGTATTCTTTTCATCGACCATCAAATCTTTCTGGATGTGAGTCAGCTACGGTCTGGAAGCCATTTAGCTGTATTCACATCCAACTTGAACTAACATGACCTTCTGTTGGTGTCATCCTAACATGACATGCCTTCTAGAAAAGAGCTAGTTTGTGTTGTTTGGCCACAATGCTATGTCAATGGAATTGGTTTTTGCATCTAATCACAGAAACATGACCTGAATCCCAGTCACTGAATTTTAATACCTCACAGGTTTTTGCAATACCTTGAGCCAATTTGAACCTTTTTTCCAGAATGCTGATCATCCAACACCCAAGGAGTACAAAATGAAGAAATAAAGTCTGGTCTGCAGCTCTCCTTCCCGTCCGATTTCATATATAAGCAGAGAAAACAATACATATTGTGATGACATTAGGTTAATTAATATTTATAAAATATGTTAAAATAATCAAATGGATAGCACTGCATGTGTATTGCACGTTCATAATGAAGTGTAATTAAAAGTTATCATTATTTCTATATACATAGGTCTGATTTTTGTCTTTCTCAGAAACAGAGAAAAGAGTTTGTTTTCATTTGTATCCGCTGTTTTACTCATATGAGTTATTTTTAACTCCAAACAGGATACAGAATGATAATTTTGCTATCTCCCAGCTGATTATGTTAGAAAGAAAACTTTCTTTTTTGTCCTTAATTGCATATGCACACAGTGTACAAGCAATTTTGTCTACACTTTCAATTAAAAACACTGGATACAAAATATGGATAAATACTTCCACAAGAAAAACAGAACTCTTTGCTTTCATAGGCAGAATGAGACACAGGCTTGGGTCTAAAAAACTTCATTTTTCAAAAAAAACAATACCATTTAGCTTCAACTACAGAAATATTCCTGAAATAAAAGAGTAAAAAAAAAAGCCGACAACTCACTCCTTTTGCATAAAATCTAGCTAAAACAGGAAAGATAAACACTCATAGACTAAAGTGGAGGCATCTCCAGCAGGTTCTCACCGGCTCCCTGGGGTGAAATGGTAGTCACAAGCAGAGAGACGCTGACGCCTATACAACCTGATACTGGTGTGATTAGAGGACACCCAGTATCCTGCAGGATTAGCCATAATGCATTGTACTGTGCTTATTGTTCATCCAACAGCAGCTGCTGGGAGATTCAGCCTTCAAGAGCACACAGCTGATCCCACCTGTTACATTTTGTATCTACGTGTACTTTATTGACTAGACATGCTGTATATTTGCTGCGGTTTATGATTTGTCTGTTCTACACTCCAGGCAGAATGCTTTGCTTCCATTTTATTAAATCTGCAAAGAATGTTTATATGGCATTTTGCTTCTAAAATGCACAGTACCAAAAACCTGGTTGTCTGTAAAGGAGAAACCATTTTCTTCCACCACAGCTGATTCTTGAACAGTATGTTACGATTACGTGAGGACACTTTGCTGAATTCTTTGTAATGACTTTCTCAATAGTTTATCTTTGTGTGTGTTTAGTATAGCTGTTCACAGGTTTAAAGGTTTGTTTAATATGCAAAGCATTTAGATGTGCAATAATGAACTAATTCATACAACTATGTGTAGTGTTTTAAAAGAATACTAAAATTAAATGTGACCACTGTTAAAAGATGTAATGCAGAAGCATAAAATATGTATGAAATTATGTAAATACACTGGAAAACATCTTCCAGCTAAGCTTGTCTACCAGTTTTCTGAAGGCTTGCCAAACTTGAAATAAAAGCCATATTGAGCAGAATGTTTAGACATCTGGATACCTTTCCTTTAAATTCCAAGCAAATATTCTGTATCTAGTTTGAACTACAGCTACCTAAGTCGCTATTTCCACTACAGTCAAAATAGTTATTCTTTGCAATTTCCTGTTTGTCATATTACTTCTCTTCAACCAGCTGATCAAAGATACTCTCAACATTTTTGTAACTGTTTTTCCTGTCTAATTTTCTAGTTAGTGTTTTAACAGGCTCAAGACTGCAAGCCAACTTTTTTCTTTGACCTGCTCAGGCTTTCTGTCTTCAGACTTTGGACTTCATTCCACTGCTGGTGCTGTGCAATTTATTAAAATAATTGAACGCTGCAAAAAAATATTAACAAAGTTCAGCAGTTCACCAAATTTAATGTTGAAAATTATTTCTGCAGTCATGTTCATGTCACAGGAAATTCCTTGAATACTGAATCTCTCTCAGGCAATTTTAACCAGTAATAAAGCTAGGAAGCAGATCTTGTACCACTCTGTTTCAAAAGGTGCCTAATACAAGTTGAGGGCGGGGTGCAGGGGGCGGGGGGAGTGAGCGGAATTAATTGAGCTTAATCACAAAACAAATACTTGATCTTATTGCAACTTCATTAAAAATCTTCCAGACTGAACTTATGTTTTGCTAACCTTTGTTTAATTTACATAAATAAACCACAAACAAGTATGCTAGTTTAGCACTCCTACTACACCTTGTCACAGAGTTTTCTTAGGTTCTACGCTTCTTACAAACAAAAAAGCACACTTGCTGAAAATCAGTGTAATATAATAGCAAGGATAAAAAAAAGATTAATGTGCTTTTGTCCCTCACACTACTCTCCTACATATTAAAACATCAGCAAGAAATGAACTACAAATTCATGATAAAAAATGCACAGTCTCAAAGTAATATAGCAACCAGCTATGCTAACTACAAGTGCCACATGAAAAACTTTCCCTGTTAGAGCAGGTTCAGCTTCTCATTTTGGAAAATTTCCTCTCAGCAGACAAAGGAAATCTATGACAAAATGTGAAATCGAGTGAAAATTTCACTCTAGGCAGAAACTTTTCAAAGAAGTAGAATAGTTTTTATTAACAAGTCTGTTAGTTTGATTTCATCTTTTACACATGAAGCTGGAAACCAGTACGGTGTATTACATTTAAAAGTAACATACTAAACTTAATTTTTATTACAAAGCACATAGAAATAAAGTATCACATTTCCCTTGAACTTGAAGATCTCTATCCAAAATTAAATTTGTAAACGTGGGCCTGCATTTCTTGAATGAAAACATATTTGAACTCCGCATGCTACAGATGTACCTGTGAGTTATGTAGCTCAGATACATCTTAGTGAAGACACACAGTGCAACCTTGCAAGTCCAAACTGATGAGTGAATAACACCCATGTGTAAAATCATTTTCACACATGACAGGTTTCTTAGGATATATCTTTACTGGGCAAACAGGGCCTCATTAGAGGTCAGTGAGGGTCTCTATTTCACTGCACAGAAATGCCAAGGGATTGTGGAACTGATCCTGGAGTCCTTACAGATACCTAATCCTGGTGTGTCCTAGTCCTCTGAGAATGACTTGCTTGGGTGAAACAGCTCCATGATGTGGAGCAGCTCTGTTCTAGTTGTCACTCTTACCCAGTTTGAGAATGGCAAAAAATGGCTCAGCATGGATATAACCCTTGCTGGACAAACACTATCAGCAATTCACATGCAGCATACAGTGCAGGACTAAAACATGATTTTTCACTCAAAGAGTTACTTTACACTAAAAATATGACAGCAAAACACATGGAGAATCTTGGACAGTAAGGATCTCTTTGATAAGATGTACAGCTTCTGATGGTCTTGATTTACTTACAAACAGGAGGAGCTGATATCTCTTTTACTGCATACAGCATATTTGCAAATGTGGTCAACAAGCATAGAAAAAAGTGTAACAGCTAGCAACTAAGCACAAATTTTCTTTTTAGTTAGAAATTGCCTATTTAGAAATGCTTATCAGATGATAGAAAAAATAAATTACTTGTGGGTGAAAGAGTTGTCTGACCTACCAATTAACAAAGAAAATTGGGTCAGATGTACAGCACGTAAATTAATTACCTGAATATGACTAGCTGACATTTGACAAAATAGCTTGTCACATTGATAGGAGGCCAAATCCTGTCAGCAAGCCTATAGACACTAAAAGAACAGAAGAAAAGAAATAAACCCAGGAAATGTTGACAAGCTGAGAGAAACAGATCAGTAGGGAGAAATTTGCTTAAGAGCCCTATTGCTTTTTTTCGCTCTATGTCTTCCTTTTAGCATAAAGAAAGCAGAATGCATTGTGTTGTTCTTGTGGATCAGCAGTGCTAAAATATATATTACATATGGAAAATAAATAATGAAAAACTGAATGCAACTAAAACCACTTGATGTCAGAGTTCTTCCAGTAGCATTATCTGAGTCATGTTGCATGTATGTTAGTTTTTTCATCTTGTTTTCCTGATGTCATATATTGGTTGAAGGGCATGAATGGCATAGGTTGTACAAGAGGAATGAATTAAAATTTGAAATCTTAATCTGTGTTATTACTATGGAGTTCATTTTGCCACAGTCTCTATTTCTGTCACGTTGGTCAGGGAAAGGTCCTTATAATGTGGTCATGCATGTCCTGAGTCCTGAAGTGCCTGATGCATGCTTATAGAAATTCTTTAAAACACATCTGGATCTGAGGGCTGTCAGTTGATTTTACTCTCATAGAAAGAGATGAAAATGTGTTTATTTCACAGAGCAAGTGAGATGTGGGTCAAATTTACCTGCTTGAGGGCACAGCTCAAGTAATGTTATTTAAAACAAATTCAAACCACATCACAAATGCTAAAACTTGAGATATCTACTTGGGTCAAAGTAGGGCCACAATGCTTTGTTCCTGTGGTCACTTATCTACTGATTACAGCAGCTGGTGCTTTTCCCCATGTTTTCTTCAAAGCCTGAAGGTATGTGCTTTCTCCCTTTCCAAATGCTTCTCAACTTGAAAAGCAGCACAGTTGATCCCTAAGAATTTCCTCCACAAGATTTTGCATATTTGCGCAAGAGGAAAGACCAGAAGATAAAGGGAGCAAAAGAATTTAAATCCTGGAGAAGCCAAGCTGTTCTTCAGAGGGTACCTTCATGCTGGCACCGGGGCACCCTAAACAACAGCCCCAGCACATGGCAAAGTGGCAGCAAGTACAAGGATACGTTCATGACAGTGAGTGTTGGTTGATCTGATACAACACAAAGCCAGGAGAAACAACTATTTCCCATGATTATGTGTCTACTTCTATCAGAAGAGGTGTCAACTGGGTCTCTTTTTTTTTTTTTTTTTTTTTCCTTTTCCATTATGTTTCAGAGATTTGTTCCAGACTAGTAGCCTATGGGCTGGGGAGATGAGAATTCAGTCAGATATAGAGCATACAAAAAAGTGTGACAAATTGCAATGACAAGGCTGTGTTAGTAGCTTATGATGTACTGAAATGAAATCCTGAACCAGGGAACACAGACAGTGGTGTGCTATGTGGTATGGGCATCCAAGTTCAGAGCGGGGGGAAAAGACTGTGCAGCAGGGGTAGGAGTACTGAACCAGTAAAGTCACCACTGACATTACTGCCAGCCTGTAACATGCTGCTCATCAACAAATTAAGTCATTTTTCTTGCACTCAATATCAAGGAGTAGAGTGATGCAGTTGGTATTTAAACATCACGGAATATGTTATTAGACACGCACAGCTGGAAGTAAAGAAATACAAATGTTTTGGTCAGGAGTTTTCAAGACTTCTGGCTGAAACATTTAACATTTTCCTTTCCATCTGTGTATGTCTTACAGAACTGACTTGAGCTTAATGCTTCATATTGGAACATACAAGAACTTTGGGGGAAACACTTTAAAAAATAATTCTATCTACACCACCCCTCCATTTTGTCTTTCTGTATAACAATCATGAAAGGACTTTTTCATAATCCTTGCAAAAAGGTTGAGCTAGATGCTTCTCTTCCTTCAGAACTATTCTGGTACAAACCACCATTGTGTCTGAGCATCTTGTATACTGAGCACCTCCATAGATTTTGTCATTGCAACCAGTCAGACAGGGAGGCATTGACCCTCTTTCTCAGATGGGGAACTGAGACACGCAGTTGACTAAAAGACTTGCCAAAAGTTCACCCAGTTTGTGAGTGACCTACAAATAGGACCCATGTTTTTTCAGCCCTCTCACGCCTAAGCTAATCCTAAATTTCCAGAAGCTAAGCGAGAAGTAGTTGTAAAGGCCAGTCAATCTGCATCCCGAGCATATGCTGGTCAGAAAATGCCAGGGATAATACAGATCCCTGGCACTGACAATTGTATTTTCTTTGGCCCAAGAATTTTTCTGTGCTATGCATTTTATTAACATGAACAAGGTCAAGATCCCTACTTTAACATGTACTTCTTTGCCATTTTTTGATATCCAGTCTATCCACTTTCCAACATTTATAGACTCCTCTAATAAAAAAAAAATAAAATCTTGATCATTGCTTTAATGAGCCAGTCCCCCAAATAATGATGGATTTATTGAATTCTAATATCTTCACTCTAAAAATAGTTTTATATAGGCTTGAGATATATCTAAAGATATATCTCAAGCCTACCTTCCTGAGCTTTATCTCTTCACATTTGCTATATTAATGACTAAATGATCACACTTAGCTAAACAACATTTCCAATATTTAGTGTCACCTGATATGTTTTTATTCTTAATTTTAAAACTAAATGGAGTAAGGAATCAGAATTCATCTTTTGTTAAACTGATATATATGTAACTTCCTGTAGAAAAGTAAAAACAAGGTAATAATATCTCATACTCTTATAAAACCTCTTCATTTTGCTTTCTGAATTTACTTCCACTTCAAACATTAGAGCATCCCTCAAAATTTTGTATGAATACTATTTATTTTCATATTTCCCCCTCAAATTTTAAAGTTTATATATGCTTATGGCAATATGGAAGTCCTTAGGAGAAATTTTGGTGTCTGAATAAAATGCAGATTTGTTGTTTGAATTGTTTGGCAAAAGGAATGTAGAATGTATTTTACTGGCAATCAGAAAGGTGCTGAGTTCCTCACTTGAAGAAGCATAGGCACAAAGAACTTTTATCATAAGAAATACAAGGATCTGACATGATTATTTAAGTAAGTACAGTCCTGGGGAGAAAATGCTAGATGATAGTGTATTTTTTAATCTGGGAGAGAATGGTTCTAACAAAAAAAGAAATCAGTAATTGGAAACTGAGGCCACCCGGCTCCAAATTAGAATTAAGACCCAGATTTTAAACAGTAAGAATAACTAACATTCTCCATCTGTTCATCATGGGTTTTTTGAAACAAGCTTTACTCAGGCAAAATTTGGCATGCTTTCTATGAGGTTAACTGTGTGGAAGTCTGAGATTAGGTAAACTAAAGGTTTTTACAGGTTGCAAAATCCTTATTATAAAGGTGCTGTTCCTTAACTAACTGAAACAGTATTATTAACACAGGAAATTAAAGAGCAATCTAGGGTTTCCAGTATAAAAATACGTCCTTTTGTGTGGCTAACGCTAAAGGTTTCCTTATCAGTAGCCATAATACTAAAAACAGAGATTGGGTTAGGGTTACTTCAGTCCATCATACACTTGTCAGACAAAGCCAAATATTTGAGCCTGGAACTAATCCTAACACAGAGAAAGTGAAAATGCAGATAGATTGTTAACAGGAGTCATTATGTGTAGCTAAAGAATCAGCACATAAATGGTTTCATAATTTCAACTTTTAAACTGCTGAGTACTCATTTAGAGAGAGAGAAAATCCTCTATTCTTACATGCTAAGATCAGTCCTCTGTCCCTATGGAAAAGGGCTGTGCCCTTAAAAATGTGACTAAATTGTCTGATCAAAATTATTGTTAAAAGTTCTTCTAAAATCAGCTCAGGTACTAGAGTTAGATAAAGGCAAAACAAATGAGTAAATGAAACTTTGACCATTTTCTAGCATGAGATAGAAATCTAAACTCAGTTACAAGAAACTTTCTCTAAGAGTGATAAGAATGCAGAATGCCAGCTAATTTGGTGCGGAACTAACCTGACTAGGTCTGGGGGAAGAGAAAGGGAGTCAGAAGCTTGAACACAATGGTTCTGATCTTCGCAATAGGTGAGTATAAATGTGCTCTTGTAAATGAGGTTATAACCACACACTATTGGCATATTCTTGACATAAATTTGAAAAGAAACTTTCTTACTAACTGCCCGATTTACAAGTTGAATTTGGATATTTTGTTCAAGGTAATTCCTTCCTAGAAGAAAAATTAGTACAGTTAAGGACATCCTCAATCATATTCTAATTTAAAAGTGTGTCAATTATTAAACCAGAAAAGTCAGAGTTAGTTTGCCTTTGACTTTAATATGTTTTTCTGAAGCTCCTGATGATTAAGAACTGTGAACATCAACTACACTGAGAAAGATTTGAGGGTGTAGTCTGTCTTACAAAGTGGAACGGGAAAGCAGTCAACTGACTGGGGTCAAGGATAGTGATATAGCAGAACTGAGCATATCTCAGACCTGCTGATGGGTATAGGGAAAACCTGGGTGTTATAACTGCTAGAGATGCCAAAATGGATGTACTATCAGACGAAGAGAGAGGAGAGGTTTAAAGAGACGATACTATAGAAAGTTGGTTGGTTTGAATTCTTAGTGACACCAGGAGCTTAATTAATTCTGAAAGGGAAAGTTATGGTATTATTTACTTCAGCTTCTGTCCTGTGAACCCTTTATATCTGTATTTTAGATATATTAGTTGAATAAACTAGATATCTTGAATAAAGATTGGATACTGTCTAACATAAAAAAGAGGTAGAGCTCTTTTGAGTTTTGTATAAAGAGGTTTCTTCTTTGGCACAGCAGATTTAAGTAAAATGTTCCCTGGTTTAGGTTTTGTAAGAGATCTGGGGAGCATTTTCTCAAGAAAACTACCTTGGGACAAAGTGCTGACAATTTATTTTTTCCCCCCTGAAATACCAAGAAATTAGTATTAAAGGCTCAGAATTCAAGGTTTTAAGTATTATATATTAACTCATTGACCACATCCTCTTTCTGAAAAAAAAAAAAAAGAAAAAAAAATTGTTTTCCTTTAATTCAGGATCCAAATCTTAGCATCTATTTTCCACTCTTAATGTTCTTAATTAATGCCTGCACACAGTCTAATGTGCTTCAGCTTTCTTCACAACGAAGCAGATAAAATAGTTAACTGCAAAGCAAATTTCACTGCTCTCAGAGTCTAGATTTCCTTACATGCAATGCAGGGAGTAAGGCAATTTATTATGAATTTAATTTACCTTTTAATGTAGGTGGCCTATATATTCCAGTAAATGTTTACCATTACCCTGCTCCAGTTAACAAGTAAAACACTGAATAGAATCAGCTTACTGTATACTTTTCATATAAATTACAATAAAGTACTCTTTTTCACTGGCCTAGACAGTACTATAAGTACTCAATAATGTAAACATGAAATGGATTCTATAAATGGACTCCTAATGTATAAAAGAATATATATTGCCTGAGATATTTGGACATGCAGAGAAAGTACGTTTCTAGAATGTGATCAAATCTTTAGAATTAGCCCTTAGAGAGAGGTGGAACAAACATTGCTTACAGTTCTTCCCATGAAATCCCCTAAAAATATAAGAATAGCAAAGCTGTGAGACATTTGTCCCACTACCAGGTCTTTCTATTTCTTTGCCCAGTCTGTAAGTCTTAATATTTTGGACATGTGACTTGAGGAGAGAAGAACATATAGGACAGAGTCTGTATGACGGGAGACACATTTGGGAACAAAGTCAAGGCTACAGCATCAGCCTGTACCTAAGAAGAGCTCAGATTCAGAGTACTCCAACTGCTGCAGCACTTGCAGAACTCTGAGTGTCAGATGCAACCTGCTGGTGAGCCCATCAGCTGTGCCTGGCCCTGGGCCATGGCATAGCTGTGGGAATGTCTCAGTTGTCAGATGTCTGCATCATGAGACCTGACAGATCTTCTCCTGTGAGATGATTCTGTTTCATACTTCAGAGATCAATCTTGCGCCTGCTACTATCTGTATTTATTTATTCATCCATTCATTTATGCATTCACTGCCTCCAACTTCAGTGGAATCAAAGTTGGACATTAATTTCTCATCTGAAGAATTCAAATGAGAACTCTTAAGTGTACCTCCTCTTCCACTGTTCAAGTAAAATATTACTTATCAAGAAACAGGGAATAAATACATTGTCAGACAGAACTGTACATGATAGGAATCCAGAAGGATGGCAGACTGTCTAGAGACCGCTTCCCTCCCTCTTTACTAGCTAAGGCTGCCAAACTCAATAGTCAGTAAAAACAAGACATTAAAACTTACCACTGGCTTAGAAGCGCTATCAAACCCATACAGTGCACTCTTTGCAAGAGCTAATTTTCCACAGACAGGAAAAATTGAAGAATCCAATAATAATAGAAAAATCACCTGGGAGAAGGGGAGGAAAGGGAGGCAAAAAAGAAAAGAAGGTCCTCTGCTAGGAAGTAGAGAGATGTTGGAGTCATTTGTAAGTAGTCACAATCCCTTGGTAGAAACAAAGTAGATCAGTCTAATTCCTCTCCATATGCACAGTCAGTTTGCCATTTGGAGACCCAAAGGACCCCGAAATAACTTTCTTATCAGAATTTTTAAAAGGTGAAATAGATAAAATTCCACTGTATCCTTTGCTGTCCCTACACTCTTCTTGGTCAAAGTACCATGAAAGAAAACAACTACTTGGTCTATGGAACAGTCACAGTCCTCTTCTCTTTTTACAAGTTACTTGAATAGATAAATTGAGGCATGGAATTACTAAGATGGTAATTTGCTTTTTAGTCATGAGCTACCTTGTGAGAGTCTGGGCTACAAGTGAGTTTCCTTTTATTCTGGGGACTCAGTATCACATGCACCATACCTATGCATCATCCTTTTTAGAGGAGAGAAAAAGCTTGTTAGGTTTTGTGTATGTTGTACTTATAGAGTGGGCAGAGCTGTTGTGGAAAGCACTGGAGCTCTGCTGTCCATCTACAACACTGTTTCAAAGACTAACTCTGTCTTAAGAAATATGTAGATACTTTTTCCTATAGTATCTGGAGTAATATTAAACTTCTGCTTGCTGATGCCTGTGCTGTTCTGCTTTCTTCAAAGCACCAGCCACAAGATTCCACCGTATGTCTTGATGGTCAGAGGGACAATTGATAAGATTCTGAAAACATCCATAGCTGTCCTATAAATGACAGTGTAGACCTGACTCTTACAGTTCACACAGGTGGGACATGCAGGAAAGGTGCTGTAGTCTGCCAGTAGGTCCACAGTTCAGGTCAGTTCTAAGTGCTCTAGGTCTCTGCCATAATGGTAGGCACACAACTTAGAGCCAAAACCAGTATCTCTCCTGAGGCTATTCATGAGAGGTCTGATGCTTCCACCCAGATGGAACTGGTAAGAGAGGAGA
Organism: Margarornis squamiger; assembly: GCA_035222235.1. NCBI lineage: Eukaryota > Metazoa > Chordata > Aves > Passeriformes > Furnariidae > Margarornis > Margarornis squamiger. Next base: position 121,451,090 of record JAWWTY010000077.1, read on the forward strand.
TATCAGTACAGTTGCACATCAGCACAGCTTCCAGTGGATCCACAGATACTTGTATAAAAGTATCCTTTTATACATCTGCCCAAAGTGTGTGCAGATTGATGACCTTTTGTGGCAGATGGTTGATTACAAGAGACAGTTAGTAGGCTGTACAGTACTAGAGTGGCTGAAACAGAGATAGGTATGTGGAACCATACAGCTACATTGGATACCATTGAGCGCGAGACATCTTGGACCCTGGTGACCCACAAAAGCAGGGCTCCAATTCAACCTCCACCCTCCAACATCCAGACCAAAAATAGATATGATCCTTTAAAGGCTTTAGATATCCATAAGCAAGGCCAACAATGAGAACTTGCATCAGCAGCCCACAGAGGTTACAATAAAAAGAAACATTGAGTAACTGTATTGGGTGACTCTGTATTAAGGGGCACTGGGGCACCCATCTACCAGCCTGTGTCATGTCAGTATGCTGATACCTCTAGCAGTTAAGGTCTGTCATGTTGCCAAGAGGATACCCCTACTTGTCAAGAAAATGGATTACTACCCAGTATTACTTTTTCATGTGGGTATCAATGTCACCTCAAGCCAAACAATGGGCAGGATCAAGAATGACTACAAAGATCTGATGAGACAGGTGAAAAACATCAGTGCTCAACTCACCTTCTCATCTCTTCTACTGCTTAGAGAATTGGGCACAGCCAGAAGCAGATGCACAGTGCAGATCAAAATCTGGTTTCATGGACAGTGTTGTGAGGGTTTTGTTTGTTATGACAATGGGTTGCACTTTAAGGTGCATTTCTCCTGTTAAGGAGGGATGCAATCCACTTGTCTAAAAGGGTAAGAGAATCTTTGGCTTCAGACTGGCCAATTTGGTGAGACACGCTTTAAACTGAAGGACTAGAGGGGTAGGGTTCAAAGTGGCAATGCTCATGCCATTGCTTCCTCCTGGGCAGCAAGCCATGCCAACCCCAACCAGTGCAGCAACAGATATTCCTTGAATGCCTCTCAAGATGAGAATCATGAGGGTAGCCACATCAAGGATGTTTATGGCTATGATGAATCCTCTTATACGCCTTCTAGGAAAGCTGGTTGCTTGATTACCTCTTGGAAGTGCACAAACATGTGTAGCATGGGGAGTAAACAAATAGAAATATATGTGTGGTTGAAGGCCCATGATCTCATTGCAATTACAGAGACATGGTGGGATAGCTCACATGACTGGAATGTGTCATCAATGGCTTTGTACTTTTTAAGAAGAACAGGGCAGTGAGACAAGGTGATGAAAGTGCTCTTTTTGTTAGAGAGTAACTCGTATGTATTGAGCTCTACCCAGGGACAGACAAAGGAGTTGAGAGCTTATAGGTAAGAATTAAGGGACAGGGTGAAAGTGTTGTGGGTGTTTACTGCAGGATACATGAACAAGAGGAGGAAGTTAATGAAGCTGTCTATGGGCAACTGGAAATAGCCTCAGTCACAGGCCCTAGTTTTCCTGGGGGACTTCAACCACTCCGATATTTGAGAGAAAACATGGCTTGCACACACAGTCCAGGAGGTTCCTGCAGATCATTGAAGATAACTTTTTGATGTAAGTGGTGGAGGAGCCAACAAGGAACAACAAGGTTTGTTGCTGGACCTTGTACTAACAAAGCAGGAAGAAGGTTGAAGATGTGAAGGTTGGGGGCAGCCTTGGCTATGGTGACAGTGAGATGCTGGAACTCAGGATCATGCGTAGACAAAGCAAAGCAGTAAACAGGACTAGAACCCTGAGCTTCTGAAGAGCTAACTTTGGCCTCTCCAAGGACTTACTTTAGAGAAATCCCATGGGTTAGGCCTTTAGAAAAGAAGGGTTTCCAAAAGAGCTGGTCAAGATTCAAGCATCATTTCCTCTAAGCTCAAGACCAGTGTACCCCCATGATAAAGAAGTCAAGCGAAGGGGACAAGAGACCTCCATGTAAGAGCAGGGAGCTTTGAGTAAATCTCACATGGAGGAAAGAAATCTATGGGATGTGAAAAAAGGAACAGGCCACATGGGAGAGCTGGGGAAACATCATCAGAGTGTGCAGGGATGCAATGAGAAAGGCCAAGGACCACTTGGAATTGAGTCTGGCAAGGGATATCAAGGGCAAACAGAAGAATTTCTACAAGTACATCAACAGCATTAAGATTAAGGAAAGTAAGGGGCTACTGCTGAATCAGGTGGGTGTCCTGGTAATGGAAGACACAGAGAAGGTGGAATTACTGTATCCCCTCTTTGCCTCCATCTTTACAGCTCAGGACAGCTTTCACAAGTTCCAGACTTGGAGGTAAGAGAAGGAGGCTTTGTCATAGAGAATTGTATTAGAGGTCAGCTAGACAGACTTAACATCCATAAATCTGTGGGCCCTGATATGATGCACACACAGGTGCTGAGGGAGTTGGCAGATGCTGTTGCTAAGCCACTCTCCATCATCTTTGAAAAATCATGGAGAACAGGAAAGGTGCCTGATGACTGGAGGAAAGCCAATGTTACTCCCATCTTTGAAAAAGGTAAGAAGATAGACCCAGGAAACAACTGATCAGTCAGCCTCATCTCTATCCCTGAAAAGATGATGGAACAGATCATTCTGCAGGTCATCAACAATCCCGTTACAGAAAAGAAGGTCATCAGGAGTAGTCAGTGTGGATTCACCAAGGGGAAATCATGCTTGACCAATCTGATAGTCTTCTATGATTGCATGGCAGAATGGGCCAACAAGGGGAGAACAGTGAATGTTGTCTACCTTGACTTTAGCAAAGCTTTTGACACTGTGTTCCATAACATACTCATAGGTAAGCCCAGGAAATATGTATTAGATGAATGGACAGTAAGGTGGATCAAGAACTGGCTGAATAGTAGAGCTCAGATGGTTGTGGTCAGCAGAATAGAAACCAGTTGAAGGTCTGTAGTCAATGGTGTTCCCCAGCATTCAATACTAGGCCCAGCCTTATTCAACTTGTTTATCAATGACCTGGACAAAGCAGTAGAATGTATCCTCAGCAAGTCTGCTGATGATATGAAAATGGGGGAGTGACTGATAGACATGAAGGCTGTGTTGCTATTCATCAGGACCTTGATAGGCTGGAAAATTAGGCAGAGAGATTGAGGTTGTTGAATGAGGTTCAGCAAGGACAAGTGTAGGGTACTGCACCTAGGGAGGAATAACCCCAAGTACCAGTACAAGTTGGGAGCTGACAGAGCAGTTACTACAGAGCAGTTCTGCTGAGAGGGACCTGGGAGTCTTGGATAGCAAGCTGTCTATGAGCCAGTGGTGCCCTTGTGGCCAGGAAAGCCAATGGTATCTTGGGGTACGTGGGGAAGAGCATCGCCAGCAAGCCAAAGGAGGTGATCCTTTCCTCTACCCAGCTCTATTGAGGCCACATCTGGAGTGCTGTGTCCAGTTCTGGGCTCCTCAGTACAAGGAAGACCAGGAGCTTCTGGAGCAGGTCCAGTGGAGGGTCACAAAGATGATGAGGGGTCTGGAGCATATGTTTTATGAGGAGATACTAAGGAAGCTGGGAATGATCAGTCTAGAGAAGAGTAGACTGAGATGGGATCTCATCAATACAAAAGAATATGTTAAAGACAGGTGTCAAGAGGATGGTGCCAGTGATGCTCAGTGACAGGATGAGGAGTAATGGCCATAAATTAAATACAAGAAGTTCTACCTCAACGTGAGGAAGAATTTCTTTACCTTGATGGTGGCAGAGAACTGGAACAGGCTGCCCAGGGAGGCTGTGGAATCTCTCTCCCTAGGGACATTCAAAATCCATCTGGATGAGTACCTGAGTCACCTGTTCTAAGTGACCCTGCCTTGTAAGGGGGAGTTGGACTAGATGATCTCCAGAGCTGCCTTCCAACCCTAAAAATTCTGTGATTCTGTGATCTCTTAGGGAATGGAATGCAGCACATGTGTTACTCTACACAATAGCTGGGGACAGGCAGTAAGGAAGGGTATTATGCCCAGCTGAAAAAGTGTGCTCTGATTCATGAATGTAGTTAAGTTTTGTTCCATTTATGTGGCCTTGGTTTCCCTATTCAAGCAGCTGGTGCATGATAGTGAAATTCTGTCTACATTTTAATCAAAAAGGCATTCTAGTTTCATCAGAAATGCATTTTATTTTTTTCAACAAAAATTGAGAAATCATTGACATTTTCAAAATGCACAGTTTGTATCACAAAAAGGTTGCTTAATTATGTATGTTGTTGTTAGTGCATTTTCATCTTTTAAATGTTTCTAAGAACCTGCCTTATTTTAGGTTAGGGGGCAAGAGGATATAAATCTGCAGCCATACTGCTTCTCAGGGAGAGGTCTGGTACAGGAAGCACCTGCTTTTAACAGAAGTTCAAGCCGGAGATGAGAAGGTAAAGATCACCCTGGGTTTTAGCAGCTTTTATCCAATCATAGACCGAGCTTTTCTTAGCTCATGTTAATAATTATTATTTAAGCATGACAACCTCAGATAATTTTGCTTCCTTGCATTAAATCTTCCTTGGATCTTTTGATACTGCAGCTCCTGTATCTGAGTCGTTATTCATTGTTATATAGCATAATGCCACTGAAGGATTAAGATGATATTAGCAAATGCATTTTGAAGCCACAAGTAATCAAGCTTAATGTAGAGTGAGATTTGGAAGTAGAAAATATTCAGACTAAGATGTTAGAAGTGTGTTATGGAAATGGTTTAATCCCTGGTTATAAGTAGCTAATATATGCTGAATTTTAACATCAGTGTGCAACTTCGATTAGAATCTCCTAAATACATAATCCCCATAGCAATCCCACTAAAAAATGGGAGCTTAATTGTCGTCTTAGAGTCTAGTACCTTTCACCTTCACATAATGCTACCATGATGGCTTTTCAAAACAGCAAGAAGGAGAAGAAGAAAGAGAGAAGAAAATCAACCAGAAGAATTTGTCGGCAAGACACTTTAACATCCGTTTCAAAAGTCATAGATTACAATTTAAAATGGAAGTCCCCTTTTGAACAAAGAAGGAAAGGTTATGAGAAAATACAGTTTGAAATTATTGATGTATAAAGCTATACATGATTGCATCTGTCCTATAGCTCCCCCAAATGCACCGAATGGATATTGCTGAAACCTCATGGAAATAAGTGCTAGAGATTTGACTACAGTGATTCTCATTGCTGCTTAGAATGCTGGTTGATGTGTCTCAAATGGAATATGTGCTTTTCTCACAAAAGCCTACTTTATAGACTGCATGTCAGATGCGCTGTATGTATTCTGTTCAGACAACCTTGGATACATGTAACAGTCATGCAAATTATAAATCTAGAAGAAGAAATAAAGTAAATTGACCATTGGTAGTTCTTTTCCTTCCTTTATCCTGCTCTCTTGTATAAGCATCCAAGTGTAATGATTGTGAACTCAAAGAATTTCTGTTTCAGTGCACTTTATCTTTGCAAGCAATGAAGTTAGTAGGTTCAGCTTTAGTTCTTTAGGGTTTTTTTGGTTTTTGTTTTGTTGCTTTCAGGTTTGGGGGTTTTTTTGTTTGGTTGGTTTGTTTTTCCCCCAAAAAGGGCTATTTAAAAATGGTGCAACAATTATCTCTTTTCTAGCATTGAAGTTTCTGCCTCTCCAAATATTTACTCAGTGTTACACCAGAGCAGGAAGCAGGAACCTACTGACCAGAAACACAGAAGCAATAAAACAAAAGCTCTAACATGCCTAGAACAGTAGTGAAGTACGTGAGACATTACCATTTGTTATTATGCACAGGCTCAAATCCTGATCAGATATTGTTAAATACAGCAGATTCATTCTCTAGTTTGCATGTTAAGTTTGGGGGAAAAAAAAAAAAGAAAAGAAAAGAAAAGATGCAATATAACTACCTACTCCCACTTCAAGACCTTTTTGGATTCAAACGAATCAGCCTTTTTATTAGGTTACCTTGTCTGGGATTCTCAGAGAAATATCCTTTTCTTCCTTCATATAGTTTTTCAGAGTCAGGTCGTGGATGACACTCAGAAATCTCTTGGTATCTTTACAGATTATTTCTTCCTTGATTCTGTATGTCAGAATTTATTCCAAAATATATTTATCTACATTTCGTTAATTGTATTTTAAAATTTTATTCTAAGGGGTATACATTTAGACTATAGTAATTTCGAAGGCGAGCAGTTATTTCATTGGGTTGTCACTCCTTCCAGAAATCAAACCCTCCCTGTCATATATAAATAGATTGCTTGATATACATGCAATATCCTGTCGGTGTCATGCACTCTTTTCTTTAATCTGACTGACATAGCACATAATAAAATGCTCACTTCAATATATGTCTGTTGCATTTTGCCTAATTCTGGGCTTAGTTTAATATTAGTCATGAATATTTCCTACAACTGGATATGAATTTGAATATATAAAAGGCACATTTTATGTTCATGCTGCAGCACTTGCTTCTCCCATATATTTTATTGCTTTCCTTGCTTGTGATGTATTAAGCCATCGGAAGAAAAGAAGAACGGGAAGCAACAGGGATGTTGAGCCTGTTATCTTTATCCACAAGCCAGGTGTAGCATGTAAGAGGGAGAATTGCATTCTTTGCACTTTATTTTCCTTAAGTAATTCACAGCAGTGGGCTGGAAGGAGCCACCTTCTCCTGTGGCCATGGCAAGAGTAAATACAGAATTCCAGCATACTAAATCTCAGACTCTTTTTCATACAAATGTACTTGATCGGAATATATCAGCAATTTTTTTTTTCCATATAATCCATATGGATTGTTTTCCAGGGGAGGCAGAAATTGGACTGACATTTTGTTTCACTTCTGTCCTGCTGCACTTCTAAAGCAATATCTTCTTTCGGTAAAAAGCTGTTTCTGATCTGTGTCCTGGATGCTTAGGTGTTTTTCTGGTTTCTTTATAAGTGGAAATTACTACAATGAACAGAGAAATATTGTGACTTTTTCATTATTCCTGCCAAGACACACATTCAGGTTTCCTTTAGGGAGGATTCAGTTGTGGATAACTAGTGAGGAAAACTTAATTCTTTCATGTTACATAAAACCTACCTTGCACAGTAAATACTTCTATTGTAATTGAGGAGTTAATGGAGTTTCTGTAAGGATTCCGAAGATGGCCATTTTTTGTTTGTTTGTTTGTTTGTTTCTGAAGGTAAGGATGCATTCAACAGAATACCTTCAGAAAAATAAAATTGTTGAACTATGCTTTTACTTCTGCTACCTCTTTTATAGCTGAGAAAGAAGAATTAGGCAGCATGTTCAGAGACACATTTTTATCAATATGTGATGTTTTCACTTTTTGGTTACTGGTCACCGAAACACATTGGTTTAGCTATTTGGTCACCTGAAACACATAAACGCTGAGGTGTTTTTTTTCTGTTTGCTATTTAAAGAGCAGGAAATGAATATTATGAAAGGAAAGATAAGTAATGACTGTCATTTCTGTGTTTCAGCTAGTGAAAAATGTTTAAATTTCTATGGCATTTCTGGAATGCTATGCCACTTACCAAGACCTGCATGTTACTTGTTGCTCTTAGAAAGTCTATTTCACTGTTGCAATAGACAGTACTTTTTTCCACAATACCTGAAAAGAAGTAGAGTTTCCGACTCTTTCAAAACAGCCTGTATTCAGCTGTATTTTATTTTTCATGCAGAAGTACAGTCTATTCTGTGTACATATTGTGTGACCTTGCCTCCCTATGGATAGAAATGATGGAAAAAATGAACCACTGTCTAAAACAGATTAGATGCCAAACCTAGTTAGATCTTGCCTAATCCTATAAAAGTATGTCAGTTAGGGACTTACTTGACCTATGGAAAAAAAAGATCTGAAAGCACTATCCTAGCTGGTTACTGATTCAGCTTGATTATCCAGCAGCCACAGCTTTATTATGGTTATGCAAATTTAGCCCACTTTCAATCACCTTATATAAGGCATCCACCCAGCAAGATAAAATGTACTTTTATTCAACAATGCAACCAACATAGAGCAGATTAATTGCAAAAACAACAGAGTGAAATCCAAACAGAAATTACTCCCCAGTTAGATAAGGCTTCTGAAACAGTGGACCACATTGTTTTTGCTCAGTGATTCTGACATGCTTGAGAAATTTTATGGTACTATTACTATTGTTTTGCAAATCTTGAGTTACTTTTTTGCTATTGTCTTAATACCAACAGTTTTTTATATCTAATTATTGTCAACATGTATCTGTCAAAATAATTATATAATATTTATATCATCTTTTCTTTCTTTCTTTCTTTCTTTCTTTCTTTCTTTCTTTCTTTCTTTCTTTCTTTCTTTCTTTCTTTCTTTCTT
>JAWWTY010000077.1:121464336-121476810 GCA_035222235.1 Margarornis squamiger
TTTCTTTCTTTCTTTCTTTCTTTCTTTCTTTCTTTCTTTCTTTCTTTCTTTCTTTCTTTCTTTCTTTCTTCCTCTCTCCCTCTCTCCCTCTCTCCCTCTCTCCCTCTCTCCCTCTCTCCCTCTCTCCCTCTCTCCCTCTCTCTCTTTCTCTTTCTTTCTTTCTTTCTTTCTGGACATTTCATATCAAAGTTAAAGGACCAAATGTGTATTTACAGGGTGCTTTACAGAGCTAAACTGTAGCTTCAATCTGCTCAACCGGAAAAATTGTTGATTTTGGTCAAAAGGTGTTTATAGCCTAACTCAGTGGTATTTCTATAGTCATGTATCAGAAATTAACTGCTCTTTAAGATAATATGTTTGGGAGAAAAGTATATAAAAAGATCAGCACAATGCATTCCATAATTTCTTCCCTGAAAGATACCAAACAGAGACCCACAAACTTAAAAAAAAAAAAAAAATCAAATACTGTGCTGAATTATTATTTAACTATCAGTTGAACTCAATCTAAAAGTTGGTGAAGGATTTGTCTAGCTCTTACACCACAGAAAACTCATACTGAACACAACACTGTCACTTTTATTCTTAAAATTGGTGCATGCTACTCTCCCTTAGTCCTGAAGCCTATATAAATCTGAAGGTAGTGAGACCTCTGCTTTAGAGACTTCACACCTCTTTTCTCTGCCCACTATGCCTTTCTCTGAGAACAAAGTAATTTTGAGGGAATATTTTTCTACTGTTAGAGAAGCATGAGTTTCTCTAATTGCTTTACTAAGTTGAGATCATGGATAATGAAAAACCAACCGAAATCAATGACAATTTTGATGGATCCTACATTTGAAAGCCAGTATAACTTTGTAGTGGAACATAGGCACACAAAATTACATGTAATGACTGTTTCTTCAAGTTTGTGTATGTGACAATCAGATTTACTTTTATAGCTGTGCATAGATGGTTTGATCCAAACTTCACAGAAGTCAATGATGAATGGAAGGGCTCCATTTGATTTCATGTGGTTTTTTATCAAGTTCTGGCAGGAGTTAAACATCTTTGTATAGTAAGCATATGTAGAAAAAAAGAGAAATGCATGCTCCCTTCTCTCCCCTATTCTTATTCTTTTGAACAAAGTTAGGGTGCAGCTACATTCCAAGTAATTATTTTCTTGGTGGAAATCATTTCAATTCCTAGTCAAACTACCCACAATGTAACATTTGATGAGATAAAATTACTGATTAAAAAGATTGCTAATAAAATTATTTACCCCTAATGTTTACTTTTTAGAATTGTTTGCAGCTTACTGGATCTGATTATACCTGGACATAGTTGAAGAAAAAAGTATGGATGCAACAAACTACAAAAAAGAGGAAATTATGCTGCCCAGTGTCTATCCCTCTTTGGTTTGACAAGAGGGTGGGAAGGGGAGTTGCAACTGAAAGTTATGGACCTGGAGGCAGACATACTATAACAAAGAAACAGTGGAAAGCACTTGTCATATCATGCTACTAATCCTTAAAGCATTAAGTATAGGTTGCTAAAGGAGACAGCAAAAATCTGCATTACTAAAATTTTTCATGCATTTCTACAGATGAAGGTGGAACCAGTTGTAGCAGTCAAAGTACAGGTGATTAATAATGCAAGAAAATAATTTATAGGTAACTCTTCAGACATATGCATATGGATTGACACTCAGTCTACCTGCAAAAAGACAGTGAGTCTTCGAAAAAATAAAAAACATGGAATTATGGTTTCTTCCTTTCCTTTTGTAGGTCAGAGATGATACAGCAAGGAATTCTAAAGATCAGTGTTTCTATCTTCATAAAATCAGTCTGCAATGTAATTTTCAGAAAAGGCTTTGTTAACCCAAAATATATTTTGTTTTAAAATATCTATTGCCAAGCAACACCCACACATGTTTTCCAACCTAAAAGAACCCTCTGAGACCAGAGTAACAAAAAAATCTGCATTAAGAAAATAGTAGAGTTACAGAATCAGCTGTTATTCAATACCAAAGTTAAAAACTTTAATTAGCCTCAGAATCACATACATATCTTTACGCAGACAGTCGTTGCCTTATTGAAAGATCAGGATTGACCAGGCTTTAGGAATGAATCAAGATTATCTTGTAAGTAAGTATTTAGGAACAGAGCAGATCTACTGAAGGAAGTTAATAGTCTTTGGTGAAGGCAACTGAAAGTTGCTCCTGGATATTCTATCACTCTCAATGGGAAGGCTATACAAGCATGAAACCCGTTTTTCTCCCGCAGCCTACATTATCTGCATACACTTACAAAACTTTCATACACACTTCCCTCTGTTAACAAACTTGTAGGTTGCAAAATGGAAACACATGAAAGTGTGGAAATATTGGAAATGGCATTTCATAGGCTGATTTAACTCTGGCAGTCCTGTTAATGCTCTGACTGAAAAAAAAAAAAATCATAATTTTTGGTAAAGAAAGGCAATTCCCTGCCACATTTCCACTCAGAAATTTATGTTGTGTTAGCATGCATACAGTTCACCACCACAGAGAGCTTTCAGAGGCCATGAGCACTGTTATCTGCCATTTGGTCTAAACTACACAACCATCAGCAGCAGTATATTATCAGTCTCTATGTCATAAAGCACTACATGCAGAGAACTGGTACTTACTTTGCCATGTTTCACAGTGTTGGATTGCAGTTTGTGGTTCAATGAGCAATTTCTTTCTTCTGTTTTTCAGCTCAGAACTGCATCAGGAGCTCATTTTTTTCTTTCCAGCCTGTCCACTCTCTGGTCTAGACTGTCTTCCTGCCAGCCAGTGCCCATTTTGGGTTCATTTACCATAGCAAGTTTCTGGCTCCAGCAGGGACATCAACTTGTTATTATGAGCTCTATACCCAGTTTTCCATGGTTTTCTCTTTCCAGGACTGTTTGCCTCTCTCAGGTCTTCCAACCTTTTATTTCAATCTTGTTTTATGCTCATTCTTTATGTTCATTCCTTATTCATCAGCAAATTGTGATTTCTGTTTGTTTCTTCTTTCTGCCTCTTAGTGAGAATCTTTTCTTTTTCAAGTTTCTGGAAAGCTAGAAAGCCAGATGTAGAAGAGATGTATCTGCCCTTGTTTCTGAGTCTAAGTGACACAGTAGCTTGCAGCAATCAGGAACAAGTTGCTTGGACGTTTTTTATTCAATCCTGCAATTGCAAGGTAGTCTGGCCATTCCAAACAATATTTTTAAGGAATTTTGCAGATAAAGTCTAACAACTCCAGTTGATCATGTGTAAAGTGAGCTTTACATGGTTTAAGAAAAGACATACTGTGGATAGCAAATCGTCCTGTGGTTACTTTAAATTATTTTATCAAAAATATAAATACTGCACAAATACTGTGGATAGCCGTAGTGGAAAAGTGGCAATTTTAAAAATGTGAATCTAACATGTTTTGCCCAATTTTATTTTCAGCAATAATAAAATAGATTTTGCTGAATGTTTAATAGAATTTGAATGCAAAAAAGATATTTGACATTAAAAAATTATCCTACAGACTGAAAATTTGGCAAAGTTTTCTCTAAGCAAAAATTACAGTTTTTAATGGCAGCTTTTTCCTTTGTTATCAGGCTGACAGATCCCGTACTACCTCTTCCAACTATTCTAACCATGCTCTAAGTGTCAGACCTCTTTTCCTGTACTGATAGTAGAAAGAGTTTTTTTCAGTAAGTGCAGATAGGCCTAAGCTGCAACAAGGTGTTGAATCTTGTTTCCTCTCCCCCTCTTTATAGTTTTGTCTGTCCTTCCTCTCAGCTGAGGCCCTGGGGCCATATGTTTTGTTGGAGTATGCTCACGCCTTCTCTTGGAAGATGCTCTGACTGAAAAATAGCCTTGTGACAATTGCATCAGCAGTTAAGCAATTTAATATAATTTAAGCTGCCTCTTAGTGGATTAAACAACTCAAATTAGAGCAGGGAAATGATCAACAATGATATCACAAGACTTATCACACCCAAGCTATATTTTACTGCATGCCTGTTTAATTTTCCCCCTTTTTTGTATTCTTAATCTTTGGAATTTAAAATAATATACTTTTTTATTATTCATTAAAGCATTTTGGACATTCTTGGTTTACCCTATGGGACTTTACACAATGAAAGTCATTCCAAGATGTGCAATACGGTATTCCACTTGAGATACCACTATGCCTATATCCTGAATGCATCTGGTTACCTCATAAAGAAAAGAAATCATGGATTGCTCTTCTTTTGCTTCCTTGAGACAAACAGGATAGCTGCAACTATGTTTCCTACCTCTGAGTAGTTCCTACCTTCATCTGGGTCTATTTGTGGGTGATTGCTAGGTAAAAGGTGATATTGTGCTGTACTCTAATGGCTGGGATATTTGTAATACTGCTGCTGAGCTCAGACCTTTTAAGGCATGGACTGGATAAGCTTTTGATAACTTTCTGATATTTGACTAGAGAGTTAAGTAAGAAAAGCGGTAGCAACCAGTCACCTTTTCACTTGTAGGATTTAATTCCCCAAGAAGACAGCAGTAAAGCAGGGTATCCTGTATATATTTTTTAACACAGTGTCAAGACTAAGTATCCTGTTTAAGCTTTGGGCATGTATATGGATTTGACCAGGGAACAAATCAGTGAAACCCACAAAATGTTTCAGATTGTTTACTAAGAAGTTTAGAAGTTTCAGAAGTTTACTAAGTCCCACAGCTCTAGAAACACCACTTTCACCATCTTCATCTCAAGAGAAATGTTACATACTTCCCCTTAAATAGATAATTTAATCAGAAAAATAAACTTCTTCTGCCTGGTAATGCAGGGAATATGAGAAATATATGAGGAGAAATTTTGTTTCTGCAAGACATCCAACTAGAATAAACCAGGAAGTTTCTTCTTTGCTGTATTTTCTTCTCTTACAACCAACCCTCTGCAACTAGAAGGCAAATAGAATTTCATCTATGTATATTTTAAGACCCCATATAGAAATGTGAAAAAAGTCACCCACTTACTGTTATTTATGAAAAATAATGTTGTGTCTTTATGCTTCTTTTTAGGCAACCATTTGGATTATTAGCTCACACTTAGTGTTTTATTTGCCATGTACACCTCAGCATCAACTAATCAGGCTTTATTCTTGAACACTCTGAATTGCCTGTAGCACTTCACTTCAGCAGGCAAACTGACTCACGCTGACAGGAAACAATAAGAGGCTTTCCCCGAAGGGACCATCCCATAATATCAATATGAGTATGTAGTCATTAGCTAGTCAGGGAACATCTAACAATTACATTAGTCAAAGCACTTTATAACATTTAGTTTTGTGGAGAATCTGAGATTCCAACTCTGAATCTATGCTTAGAATAAGTACCAAACACAACAACACTGTTTTGTTGTAAAAAAAAATAATTTGGGAAAAATCGATTTGTCTAACAAATTAAACCCATTTTAAAATTTTCTTCCATATACTTGTTTCGTTAAAAAAAAAAAAAAAAAAGAAAAAAAAAAAGAAAGAAAAGCATTCTAGCACGTTTTTTCTCTTTTAATTGTAAGTGAAAAATGGATTCGTAATGACAGAGGAATAACCTGAGCAGGGATGAATAAAATTATTTGCATAAAAAAAGATAAACAGTAACAGAGATCCATAAACACATTACTTCAGCGTAATACTCACTTCCTCTATGAAAGCTCAGTAAGTTAATAAAGGACAATGTTCTTATAAAAAACAGTCTGAGAATATGTATGTATAGACACATTAATATTTAAATCTCAATAGCAGCATCTATTATTAAGCATTTCTACTCTTTCTGATAGAAGGCCTTAGAGGCTTCATGCCATTGCAAAAAAGGATAACATGATCTCAGGCCTTCATTTGGCTTATAGCAATTCAATACCACTTGGCATGAAGCCACATGCCCTTAGGAGCTTTAAACTGTTGCAAAATGTTGCAGTACATCTTGCCGACACCTCCAAATCCGATCTCTACACTGATGTCCCAGCTTGCTGAGCCAAGGATAAGGTCTCACTCCTGTTACTTCAGCATATGAGACAGTGAACACTTTTTAAAGCTCAGAGTGGCTGAAGGTGGTCAAATAACATTCTCTAGGTTAAAAAAAAAAAAAAAAAAAAAAATTAAAAAATCTTTCACAGGATTTAGACCCAGGCTGTGGAAACAATCACCCAGGGACCAAAAGATCATTACAGACCACACTGCATTCTGTACCAAGTGCAAGAAATTATGGAAAACATTTGCCTTTGCTTTCCCTTGCATAAGTATATAGTAGAAGGTTAATTAAAGAAGTCCCAGTAAAAGTTAATACTGCATTTCAGATGTAATATTAGCTGTCCAAAGACATGTCAGTACCAGTGGTAACATTGCTGAAAGCTGCTCAGGTATTTCCTAATAAAGTCACCAAGAAGACTGGAAATGGTTTCTACTGAACAGAGTCTCATGAATCCCATAAAAGCAAACCTTTACAAGCTAAGATCTAAATACTTCTCTCAACTTTTGCCTAAGATGGTCTGGGACTCAGCACATAAACCATTCAGAAATGCTGAAAGCTCACTCTAATACATGCTCCCATGAAATAGCAATAGCATGCTGAAGCACCTACTGCAATTGTCACTAAATATAATGCTAAAAAAGAAATTATTAGATGGCAGTGTACTGAGCTGACTGATAAGACACCATGAGCAAAATGTCTGGCATTGCTTCACAGCTAGACATTACAGAAATTCAGGTTTTGCCAGGAACAAGTTACCACTTTCATACACAGTCTTAGGAACACTTGGCAGCTCTCCAGTACTCCTGTTATCTCTTGCCTACCTATAGGGTCCCAAAGTAGTAAAAACAATGTTCTGCCAAGCTGGTGATGAAGCGTTGTGAAATCTATGATGGGTGAGTTGAAAAATGTTCTTTGGTTCAACTGCAAATTTAGAATCTGATTTAAAACACATGGTGAACAGGTAGATCTGTGTACTGCATGCTAAACCTTTTTAAGTCTCAACTGCAGCATTTTGTGCATTTCCAGGTTCACAGGGAAGTTCTTTAAAATCACAAGAGTGATAGTTCAAAGAAATTTTTTTCTTCAAAAAAGTCAAACCACATTTATTTAGAGTTTTTGCATGTGGTATTATTACTATTATTCTCTTCCATCTTCTTTATAATAAAGATAACATAAGTAACATTAGTAACTGAAAGGTTAATGATATGGAATTCCTTATTTTTTCAGATTTTTCCTATTCTCAAATAAAAAGGAAAGCATTACACATTTTTTTAAGTGCAGATTCTTGTTTCCAGAATTAGAAAGTAATTTCCTATTATGATTTTTTATTTCGCTGCTACTCCTTCATGGCACTAAGAAGTAAAGGATGGGCAAGAGAAGTAAAAGAACTAATGATTCTTCAAGCATTAGAAAAGGTTCTGCTTAATTTTTTTGGAGATGATCTGCTGTTTCATCAGTTCTGACTATTCGTAGTAGCGGCTATGGTAGTGCTATTTAGTGCTGCAGCTATCTACAAATTAGGTCTTCCCTCAGTATTTTATTTCTGGTTGTACTGTAACAAAATATTATATAAGAACCTAAAATATTAACACCTTATGTGTTAGGTCAGGAAGGAACTGAAGTCCTTCCCACAATTTCAAAGTGTATATACTGTCAATACCTGGCCTGATGTTAAACTTTCCCCTGATTTTCTTTTTCCTTTATTTTTTCCCCCTTTTTACCATGAAGGAGAAGTGAATAACATGGGAAAACTCTGATCTTCAAGATATCTAATTTTTGTCTTGATTTGCCAAGCTTTGACTACATTTTTGCTACTTTCTCTTAACTTCTACCTCTTGCTTGCCTCATTTTATGAATTGGTGATAAGAATTCTGACTTGTCTTTAGCTGAATATTGTAAAAGGATGCTTTCTATTTCTGTTTCAAATTATTTGAATTTGTCTTCCAGAAAAAAAAAAATATTTTTCCCTTCTTTCTTTAAAAAAAATAAGTAATAAAAATAGTAGTAATGAAAAAACCCTTACCACCTTGTTCCTAGGTTTGCCATTCACATATGATGACTATGACTAAAAAAATCCATATATGGCATTTGTTCATGAATGCTGAAATGTATCAATACTTTGTTTATGTCCAGTATTAATATATTGATGAACAAAAGTCTGAGTTCTGCTATGAACTTCTTTTATTCTTAAAATTTGCACCACAAAATTGAGTTCCTAGTCTCTTCAGAATATGTCTGTTCTACCACCAGAGTGAAATTTCAGAAGATAATTGCTGAGATCAGCTGATCCTGACCAATGGATTTTTTCTTTTCCCTTTCTCTCAGGGACTCACATCAACACTTTTCAACAGAGCTAAAGGAATATACTTATTTCTTTTTACAATAAAGACACTCTTTAATTGAATGACCATGTAAAAATAGCTCTTTAAAACTCCAAGATACATATCCTTTTTCTGTTCAAGGAATATTTTTTCTCATATCTGTTGTATTCAATGAATGCATAGATACTGAGAAAGTTAAAAATGTCTATGCCCCTTCTAATTGTCTAGGTATCACCCCATGTTTTGGATTTAGATTTTTTTTATCTGGGTCACAAAGAAAGGACCACATGCACCCAGGAGAGAAGGATAATGAATCTCATCCAGTATCCGATACTGTACAAAGGAGAAAAAAAAAGTGCACTAGGCAGATTAAAATGAAATATGCAAGAATACCCTGGAAATTATGTATTCTGTCTTTATGTATGAATTAAGGCCTTAATTTTCTAATAGCTTATTCTAATTTCCCTGTGTAGTTAGTATGGTAGACCTTAAGCCCAAGAAATGATTAAGAAAAAAAATTTCTTTTGCTCTAGGATGTAATCCTTCCATTTGTAGATACCAATAGATCGGTCAAGTGGCAAAGACTAAAGAAGCTATAAAAAGACTAGAGAAGTCTATAAAAAGCATATGTAGAGGAGCTACATTACCCCACAAGCTTGTGACATCATAGATGAATTTTTAGTGAAGTCTTATCCTTATTTAATGTCTGGAGCAAATTAGCATGTCTATAACTGAACATGTGACTCTTTTGAAAGGAGATAGTAATATGTCCATGTATCTGAAGCACAGACCACAGACCATGACCAGTAACCATAGTATTAAAGGAGGACCACTGTTACCTTGTTATAACTGAAGTTTTATATTCATACCAATTAGAAGTAATATAAAAAAGCAACTTATACAAGTAATAACAAGAAGTACATCATTTTAGATGTAAGTTATAAGTAGCATGGTAAAATAAGTGAATCAAAATTCAGCTACAGTTTTCAGGCAGTGACACTGAAACTTTCCTAGATGTCTCCCATTTGTGTGTTCAACTTTATTATTATCTAAGAAAGAAAGGTATTATGAAAATACCCAGCAATGTGCTTGTTCAAGCAAGCGTGTAAGTGTTAAGCACAGTGCCATAACAGATAGGAACAGTCAACAAGACAATGAAAACAACCTAAACAGCCTATTAAAAAAACAGCTTTCCAGTGAGTGCCCTGACATTATTTACATCGACACTATTAAAAATATTTTCATTAGTGTTGTAAGAAAACAACACCTAATACAATACAAGAGTGTCAATACAGGTTTACTTGGATTTGAGACACATCAGAGAGGTTGTGAGAGAAAGAAACTGACTAAATGGTCAATGGGTTTTGCTCAAAATCCACAAAGCAACAGCTTTTGAGCTTCTCTGCTTTCTTTTTACTGTGTTATATCACCACAGTTTCCTTAAAATCGCTGAGTTCTTGCATTTATAGTCTAGCAGGAAAGTTTGCATTAGATTCTTAAAGTTGCAATGTTTTATATCATTTGGGTCATCTGTACTTTTAGGCAGTGAAGCCAGGGAGAGGACGGTGTGAGGAATTACAGGCACTGTTTTCTGCTGTGATGTTCATTAAGCAAAGTCACAACTGAGATTCATAGATTTCAGGGCCAGAAGAGGCCATTACTATAATCTAGGCTGACCCTTTGCTGTAGCAAAGGGCAAAGACTGTCAGTCTGTAATTTCGAAATCAAACCTATAACTTTGGTTTGAGCTATAGTATATCTTCCAATAAGACATGTAGTCTTAATTTAGAGATTTCAGGTGATAGAAAATCCATTACTTTCACAGCTAAATTGTTCTAATACTTCATTACTCTTACTGCTAAAAATGTGCATTTTACTGCTTAGCTGAATTTGCCTAACTTAAAACTACTGCCACTGAGAGAAAAAAAACAAAAACAAAAACAAAAACAAAACAATCTCTTTTTCTTTTCTGTATTAAATTTGATATTATTAAAAGAAAAATCAACTTTACTAGGACATTGTCATCAAGACTGGACTTGAGCTTATTCTGGAAAAGTAAATTGACTAAGTTCATTGTTCAACTTGAATCAGTCTAATAATTTTTCCTCAACTTTTCTGAAATTATCATAGACCAATAATCTAAACATGGTGTTGTTACTTCCCTTTGAAAATGTGATTCTGCCTTTTTATTCATATCATGTCCTTTGGTTTATGTATGAAAGATCACTTTCCCCATCATGGACAGATGACTAGGACAATGTACAGGTCAATACATTTCCAAATGCCACCTTGTGAGTGTGACCTACATGCATTATTCCTGGGTATCATGTTTTCTAAAATGCATTACACAAAGGATGCCACCATCTAAATCAACACTTTTCATGAAATTGACTCTGTCATTAGCTTTCACTTCTATAGTTTTTGAATCATCTGCACATATTGTCATTAATATTTTTATTTTTAATTTTTTTTTTTTAAATTTATTTCTAATTTACCCCTTCTGGTAACTGTGCTTCAGAGATTGGTCTAAAAGTGCACCCATATAGGGTTCTGCTAAGTCACTATTTAATCTCTTTTTTAAAAATTGTCCTACTTTTGTAAGCCAACATATGCCCACTTTTGTTCATCCAATATAGGCAGTATCAATGTAAACTGATTTTTTTCCTGTGATGTATAATGTAGATCATGTTGGCCAATACAAATATGTGCTACTCAAAATTCTTAGCTAGTTATTGTCACTGTCTAGATGACACAGATATAGCAAGAAGAAATCTTATGAAGGTCATATGTGTAGCAGTCCCTATGTCTGTAATATGGTCATCATCATAGTGATACTATATTTTATCAAATATTGATTAGAACCTATTTTTACCCTACAAACTCAAGACTGAGAGGTTCTAATGAAAGTCTTTAACTCTACTTTGCCTTTCACTTTGATGATCCTCACGTCTTACTCAAAATTATAAATTGTCTTTAGTCTAAAGTTTTGGTTACCTTACATTAGAACACATCTAGTCAGTGAATTAGTTCTTTTTCTAAATTTTAAGACTATGCTGCACCTTTGATATGCATAAAAATTCTAGGACGTCACTTGGAATTCTGTTGGTAGCTTGAGGACACAATCAGATTCAAGATGGGCAACACTGTAGTTTAAAGTTTGTTTACTTTTATGTAAAAATTGGTCTAATGATTAGGATTATATTTGATAAAGGTCAATTTGTATTTACAAAATGAATTATAGAATAGAATCAGAATTGTTTAAGTTGAAAAAGACCTTTCAGCTCATTGGCTCCAATCATAAACCACACTAATAAACCCACCCCTAAACTATGCCCCTAAGTGCAACCTCTATACATCTTTTAAATACCTTGGAGTATGGTGACTCTACCATTTCCCTGGGCAGTCTGTTCAGTACTTCATGACCCTTTTAGTGAATAATTTTTTTCTAATATCTAAACCACCGCTGGTGCAATTTGAGGCCATTTCCTCTTGTCTTATTGCCTGTTACTTGGGAGAAGAGACCAACTCCCACCTCACTATACCCTCCTTTGAAGTAGTTGTAGAGATTGATAAGGTCTCCCCATAGCTTCCTTTTCTCTAGACTAAACAACCCCAGCTTCCTCAGCTGCTTCTCATAAGATTTGTTCTCCAGACTCTCCCCTAGATTTGTTGCCCTTCTCTGAACAAGATCCTGCACCTCAATGTGTTTTCTATAGTGAGGAGCCCAAAACTGGAAACAGGATTCAAGGTGCAGCCTCACCATACTGAGTACATCACTGCCCTAATACTGCTGGCCACATTATTTCTGATACAAGTAATAGAAGCCATAGAAAGAGATCAGGTTGGTCATGCAGGAACTGCCTTTCATAAACCCATACTGGCTGGGTGCGACAGCTGAGTGGAGCGCTCCCCACTCCCTTCCCCCCATGCCCACGAGGTCCCAGGGAAAGGACTACACACGCAGGCAGCAGGGCAGGAAAGCAGAGAGAGCTTTATTCCCAGAGTCTGTGTTCTTATAGGGTTCAAAGGGGGATGTATGTGATGTCACATCCTAGAGCTTGAGGGACAGGGGGTAGGGAAAGGGTTAACAAGAAGCCAGGGAGCAGGGGAACAGGGGACAGTTTCTCACTGAACCAGTTTGACCAGTCCCTTGCATACTAATCAGGG
>JAWWTY010000077.1:121482984-121526421 GCA_035222235.1 Margarornis squamiger
ATTAGTACCCTGGTCCAAAACATTATACTTACTTCAGACATTTGATGCACTTTTTAACACAACCCTGCTATAGTATTGTGGTCCACACCAATATTTGTCTTGATGTTCTAGTCTAGGGTTGTTATTTTACTTTTTTTCCCTGAGATTACTGGTCATAATTTGGGGTGCTTTTATAATGTATTCTATTAACCTAGAAGATCAAACAAGTAATATTTTCTTTTAGGTCAAGACACAGACAAACTCAAATCACTAAGATTGAAAGCAGAGTTAATTGATACAACACCATGGAGTCCCTGACCCTGCACACATCTGACGCAGTCTTACCATGTATCTTTTGAGGGGCTCTATTCAAAGTTAAGAAGAAAATAAGCGGAAAACAAAACACAGATATGTGAGCTCAGCATAGCTGCATCCTCCTAACTGCACAGCCTGTGTCACATGGTGCCTTGAGGGAGATTTTAATAGTATTGTCATTTGATTCCCATTTCAGATGCTTTACATTTCCAAGTATTTGGCTAGCCATCCAGCCTGATGCAAGACAGGAGAACTTCATTACATGGAGAACAGGTACCTAAGCAAACAAACCCTTTCCATGCTTTGAAATTACTCTGTTGGATAGGCTAAATAATCAGCAAAAGACAGTGTGAATGTGTGAATCCCTCTAAGAAATAGAGGGAGCAGATAAAAATAAGTCCTTTGCAAATTCTGCAGCAGGAGTGGGGACACAGTCTTTAACTGAGGGGTCCTTATGTCCTTTTCCTCCTTTACTTGCTTCCCTCAACAACACAGAATTATTAAAAGCAGGGAAACCATTACAGAACATCAGCTATTCAAAGACCAGGATGAGCTCATGTTCTAAAGTCTTCTACATGGGGATTGAGCAAGTATGACAAGTCAGTCCTGGACTAAACCAATAGATAATCAGATGTCACTAATTCAGGCTGTGAGACAGATCATTGCCATGCTCTTTAAAGGCTAAGCAATGGCTGCAAAAGATTCAGAGAAGCAGTATTTTCTATTGAGATGACATTAAGAAAAATTAAAAATGCAGACAATAGACAACTTAAGAAGGAAAGGCTTTTGTGAAGAGGCACAATTAGAAATCATAGATGGGAAGACTATTACACTGCTAGTTTGAGACAGCAAAGGAAACCTATGCGGTTTTTTTAGCTTGAATTGATATGAATGCTGTGAAATGATAAAATTCCATATGAGATATTAAATTATTACCTAGGTCAAAAAGAGACCGTATTTATTTTTTTTACTGTCAAAAACTGAAGGCTTTTGGATTCCTTGTGAACATGGGTTAATGACATAATTTTATTTGGATTGTTTACATTCTTTAGTGACTGTATCAACTCAACCTGCTTCTTTTTGTAGTGTTTCTCTGCTTCATACACTATACAACTGAGAGGAAAAAAAAAATCCCACGGAAGTTGAACACTTTGAAATATCAATCATTTTGAACCCTTAATATGTTCTTCATCCAACTGTCAGCACTATAAAACCATAACTGGATGCAAAGTGGCTATTTTACTTTCCTTACAAATATTGAAATTGTGCAATGTAAACTAAACAAATAACTTCACAGATTCCTTCAGCTTGTGTGATTCTGGAGCTCCCTGTGGCTTGTTCTGGTGCCTTTTCTGTATGTGATCTGCTCCTACGAAGTGAACAGCTAAAGGAGACACCCCTGTTCCTTCCAGCTAAGTCTGTCATTAGGATTTTGTGGTGATAAATTTAAGACATCCCAAGCTTTAATCAACATTCCATTTTTAATCCCTTCAACTAAATACCCCAAGCGTTAAACACCATTTCAGACAATCATGTGCTAGCCACTAAACTGTTCTTGAAAGCTGAATTACAGTATTTGCTTTTGCAAATGCAACCAAATTAAATTTTATGGTGACAATAGCTAACATTTTATCTTTTTTAAAAGCCTGTTCACAGCAGTCATTCCTATCAAAAGTTTTGCTTCTAAAAAGTGAAAATGCTTGCAAAAGATTTCAAAGCACAATCCTAACAACACACTCAACAAAATACTGCTTATGGATTTTAAATATTTTTTTTATCCATATGAGGTATTTTTCTTATTCCTCACCTTATTTTTTTCTTTAAGCTAGAAAATGCAGGCATATATTTTAAAGTAATTTTTTTTCCTAGGAACTATTTTGAGGTGTAAATATAAATTGTTTCCTTTACAACCATTGTACATTAAAGTAAATTCCACTGCATTTGAAAACGTCAGCTTTATTTTGTACTGGTATTCAGAATCCTCTCTTTTTCACCAATATTATATAAAGTTCCTCTGGGAAGATAATGTGTATGATTGCAGCCCTGCCTTGTTAAAATCCATGGCTTTTTATGCAGTCATGTTTTCATCCATGAATTATGCATGAAAAAGTATCTCATTACATTTCATTTTCTTTACAGCAGCATCCCCCTTTCTCGACATGCTCAGATTCTCATCAACCGAGCTCTACTCACCCTGCAGCTTGGCTCCATCTTGATACCTTCATAGCATTTTAGACAAAATGGGTGTGTTTAACTTGTCACCTCAAGCCTGGTATAAATTATTCACCAGAGCTTTGCACAGATTTGTGAGATAACCAGCCTGAACTCAGGGAAACTTCACAAGTCTGACTGTGTATGTTGTATTTGACAGGGACATTAATGGCAATTTCCCTTATGTTAGTCCTAAACAGAGGGGTGGGTTTTTTGTTGGTTTTGTGTTTATTTTTTTTAAAGGGTTCCAGTGCCAACATTCAGTTTTATTTAAATGGAGTTTCTAAGGCTTGAGCTACATATTTTTATTTTTAGCTTATCTCTCAAATGCCACTAAAAATACAGTCTTTTATGATTCCAAGGTGAAATGAGAAGAAAATCTCTTTAAAATACTCTGCTTAATGTTAAAGGTGCCTGAAAAACCCTCCAAGAGTAAATGCATATTTAAATCACACATTTTAACAACTGAGGGCCTGCTTCTGTGTGAACTAAGAATCTGGTTCTTTATTTCAAACAACTTGTGTTTAGAGAAGGGCATACCTTAACTGCGACGTTTGAAAAACCAGGGCCTTATATTTTTGACATGTAACTCATATGCATGTTAGAAGACAATAGCCATGGCCTACTTCCATGGGTAGCCATGAAACCTCCTTAGATTATTTTTGTAAGCTCTCCTTAGCCACAAGATGTGACCATAAAGACTCAAAGTAAAAGCTCCAGACATTCCTCCTATCCTCTCCAAACACTACTTGGTCCTCTGGGAAGGCAGAATTCTGAGGTCATTGTCTAACACTTTGTGGAACACCAAGGAGTTAAATACAGATAAAGCTGAAAGGAAGTGAGGGCCAAGTCACCGAGATACAAGGACACTTGAACTAAACCCCGCAGTTTCCTTAAGTGTCAAGTATTTTAGAACATTTCATAAGACACCTTCAACTCAGTAGCATGTTCTGTAACTTTTATAATGGAAGTTCATGCTTTAATAAATACAAAACAAATGCATGTTTTGGCTCCAAGGCTTCAGATGGCTCTATGGTCAGGGGGATAGTGCAGCAATGCCTGTGCCACACCCTGGTTGGATGGAATTGCACACCTTGCACACCTCTGGTGGGAGCAGACTGCCAGGCAGTCAGTGGTCCCTGTGCCTACTCTGTGTGGCGGTCTGGCTTTGAGGGCTGGAGCCAGCCCCTTCAGGGAGCAGACTATGAGTGCATGTCCCAGGCAAAGTGGGACATGAGCAGGGAGGGCAATGCTATGCCAGTCCGTGAGGCAAACAAGAAACATCTCCCACAGGTAGACCTCCTGTGCACCCATATCTGTCCCTGCAGTTTATAGTGCTTCTCAGCTAGGGCAAGGGCACAGTGTGTGTCTGTGCCCACACTCCTTCCCAGTCCCTGCACAGCTGCATTGTAGCCTGCAGCACTGTGGAACTGGGATCAGGATACTCACCACTGTTGTCTTAGGAGAAAGGTCAGTCTTAAAAAGCTTTTAACAACAAAGCTGACTCTAAGCAAGCAAATACTTCATTCAACCTGTAACAATAAAAGTAAAAGCTAGAAGGGCCATAATAAAAAATGATACCATTGTTGTCACTCGTGTCCTAAAACCAGAAGAACCACTGCTGCATTATTAGGAAAGGGAGGTATATCCTTAGAGGTTTCAATTTTCTAATTATTTGAATGCTTATTATTTATTCTGTTGTTTTGTTGCTTCATTTTGAAATAAATATATCATTTCCATGTTTACAAACAGTCTTAACACACAAGGAACTAGGTTTGAAAAAAACCTTACTTTTATTTCCAATTCAGGAGCTTTCATTTTTCACTATGGATTGTATGACTTGTGATCTGTAAGGTCACTGACAACTTGCAGAGACATAATAAACATTTTTTGTGGGGAATGGGACATGACACCAAACCAAAACCCCACAAACAAGCCCATACATATAAGACCTCATCTATTTAAAGTGAGAAATAGAAACAAAGGTTATGGCATTGCACATATGAATACGAAGTAAGCTAGGAACTATACATAAAGAGTTCACTGTGACTTCCATTTTCTTCATGGGATGACTTTTTAATTCCATACAGCTGCATATTTTATTATAAGCAATACAGAAAGACCTTTGACAATATATTTCATCCATTTTGTACCAGCAAGATTAAAATAATTGAGGATTCATCAGAGGCAGGACAAAATAAACCATTTATTCCTGATGTTGTTTAGAAGAGGCTGAATGTTTCAGGTATTTAACATGTATACCCATAACATGTCATGTTACATATGAACTACTTTGACTCTAGTACTAGATACAACAGGAAATGGAAATTTTTTGAGTTGACTATTCCAGAAAAATAGTTTTAATTACAGATGAAGTTTAAGTACAAACCTCAAATATTTCAAATATATGTAGAAAGTAAGACTGTTCAAAGGTCTTTCAAAAGTAAGAAATATGACTGAATTAAAATTACTTTTAATTATAGGGAAAAATGTCATTTTTAGTTTCATAGTCCTCATTAAATGGTATATTCACATCATAATGTCTAGAATTTTTTTCTGTGCAACTTCCAATTCAGCTAATTAGTACCACGACCTACTGGAGTGTTATAATTTAAGAAAAGAAATGAAGAGAGAAGTTAACCTACCTCAAAGAAAAAAATAAATTAGTATTCATATGTTACTACAAGACTATAATAATAATCATAATTAATAATTTCTTCCCAAGAGAGAGACAGTGTGATATAAAATTTCTCTGCTGAAAGAATCAAGTTCAGCAGAACAGCCACACTGGCTTTCTTCTCTCCTTCCAACAATACACGTGCTCCTCCTGGGACAGTAAGCCAGACACCATCCAATCAGGTTGCACAAAGAGTTCAATTCGATGGTCCTTCCTTACAAGTCAGGATATTCTATTCTATTCTATTCTGTTCTATTCTATTCTATTCTATTCTATTCTATTCTATTCTATTCTATTCTATTCTATTCTGTTCTCTTTAGTTGGCCATGTCCCCCAGATCAAATTTGGCTTCTTACAAGCACAACAGGCATTAGCTTCAGAAATGTCAGTGTAAAGAACAAAACCTAAATAACTGTGTAAGCATTTGAACTCTGGTTAACACACACTTTGCCTCATGGAAAGCCATGTCTGATAGCTAACTGCTAGAACATGATCTGACTTTTATTCCTCAGACCTATAACTAGCCCCCAATGCAAGTGAGATAACAAGTACGAGGTACAGTGGTTACTGTATTGAATAGTCAAGTCTCTGGAGAGAGAGCAGAGAGAAAGGCATTTAGAGATTTGACTAGAAGTCTTCATTGTTTCTCTGCCAAGGGTTTTCAAAGTACTCATAGGGAAAAAATAGCTTTCAGCAGTCACAACTGTGTTACATTAGATAATATTTTGTACAGTGTTTGGTATTGTGAAATGCAAATTCTTTTGAGGTACATTGAAAATTTCCTGGTACAGATCCATTTTATTCAATTACCCTGCTAAGATTAAAATGCTGAGATGAGAAGTTGCTTGTGGGTTAAACTAAACTATAGCACTTCAGAAGAATGTGGTTGATTTTTATGGACACACTTTTGAGTTTTACACACTCAAAAATCGCTAAACTCTTAATAACTAATGACTGCAAAAACAGCTGAAGTATACACACAGTGCACATATACAAATAGGCAATGAGTAAAAATTGTAAAATAATGTAACAGCATGTATATAGTTGAAATCTTATTTTAGGTATTAATGCGCTTTTCCTATCTCAACAGGTAAGCATGAACCTTCTAATTTGGCTTGTGATATTAACATTATTATGAATAGCTTATTTTTGTACTACAGACAAGTAGCAATCTGACTTCTATCTGTGATTAAGACTAGATATCTGCTCAATTTTTTAAAGTTTTTCATTATTTAATGTTTCTTGCCACTCTGCAAAACCATAAAACCAAAAAAACAACAAAGTTGTCAAAGATGTTGAAAATTAGATGGCAATTCAGGTAACAAGCAAAATAATATTTTTTAAAAACAGGTTAGGACTCAGAACTATTTAGAACTATAGAAAATACTTATCAAATGGGAAAAAAAATCAAAATTAAGTTTTTGACATACTTTACTTTTTGTATAAATTTAACATAACCTTCTTTTCCACTAGGACTTTGGGTCAATGGCCCATGTAACTATCATGCTCTAGATTCCCAAAGATCTGGACACCCACACCTTATTAACCAGTACAGTCTCCTAGATTATCAATTTAGACTAATGCATTTACTGTCAGTCAGATAAGTAAGGACTTTAGACATACAAACTATTTATGAAGATAATCATGGACCTTATTAACTAATTTTAAAGAGGTATGACTTTATCAAGTGCCACACTCAGACAGCATAAGAATAAAAATATTTTTTTAAAATGAGAATAATGAGACCAAAGAGAAAATTTCCTGAGATACTAAAATTAAAAAAAATTGGAAGAGAACACTGACTTCAGAGCATGAAGAACATGAAATTAGTTCAGATATGAATGTTTGTTGTATTGTAAATTATTTTGTAAATCTAACAGAAATGTTATTTATCCACCACAAACAATATGGTTTATTGGACTCAGATACTCAGTTCTCCTTTACATTCAGTTCACTGAATCCAACAACTTGGTATTCATGAGTCCTTATGACCATAAACTGGTCACGTCTGCATAAGTGGTAAATTTATTGACTCATCTGGACTTATTTAACATTAGTAATAAATTTTAAATTTTCTCTTTGGAAGAAATGGATGTAGTAGATCTGACAGGATATGTGTTATTTCCTTTGAGTCCATAGCGGGAGCAAGAGAGATCTACAGAAAGCAGACAGGATGCTGTCAAAGCTGCAATTATAACTTTATTTTGCTTATTTCAATACAAAGATTTCTTCTCAACATCCTAAGAAACAATATTTGTTGTGATTCTTGACTGCTGGCACATAATAAGAGCCTTCCTTGATTTATAGTCGCTTCTGAAAACTTTTTCTCCACAAAGAACTTGTTTGTTGCATTTACAGGTGTCTCCTCTTGACCTAGAAATGGAAGAAAGTTTGATTTGTCTTCTCAGTTCTGCCTTTTCTCTGCAGTAATGTCAATGCACATCCAGAGTTCTTCCAATGTCTATTTTATTTTTTATTTCTTTAGGTATTTGTTGCTAGGTCATCCCTTACAGTTGAAGCCTCTACATATTTTAGCATCTTCCCTTACTCTTTTCTTTTTTAGATCCATCATCTTTTTTTTTTGCTTGTTTGTTTTTCTTTTTTCTTTGTTTTTCTTTTATTTTCCCAGCTGCTTTCTTGAGTTCTGCTTTCAAGTAAACCTTTTTCAACCAGCAACAGCTTAAAAATGTTTTGCTTTGTTGCAGTCTCTTCCAGCTTCATTTAAAAAAAAAAAAAAAAAATTCTTCTCCATAGCATCCCTATTTTTAATTCTTCTTTTTTTTTTTCATGTATTCAATGCTCATGATACATTTTCACAATCACCTATCTCTTCCTGATCTGCTTTAGATCAAAATACTTTTGACATCTTGAAAGTTGTCTTTCAAATCAAGGTGACGTGATCAGCTTCTTCAGACTTTGAAACATCATTTCCTGCAACCATGATCTGCCCAATATGGATTTTTTATATTTTTTTTTTCTGGCTGTCCAACACCGTTGTACATTGTAGATAACTTTTTTTCACCTAGATTGAGTTTGAGTTTTGTTTGGGGTAGCAGTACATTCAGAATCTATTTCAAACCTAGTTTAGAGTGTCTTTTTAAATGTTGCATTACCAACTATACTATAACTTGAGCATATTATCATTAATTTATCTGCAAGCAATTCAGGATTTATTCTCGGCACACAAGAAAATGTGATGGGTTCACATATGGCAAGCACCTGGTTTACTCTTACTTTGCCACTCCCTAGTGCTTAACGAGTCCTATAACATTGTGAAGACACCATTTTATTCTGTTAAAGTTAGACAGTGACTCACTAGAAACTCTTCCTAGGACCTGGTCAAAGGCAGAGTTTAGATAACATGTCATGCCTGATGTAATAAAATATAGAGTAGCTAGTAGTAAATAAATAGGACTGTGTCTTATGCAATTTTTACCCTGGCATGCACTTATTTTCAAGTAAAATGAGTAAGTTATTACATCAATGCAACTTTTTTTTTTTTTTCCAAAGCATTTTTTCTTTACTAAGTAACTCTCATGATATTATAGCTTCATAACCTCTTTCATTTTTGCCATGAGAAAAATGCTTGCAGCTGTGACATGATACAGGAGAAGGTTTTCTATTATGGTAATTCAGGTAGCAGAATAACAAAGTTAACATAAACTGAAAAATCTGATGGCTTGCTGGCAGCTGAAGGACAAGCATGCTTATTTTAATTACTCTTAAACATATATGTATATACATTTGTATGCACAGCTTGTATGTGTGTCTGTCCTGTTTCACAGTGTCTGCCCAGTTCTGCCGTTCTTTTACGTCTGCCCAGGAAAGCCTACAAATATATCCAGGTACACATGTAGGTTTGTGTACTGAGATCAGAATACAAGAAGGTTTCAGATCTCAAAGCTATCAATTTTCTCACCTATTATTGCTCAGATAACCACTTACTGTTCTGGTGTCAAGATTACTCTGGTTTCCTGAAAAAAGAGAGAGACTTACCTTCCCAAATGATACTTATGGAACAATCCATTTTCTCTGATGGATTATATTAAGATGAAAGCACTAACTGAATGTACTCTGACATTAAAAATTTTAGGCATAATTGGGTCACAGAATCAACAAGAACATAGTGTATAGAAAGAAAACATGTTGCAAACCTCAAATAAGAAAAATGAACATAAAAAATATCATTCTCTAAGGGATCCTTTTAATTGAATACATTTAAAATTTTCAGAGGCAGTTAAAGCTGACACCTGCTGTTATATAGACTGACATAGTTAGAAGCTATCTAGCTCTTTCCAGTAAGCTGAAGAAGCAAAACATCTAATTAAAACCAAAGCTGTAAAGGCGTTTAGTCAAATTGTTTAAAGTGTTCTTTTTTTAAGGTGTAAAATTGGCTGGGGTTTGTTGGCACTGGGGCTTTATCAAAGCTAACGAATAAAATTGTAGAAGGCCAAGAAAACTTGAATGTTGAATAGACAAAGACATTCTGTGAAGCTTCACTTTTGGAAAAGCCTAAACATAGATTAATACAGCACATACCTGTACCTTATACACTAGTACAAGATTTAGGCCCAAGACATAGTTATGGCCTAGGGGCTAAAAATGCACCAATTGTTAGTAAATCTTGTGAATATGTAATACCTTTCTGAAAAATATTTATTTTTGACATTTTAATATTTGACATAATATTTGTGGACTTCCTATGCAAAATTAAAAAAGCTAGTGCTCACAATATCTAAATGTAACAGCAATGCTAGCATTCTGAAGCCTTCTTTGATTACTTTATGCTGAAAAAAGCATGGCATTTCTTGAGAACTATCATGATTTGCCTGATGTAGTTGCTCAATCTATTATTAGTAGTATTTTCATAGCATCTTCAGTCCAAGTTGCATTATAAAGTAAGACAAGTGTGAGAAAAGAGGCAGCTTTCTCCTCCAAGGAGTTATCATTTAAGGGTTCTATTCAGCACTTCTCACTGTAGCATATCACACACTGACTTCTGAGGGGGCTTTGCCAAAGGAGGGAGTGAATAAGGAGTGCTGAATAGGACTCTACAAAGGCACAGCAGGTACAGCTGGTGTAATTCCATACAGACAAAGCATTGTACAATACAATGTAGACAGTTAAAGCAGTGCATTATGTATCATTATGAAAACCATCCATTTTACATATAATTTATAATATGAAAGTAGTTATCCTCCCTCCAAGTTTTGCTTCATTTTTTGAGAGTTTTATCAAACTATTATTGCATGATAAAGACCACTTAGTATGGAAATACTATGAGAAAACTTTAAATTCAGTTGATGAAAGGAACAAGCAAAAGATCAACTTTTCCTTCTAAAAAAGTCAGAAGTCTCAAATTTGTTGATGTTGATAGAGAAGTATAGGATCAAGGATTTTTAAAGAAATCCCTATTATTTCTCATTAAAGTCCAAAATTTATTATTCACAAATTTCAAGGTGCCATACATGCATTAATGAAAGAAACCTTACAGCATGGATGCTATTGTTCTCTTTGTAAAGCAAGGGAAATAGAGATGGAAAGGTAACATTACTTAAAGAGCTATACTTTTACTGATTATGACATTTTAGCAGCCCAGAAATATGCTTGGAGGGACTGAACTGCATTATTATTAAGCTTGCCTGAAATGTTAGATTTAGACCTTCAGCTAAATTATGGTGGCCTGAGAAGTTACCATGTCATCAGAACAGAGTGTGCCCCTACCTGTGGCAAACACGAGATAAAGCAGTCTAACCTGGCCTCGTTTGCATTCATGTTTGTAGTGGTCCTGTGTTCTTCCCAGGAATAGCATTAAGTATATAATTGTATTCACAAATAAAACCACTTTGGTTCATGTCCTGGGAGATATATAAAGAAAGAGTTTTACTTGCCGGTATTTACTGCAGAGTGCAGACTGGAAAGCCTTGAGAACAATAAACAGCATGAAGTGCAGTGCAAGATACAATAATACTTTAAAAATGCACCCAAAAAAAAAAAATAAAAAAAGAGCACATACTTGTGTTAGAGTTTGATTACCATTGCAGGTATTAGAGGGATAAGAAGGATCCTTTTACCATTGAACATCTTTTTTTTTTTTTTTTTTTTTAATTAACAAGCCCTATGTTCCTCACTTGACTAAGAGAAATACGTAAACTCGACTAGTGAGAAAACAGTCTGGGAGTTTCTAAATTTAAACTTTCCTCCTGTAAACCTTATCTGACCCTGTATGTTCATGGGATAATTTTCATTTAAGAGTTGGATATTCTGGGTTAAATATCACAATGTGGTAACTGCTGAATATAAATTAATCTGAACATAGCTGCAGCAAATAAATTTATTCTTCATACTTCCTAAAAATAATGTGGCAAATAACATTATTGCAATAAAAGATGATCTAAGAGTCACGTGAAGAAGCAGATTAGAGTATTGACTTGTATCATCAGGGGTGGATCTGCTGCAGACCAATGCCAGAGATCAGAAGGCCAGACACAGGGATTCCAACTCCTTGCAAATTACAGATGTAACCAGGGTGATTTTGTTTCAATTCTATATAGAGTTTTTAATTTTATATTAGTCATTAAGTTTGAGTGTAACTTCTTAGCCTTAGAACTACATTGTTCAAACAAACATAATTTAAACATAGCACAGTAAGCTGCATTCACCACATTTGCAGTATAAACAGTGTGTCAAACCAAAGAAAATGAGACAAACATTTTGTGATTATTTTTTGTGATTTTGTGATTTTTATTTTTTTTTTTTATCTCATGCTTCTTCTTTAGCCCACAAATGAATCATATATTTGCATAACCACAAAATAATTTTTACTGTTTTCAGTGATGGCTCTTTGTTGAGTTCTGGAGCAAAACCTCACGTAAAGCATGTATTTGTTATTTATGGTTTATTTGTTCAATCTATATATAGAGCAAATTCTGAAATTCACAAAATAGTCTGTTTTCTGAAAAAGAGCACTAAACTGTACCTCTCTAGCTTAAAAAATATTTTTGAGCTAATTTCATAGCAAATGTTTCAAAAAATGGCTGTGTAGAAACTTTATATAACTCAGCATCTCTTCTGCTTTATTTTAAATGCCCTATTTTTTTAGGTTTTGAGAAGAGTATGACACAGGACACCATAAAGCCATCTATGTGAGCACTAGAGGCTCTTATGTTAAGGAAGTGTTGGTAGAGAGATAAGGCTTTTGTCATTTGCTTCCCCCTTTTTGCCACAGTAGGAGCACAAAAATAATGAACCAGACCAAAGCAGATCATTGTGTTGAAAGTCTTTCAAAGGATACCAGGAAATTGAGGGTTAGTGTCAGGGCATGGATTCCTGTCACCTTGAATTGACACTGAAATTACACACGACATGTGTGATTTATGTCCCAGACCATGTTACCAAGGCTTAAAAAGTTACAGTACATTAGCCCACATATGAATGTGCTCATTTATAGCATCCTGCAAGTCCAGCCTTGCTTACCATATAGGCTATAGGCTTTGAGTTGGATTACTTTACCTGTGTGCCAGCTAGGAGAGGATGGATGAACAAACAGTGAACTTCAGCTGATATTCTGTCATTTGATCACATCTTTGAGTCTCTAGGCAGGCAGCATAGTGTGGGTATGAACTAAAATCCCAGTGTGGAAGTCAGCACAAAGGAATTCCAGCCACTCCAGGCAGTAAGTCATGGGCACAGCTTAAACGTCTCTGCAAAATGCACATAGCCAGAGGAATAAACAAGATGTGCACACACCTAGTGTTGTGATCTTATTGGCATCGTGGTGGGATGGCTCCTATGACCAGAGCCTTGGAACAGAAGGATACAGTCTATTTAGGAAGGACAGGCAGGGGACACAAAGAGAAGTTGTTGCCCTCTATGTCAATGACCAGCTGGAGTGCATAGAGCTCTGCCTGATGATGGATGAGCAGGAAAGCCAAGAGTTTATGGTCAGGATTAAAGGGAGGGCAGGGACAAGTGACATTATAGTGGGGATTGTGTGCAGCCAGCCAACAGAAGACTGAGTTGATGAATCCCTTTACAGACAGATAGGAGAGACAATGTTCACAAACCTTGGTCCTCATGGGGGACTTCAACCACCCTGATACCTGTTGGAGGCACAGCAGACCATGGCATAATCAATCCAGGAGGTTCCTGGAATGTGTTAGTGATAACTTCCTTCTCCAAGTGACAGAGGAGCCAATGAGGAGAGGTGCTGTGATGGACCTTGTTCTTGCCAACAAGGAGGGGCTGTTGGGGAATGTGAAGCTCAAGTGCACCCTGGGCTGCAGTGACCATGAAATAGTGGAGTTCAAAATTCTTAGAGCAGTGAGGAGGGTGCACAGCAAGCTCACTACCCTGGACTTCAGGAAAGCAGACTTTCAGGGATCTGATTGGTAGAGTACCATGGGATAATACACTGAAGGGAAGAGGGGCCCAAGAAATCTAATTAATGTTCAAGGCTCTAATTAATACCCAGGCTCAGGAGCAATGCACCGCAGCAAAAAGGCAGAGAGTCAGTGAGGGAGGTGATTTTGTACCTTCACTCTGCTCTTTGAAACTTCACCTGGAGTAGTGTGTCCAGCTCTGGGGCCCACAACTTAAAAAGACCTTTTGGAGCAATTCCAGGGAATGTCCACAAAGATAATCAGAGGGCTTGGAGCACCTCTCTTATGAAGACAGCCTGAGGGAGTTGACATTTTCAGCCCAGGGAAGAGAAGGCTCCAGAGAGACCTTATGACAGCCTGATGGTACCTAGTGGAGGCCCGCAAGAAAGATGGAAAAGGACTTTTGACATATAGTGTTAGGACCAGGGGGAATGATTTTAAACTGAAAGAGAGTAGATTTAGATTGCATCTTAGGAAGCCATCTTTCCTGTGGGGCTGGTGAGGCACTGGAACAAGTTGCCCAGAGAAGTTGTGAATGCCCCATCCCTGGGAATTTTCACAGCAGGTTGGATAGGGCTTTGAGCAACATGGTCAAGGGGAAGGTGTCCCTGCCCATGGCAGGAGGAGGCTAGAACTAGATGATCTTTATGGTCCATTCTGACCTAAGCCATTCTATGATTCTATGATTCCACAGTCTACTGATTAATCATTGAAGAACTTGATTTTTTTCTTATAAAATTATTCAAAATACAACCTACCTTCTTTCATTTTTTATAATGTCTATAGGGCCTTGATTCAGCTTGGAGAAAAGCAATATCTAATTTAAAATTACTTCCTTTTTTAGAAACTATTTTTCCAATCACTACTTGTCAACCAACTAGTTAAAGATGAAAAAATTGTTTTTCAAAGACTATCTTCATACTAAAGTAGTGATGGTGAACAGAAAGACATTAAAGACATGAAAATTATCAAGCAGAGAATGTAAATGATAGAGTAGGTATTTCAGACCACTATGAATACCTCATTATTTAACAAATTAAAAACTATAAAAACTTAAGGAAAGATGTATGCAATTGTGAACCAGTAAAGCCTACATTCAGTTTTTAAAGCTATTCACCCAGTACACTGACTTTTATTCCACAAAGAAAAGATGATACACACACGAGTGTACGTATCTTTGAAACTGCTACCAAGGTAGCTACTTACAGGAGATACGGATTCTCAGTGGAATATTACTGCAGCAGGGATGTGATCTAGAGCCCTTGTATCTCTTGCTACGCATGCACACTAGAAAGCAGCAGTTAAATGGGCTCAGCAATAGGGCACTTTCTGATTTCACAGCCTGGTACTCCAGCAAGGGAATGGCAGAGCTGCACAGAAGTGTACATACTGTACACAGGAAGAATACCTGCATCTAGCATTTATCTTGTTTAAAAAATAAATCAGATTTCCTAATTTAATGATAATATTTGAGTCAGATTAGGGAAGCAATAACTATTTCTTACTGCATTAGCTAAATGCTAACTATAATTAGGGAGTACTTCTTTCTGATCAGTTCCTAAGGGATTTTAGGAGAATGGAAGTGCCAAAAGAATGTTTATGGTCTGGACTGAGATGAAGATCATAACTTTTTAAATATTGAACAAAATAAATTTCAGAAAGTGCTACAACATTAAACAAAAGATAACTGTTGCTCTGGCATGAGGTGTTTAAATATTTTTTACTTTACATGCCTAAAGTATATTAAATGTATATATACATATCTAATCTAAGCTAAAACCTAAACCAAAAATCCATCAATTCCATTAAATTTTAAACTTGACAATCGTTTTAATGCCTTCAATAACATACAGTTAGAAGCATAATTATGTATTTGGTATTTGTGTTTTGTTTCTTACTTTTTGATATAAATTACTTTATTTGAATTTTATTTTTGGAGCTGGTAAGAGAAAAGATATTTTGCATGATAAGCACCATTAAATGGCTGGACCAAAAGTATCTAAACATGAATTTGAGCCCATATCATTTTGCTTAATCTAAAAGAATGTAATTGTATTTTAGCAGCACTTCCTGTCTTGTCAATAATGGGCATCTTCTGAAGATGTTCTCACTGAACTGCAGTGTCATGGGAGGATGAAAATGATTGCTAAATGCTGCAGTAAATACTCATCCTGTGTTTTTGGTCAGTGCAGCTCTAGGCTTCTAAAGAAATTAACACAGAATTTTACATCAGTCAGACAAAGTATATTTCTAAATACTATCTGCTAACATAGGACTTTATAGTCACCTTAACACAAAGCAAAATCACATCTCTTCAGCTAATAAACAAAGACAAATTTCCAAGGAAAGGTGTATGGGTTGTTCTGATTTGATTTTATTGTGTTTTGGTGTTTGTTTGTTTTTTTCTCCTGTGATACATATATAATGAGGTTTTCTTGGTGTATTTGCCTAAAAATATCACTAGGGAAGAAATACTTAGGAATTTATAGAAACATACGAACCTTAAGGGGTCATCACTTCAGTTGGAGATTTCCTACTTGGCATTCAGTGAAAAAACTCTACGTTCCTTAGTGCTGATCTTACAAATTCCCAGATCCTACAGAAAATTCAGAGTTGCTGTATTCCTGCAGTGTGTTAGATTCCTTGGGATCATGGTTTGGCCACTGTATGAGTCCATGGAAATGTAACAAGTCTATACAATCTACACACAGAGAAATGGAGGAAGCTACAAAGTGTGTTGCACGGATGCAATTATTGTGGATTTTTTTTTCCACTGAGTGTTTTCTTTCCTTGATGGATGAGACTTTTCTCATCCTCCTGGGTTCCTTCACCACTTTTCTGGGGACATAAGCTCTACATACTAATCTTGGTGTTTTGCTAGCTATCTTTGTGACCTTTAGAACTGAGAGAAATGGCATGTCTAGGACATGCAGCTAACTACATAGCAATGGCTGGCAAAGCAAAGAGAAAGAAAGAACAACAAACAAACAGATTTCTCCTTAACAACTGAGAATGAGTCAAGAAGAAAGCATGATCAGCTGCAAAATACCTTCATGGTTTTTCATCAGCCTAGAGGGGCCACCAACAGGGAGGGGAGTGGAGGTTCAAGGGGGGGCCTTGGCACACTGTAAACTGGGGAAAGACATATGAAAGGGACATTGTCTCTGTTATCTTGAGATGTATCTGGGGCTGAAAGGTGAAAATAACACCATTACTCCTTTAGTTCTCTTCCTATAAAATATAGTAATTTCTGATACAATGTGTTCTTTCCAGTTTTGTCTTACATTTATAGAAATGGCCTTGCATAGTATTTAGATTGTGCTTTTGACGGAGCTGGATCACATCTTACGTTCCTTCTCTCTTGGTTGTCCAGAGCAGGGACTTCTGTTGAAGATTGTGACTTACATCTCGCATGGGGGCACAGCTTTCTTCTACAGGGGATGCAGACCCAAGGAGGATGCTGTATGCCACAAGGTCATTCAGGCATGAGGTTGGAGATCTCTTTTATGTGTGTTACTTAGATATAGCCTTAGCATCCAGACAGGTGTTTGTAGGGCAGCTGAACTCTAATGCTTCTGGAACATAAGAAAAGGCTCTTTGTCTCCTAAATTGTTCTCAACAAAAGAACATTTAGAAACTTATTCAAAAAGAATTTATGCACACTATTAATAGTGTAAGGAGGACAGAATGAAGACGTATAGGCTTTATAAAACCTACACATAGTCTGTCTCCACATAAAAAGATTCTGAAGTGATTATTTAAAATGATCTTTTAACTTTGAGGATGACAAATTATTGCAAATTTAATACAAGTCCACTTGTGGTTTGTTCTTTTTCACTAAACCCTAAGATTTCCATATTTCTGCATGATTTTCCCTGGTTTTGGATGAAATTCCACACTCCTGTGCAATTCAAAACTAGTTTATCTCTATCAGCCTCAGGCTCACTCTTCACACAGAGCTTTATGCAACTTCACTGCTCCTACTCCAGTGCTTCATGTTGTCCTCTCATGACAAGGAAGTTGCTTTCTTCCTTTCCTTCCATCTCTTTCTCAATCCCACATCATATTCCTCTTCTGCTGATGCCTTAGGATTTTTAAAGATTTGTAGATTTAAATATTTTGTAAATTTGTAGATTTTTATATAGCTTTATAGTTTCTCACACTTGAGGTAGCAGCTAACAGTTTCTAACAGTTTCTCATAGTTTGTGCCACATTCCTGAATTTCTGTTTAATGGTCTTTTCAACAGACAAGATTGCAGCCAGGACATCGTGCTTGGGACACAGGCACCTGGACCGGAACAACATGACATATTGTAGTCAAAACAAGATAGAAGATCCAGAACCCTTGGGGACACTGCAACAGGGCATTTCCAGGGGCAAAAGGTTCTTGGGTTGGATGTACCCACTAGATATGATAATTAAGTAGTGTTTTTAATTTGTAAGCATTCCTATACTGGACACGTGCCTATATACTTTGTGCATCTGAAAGCTTTCAGTTAAGAACTGCTCTCTACTT
Source organism: Margarornis squamiger (assembly GCA_035222235.1). NCBI lineage: Eukaryota > Metazoa > Chordata > Aves > Passeriformes > Furnariidae > Margarornis > Margarornis squamiger. The sequence goes on from JAWWTY010000077.1 coordinate 121,501,064, forward strand.
CACCTATACTAATATTGTCTCAAAAGTTTTTTTCCTCAATTTTAGGCAACACTACAGATTCTTGACCTCCTTCCCAACTACATTCTATATCAGGATTTTTTGTCGTTCCACTACCTATTGCTGCGCCTAAAGCTCTGTGACAATTTTAATATGTGAACATTTCCCCTGAAAAAGATCTCTCCATATTCCCACTCCCCACTGTCAGAGCAGCTATGTAACAATCCTGCCAGTTACGGTTCTAGGTCTGGGAGCCACACCATTCAGGCTGCCCATGTGCCAGCCTGTTAAAGTCTGTTTGGAGGATGCAAAGAGGATCAGAAAAGTGTACAGGGATAATGTTTGTCACTTACCTGTTCTACACACAAGCTGCAAAGTTGATTGAAATTATATGATCAATGGATAAGGACCCTCTGCCACCTCAGGATTCTTTTTCTTTTGTTTCTGCACTTACAGTTTTTCATCAAATTAATTGATTCATATATAGAATACTACTTAAAATTGATGAGATGTGGTATTTACAAACTAAAACCATTTTGCACAGGTACAGACAAATGTGGGAAGACATTTGTTGAGCTGAACATGAATTGAGCACAGAACCTCAGCAGGCCTAAATAATCAAACTTTCAGCGACTGAAACATGGTTTAGCCATACTGGATGCATTTGCTTCGCTGCTGTCAAGTTCTTGGGTGACTGAAGGCATTCAGTCCCTGGCCTCATACCTCAAAGTACAGTTTAAACAGAAGCCAGTAAGCCCTGTGGTAGGTCACAGCTCCACTGTCAGTTGTCTCAGATACCTGCTATGTATGTCTTCATGGATATTTGAAATATTTTCTCCCTAAGAGAACATAACAGTCACCAAAGAGGGGTGTTACATGGTTTTATACTCTGAGATATTTCTTGGAAATTTTTCCTGCAAAGAGTTCATTCTAGTTTTGAAGTTGCTTGAAAGAATAAGCTCTGGGTCCTTACGTGCATACATCTACTGTGTGTAATTCAGGGTTCCTTTACTGGAACTTGTAGAAATGGTGAAACTATCTTTACAAAGTTTTATTTCAATGGCTGAGATAAAAATTAATAAAGTTGTTCCTAGAGTGTTTTGAGCAGGGAAAAAAGAAATCAAAACACTTGAAAATGTTGAAAACAAGGCTCCTTCCCTTTCTTTGTTTCACAGAAAGTATTTTTGAGGGCTGAAAAGGAGGAAAAACACTAAAAAACTATATAGCTGTGTTTGGGAAGTAAAAGAAGGCATCCAGAAAGGCATAGGGTAAAAAGCCCTGCAGCCAAGTTTGAGAGTCTACAGTTTCATGTGGAAAATGAAAGTAAGCCACTAAACAGGCCATGCAGCTGGTCTGGGAACTGTCTGGAGTTCTGAAAGTTCAAACACATATACGAAAGTGAAAAAAAGTCACAAAGTCAGGGGATGCAGTTGGGCGCGAGTTGCTCCCACTGACTGGGATCAGTACACGAACAGTGTTGAGGACTGGTTCCTATATTAGTTACAGTATGTAATGCATAGTTACAAGGCTGCCAGTCATGAGCTCCATTGTCTTTCTCTGCTAGAGTCCTGCTCAAATGCAGAGCCATAACCATAAAACAGAACCTGTTGCTCTCTCCTTAGCAAAGAGACTTGGCTTCCTCTGCCAGTGCAGTTGTGACAAGCTCTTCAAAGAACACCTCAAGCAGACTCCCATAATCAATGCAGGGTCATGAGGCTTTTACCTGTGTTTTGAGAAAAAGAGGGCAGAGCACTGAAATATTGGTCATTTAGGGAGTGAGTTTTGAAATGAACTGAAGATGAGTTAGAAATCCCACTTTACACACTGTAAGCTCCAACTCCTGTATTTGAGTTAAAATCCAGTATACTACCTGTGAAGATTTGTCCATAACACAAAGCCAGAGCCCCAGGCCTGGTCTACACCAAAAAGAGGTTGTTATTTGAATTGCACTAGAAAATTCTTTGAATTGAGAGATACTTTTTATAATCAAAAGATTCCTTTTTAACAGTTACTTCTATACCAGTTTCCAAAAAGAATAAGAGGTAATATTGCAAGGAAAACATCATAGCTGAGTCAGTTAGGGAAATTATAATTTTTTTCACACTCTGTCAGAGTTGTGTCAGTAGCCCTTTTAAGTTTAGATTGGCACCAAAAGAGGCAAAACCCTGTGTCAGAGTATGAGAATTGTCATCGCTGGCACCCCACCCCTGAAAGCCTCTGGTTTTTTTCTCTTAAAAAGGGACTGGAAACTAAAAAGTCTGTTGTTCAGGTTTAGAAACAGCTTTCACTTAAACTGTGATGTTTTTCTTCTCTCTGAATGTAATGTGTGAAAAACAATTTTTAAGTGCTACGAAATAGTTAGGCTTGATGTGACAGACTTCAACTTGAAAAAGAATTTGACTAATCAGGAAACCTTGCTTACGTAGGTTTAGATTAAAGCTAAAATGCATCTGATATGTGGTTGTACTAATTACAAATTATATTAGTTTTAATGTAAATTTTTAGCATATTAATTTGTTAATTATTGATAATATTAAGCTTCAAATGCATGATAAAAATGTCTGGTAAAGAGAAATTCAGTATTATTGCTTGCCATTTGCAAATGAACATTTAGTCTTTAAGAATGTCATTGAATTTCAATATGTATGAGATATTCTGCTGTTTTTATTGGAAAAGCTTACAAAGAATAGCTTACAATGGAAGGCAAAATGTTTGATCTTTCATATGAAAGCTCACTTACTGCTACAAATGTGGTCTTATAAAACATGACTGAAAACAGACCTGGTTTAATATAATCACATTTATTAATACTTATTACTTATGTAGCATTTTGTATGCAAGGATTTGGCATATTTTATAAATATCAGTTAAACTTCACAACCAGGCTGCAATGCATGCAATACCATGTCACTAAGCCCATTCTCTACAGGGATAAACTGTGATCCCTAGCCTACATCTATTCTGTGGGCTCAATTACTGAGACGTGATTGCCCATACAATTAAATTGCTAACACAGTTCCTGGAATGGTTTTTGGGCTCAGCAAACCATCTCTCTTCCACCTAATTCCAAGGCAAGAGACCATTCCAAATAGGTCATTTGGACATAGACAGCTTTTTTTGGGGATAAGAGGGCTTGGCTTTATGGATTTAAGCTCCAAGTTCTGTCTGAGAATGGTCTCTGGCCAAGTCCATCTACTAGCATAGAAGTAATGATGAAGTTTCTAGGCACATAGCACAATGGCATTCATGGACTCCTGATCTAATCTGGGTTCTGCAAACAGCACAGCTCAAGAAAGCATGCACTACTCCTGATGGACTTTGCTTCTACTTGCTCAGAGTTGTGCTATCACATCACTACATTGAGATTTACATCGTAAGGGCAGGTAGAAGGCATTTGCTTTTGCAAAAACAGATAGGATGGGACAGAAAGGTGTAGAAATATTTAAATGGCAGTGAATCATTGACTAATTAGAGGAGTCACTTTGGCTGTCCCATGCACAGAAGTGGGAAACCAGACACTTACACAGGTGCTGAGGGGTTCTAGAATCTAGGGTTCAGTAACTTTGAATTGGTGAGGCTAGAATGGTGGGGTGCTCAGCAGAGTCAGTTTCTCAGCATCTTGGGAAATACTGTAACTTATCATTCCAACAGAAAATTTTCTTATTGCAGAAAATGGAAGAGAGGAGATAGGAAGTTAAACAGGAAGCTATTTCATAACAGTTTATCAAGAACTCAACATTCATGTGAAAGAGATGAAAATATGGAAAGTAAAGACAGGGGATGATGAATCCTGATGGGAAGACTGGAGGAGGTTTACTGAAGCATTGTTTTGGTTTCTCTCTGCAAAATTGTTGCTTTTCTCACTCCACATTCTTTCCCTCCTCTGGAACCAACAGAAGTACAGTAACAATAAAACAAAACCTTGAATTTTCAGAGGTAATGTCTAGCAGTTGGGTCTTCTCAAGCAACCAGGTCTTTGACAATACACTGGTTTAAGCTAGGACAGAGTTACTTTTCTTCCTAGTAGCTGGTGCAGGGCAATGTTTTCGAGATTTAGTATGACAATAATGTTGATAACACACTGATGTTTTAGTTGTTGTTGAGCAGTGTTTACTCTAAGGCAAGGTCTTTTGAGTTTCCCATGATCTGCCAGTGAGCAGGTGCACAAGAAGTCACAGAATCACAGAATATGTTGAGTAGGAAGGGATCCACAAGGTTCATCACATCCAACTCCTTGTCCTGCACAGGACTATCTCCAAGAGTCACACCATGTGCCTGAGAGTATCATCCAAACACTTCTTAAATTCTGTCAGGCTTGGTGCTGTGACCACTTTCCTGTTCCAGTGTCCAACCACCCTCTGGGTGAGGAATCTTTTTTCCTAAAGCTCCCCTGACACAACTTCAGGTCATTCCCTCTGTTTCTGTCACTGAACACTACAGAGAAGAGATCAGTGCCTGCTGCTCAGCTTTCCCCCACAAGGAAGTTGTAACTGCAATGAGCTCTCCCCTCAGTGTCCTCTTCTCTAAGCTGAACAGATCAGTTGCCCTCAGCCACTTCTTGTATGGCTTCCCCCAAGGCCTCCCCTATTTTCCTTGCCCTCCTTTGGGTGCTCCTTTAATAGCTTAATGTCTTTCTTATATTGCAGTGCCCAAAACTGCACACAATATTCAAGGTGAGGCCATACCAGTGCAGGGTAGAGCGGGACAATCACTTCATTCAACTGTTTGGTGATGCTTTGCTTGAAGCCCCCCAGGACACGGTTGGCCCTCCTGGCTGTCAGGGCACGCCCCAATCTGTACATATATCTGGGGTTGCCCCATTCCAGGTGCAGAATCCGGCACTTTCCCTTGTTGAACTTCATATGGTTGGTGATTGCCCAGTCCTCTAATTTGTTGCGGTCTCTCTGAAGGGCCTCCCTGCCTTCCAGGGAGTCAACAGCTCCTCCCAGTTTTGTGTCATCTGAAAACTTGCTTAGCGTCCCTTCCAGTCCTGCATCCAAATCATTTATGAAGATTGTGAAGAGTACAGGTCCTAAGATGGAGCCCTGTGGAACGCCACTAGTGACAGGTTGCCAGTCTGATGTTGCCCCATTCACTATGACCCTCTGTGCTCAACCCATAACCCAATTGCTCACCCACTGCATGATGTGTTTATCCGGCTCGTGAGGGAGCACAGTCAGGATGGCTGAGTTGCACTGGCCAAAGGGGTATTCCCTACCATAACACATTACACCCAATATATTAAACTGGGGAGAACTGGCTGGGAGGCTCCAGTTGCTTCTTGGAAATGGACTGGGCATCAGTCAGAGGGTGGTGAGAGATTGTATTGTTCATCACTTGCCTGTCTTAGGTTTTATTTCTTGACCTCTTTTCATTGACTTCTTTTTAATTACAATTATATTATTATTGCTACTGTTATAATTTTCATTCCATTATTAAACCGTTATTATCTAAACCCATGGGTTTTACTTTTTTGTCCAATTTTCCTTCCCATCCCACTGGAAACAGAGAGGGTTGAGGGGGCAGGTGAGCAAGTGGCTGTGTGGTACTTAGTTGTTTCGCTGGAGTTAAACCATGACAGGCAATTGACCATTATTGCCTGGAGTCCAAGCTAATTGATTGTGTAGCTGGATTTAGTGTAAGTCACACTGCAACACCAATGTACCTACTTCACTCTTGAGGCTCAGCCTAGTCTCTCCATAAAGCACCCCAGAGAACTAAAATCACGTTCCTGGCCCTATGGGTGCTTTCATTTGTCATTTAAACTTGCCTAAACTCCATTTCATAATTTTATTAAGTCTATTATTTTATGAACTAATTATTTTATGGATTATTATATGGATAAACTATTCAGCTATAGATAGTATCTTATGGCTTTTTTCATTATATAAAATAGAGCAACTTTTTAGAACAGACTGAAGTCTCCCCTCAGAATGCACAACTGAGACATTTTTTTGTAATGAAATCACTGCATCTACCAGAATATGAAGATTTCAGAGCCAGTTTCCAGTGCCTTAACTGTGAGCCTGATGGGTATGTACCAATGGCTTTTTTTGAGGCTGCCTTATGAATAGGTATGTGCACAATTAGGCTTTAGTTGCAAAGGATGTTCTCAAATGAAATATTTGTGTTTGGAGTTTCCTGGACTTTATCTTAAACTAGGTTTCAAACCAGCTAGTAGAAACTTTGGAACACCTGTGAGTAGACAACCAGTCATCTAAATAACTTTGAAGACCTTGTAAACTGACCATGATAGATAAAAATCAAGCCTGGTTTGAAAACCAGTGGATTATTTAATTTCCTGCCCTTGTAATTTTCTGTTTCTCCCCAATTCCTTTTTATGCTATTACTTGTTCATGAAATTTTGATTCTTTTGATAAATTTGTCATACACATACCTCATTTGTCCTTGTAAAAAACAAACTAATAACAGACGTAGAGAATTGAACATGCTATTGCTTACTGTGTGGAAGTATCATTTTATAGCTAGAGAAAGAGAACTGACTTCCAAATTCTCATGTTTTGTTTGTACATCCAGTAAGCTAAATAGGACAAACAGAGCTGCAAAGCTTGAGACGCAAACACTGTACCTGGCAGATGCTGCAGCACCGTGAGAAAGGATAGGATAATCTTACCGCAGTAGTGACAAAACTACAGTACCTGTGACCACTTCTCAAATCCTTCTTTCCCTCCCCCTCCATTCCTGATCTACCTGCCTTCTCTTCAGCTCACTTATTTTCTTGAGAAAATACAGTTTCCACTGGGCAAATCTTGATGCTAACAACTTTAGTTTGTAATTGAAGATTTGCAGTGATAGATGAGGACAATCTGAATTAATACATTTTTGGTGTCTACTGGTTACATCAGCTCTAGAGTCAGGGCCATTGCTGTGTAAGTCCAGCCAGCAAAGCTGTGCCTCCATCTTCAGAATGGAGTCTGATGAGCAGAATATCTGATGACTCTGGTTTTAATTGGCTGAAGCCAGCAGATAAACCAACTGATTTCAGAGCAGCATTGCCAAGACTAGGTGTCAGCAAAGAAAGAGTTCAGAGTTCCTTGCATTCAATACTTTGAAACCAGGACAGGCTAAAACACACCAAAAGAGTACTTCCTTGGAAGTTAATGAGCTAGAAAGAGGCCAGTTGAGAGGTAAATTTTGAATTATGGGGATTAAGTGGGCAATTTTGCTTTTGATAGTCAGCTTCTCAGTAGGTCTAAGTAAACTAGAAAATATGGAATTCTGGTGTTTATGAGCCAAAACCCTGGTCAAGCCTGTGAACAGCCAAGTTCTTTATAAATTTCTATTACTGGAAAGAAAACACAACATTATCACTTCATACTGTGATAATCACAAAGCAACACTGACAAAGTGTCACAGAACTGGCTCTTTCCTGACTTATTCATACACAAACATGAAGATGGAGACAAACCCTCAGCAGGAGTCTTCATGTTTCCCCTACCACTGCTCTGTGAAGAATTTAAGGTAAAGTCAGAAAATGTAAGTGAAAGGGAGTAATGATTGTTCTAGCTCTGGAAGTGAGGCATTTTTTTAAAAAAAATCATTCTTCAAAGACAAGTGAACAATCACATTGAAGTAGTTTGCATATACTGATGAATGGATTTTAACTTTAGTAACTGATCAACCCATGCTGTAATGAATCAATAAAAATCAAAGAAGCAGGTGAATTGATAAAGGTGAGATGACAAAAATAATGCAAAGTCAGTATTAGGACAGAGGACAGTCTTGCCCACACCATATTTAACCATGAAGTATTAATAACATTATGTTCTTAACCAAAGGGTAATCTGTAATTTTATTTTTTTTTAAATTACCTAAAGTGAGATTCTTTCTGGACTATTAACTTTTTTTAGTATTTAGATTACAACTCCTAAAGACTTAGCTATATTTTGACAGGTACTGACAAAGAGTGCCATGGAATTGTGACTCAATTGTCACCTTTGGCGTTTTCAAGCTGAAAAACTCAGGATGAGTGCTAGGTACTAATTAGAACTGTTATATTAGGAAAGCAAATACAATGGTGTCTAACATTAAACAAAGCACAGTTCTCATCACAAATGGTTTCTTTTGTGCACGGGTTAGTCTAAAAACCCATTTTGCATGCTAATGAGACACAAACAATAATTGCCAAAGTAACTAGTTTCATGCAATTACAAAAACCACATTAAAAGCTCTATTGTTTGTTGTCTTATGATTTTTAATGCTAATTTTGCACTTGATAATTTGGGGATTTCATTTGTACTGTAATGTGCAATTTGGGTTTTGTGTGTGTGAAGGTGAAGGCTTCTAATGGGGAGTAAAGGGTAGAAGGAAACAAGTCGAAATGTACAAAAGTAAAAGAAGCAGTCATTCTTAGGGGAGAGATCAGACAATCAGAAAAGAGAGGGAGAAAAAAAGCAGTGGAGAAAAGGGGACACTTCCTCTATGGGAAAGAGGTAAATAAAGCTGAGAAGAGGGAGGCTGTAGGAGCTGGGAGGGGCAGAGACCAGCTAATGAATATCACTAAGCTGACACATCCTGTGGCTCGGAATGCATGACAAACCGGGGAGTCACACAAAGATCTGAGGGAGCACAGAAAATTAGAAAGTAAAAAGTCAGATGGTTAAGTAGTTAAAAATAAAAAGTTTGGGGCCCTCCTCTTCCCTTGAAGGGTCTCTCATTACAGCCCATACAAACCATTTATAATCCTGTGAAAGAAAGATTGGACTCCTTCTATTTTAGTGTAGACAGTAACTGCTCTGGCTGAAATTTCGCCTATGTCTCTGTGATTTGTCCTTTCATCTTAGAGTCACTTATCTGTAAAGCTAAGTGGAGAAAAACATACCATATGACATTTTTTTTCCCCTCTGATTCATCCCAGCCTTTAGTTTGTTATTTTTTAATTGAATAAAATATCATAAGGTTGAACTGTGATTTTGCATTAGCTTACAGAAAATGTGCATTGTTTGGAATCTTTATAGTTCTCTGAACCTAAAGGAAACCTACAATTGGAAGTAGAAATACTATTTTATGTCAGGATTGAATGCATTTTGCTCTGAAGTGCATTTTATACATTGTTATCAGGAGATACTAAGTTTCATGTTCTTGTTTTTCTTAGAAAAATATGATTTTTTTGTTAGGCCTATGCTACTCTGATATCGTATCTACATAAAGATCAAATGTACAGAGCCCAAAATTTGAATGATGGTCAGAATTCATTTTCCTTTTGTGACAGTCACTCTCCTTCCATTTACCATGATGGTAAGGATTTCTGCACATCAATCTCTGTTTTCTGTTTTCCTGTGTGTTATGCTACCAGTATTGGTACAGGAAATAAATCTGAAATCAATACATGTTGGTATTGTTAGATATTGTAATAAGTCGTGTGGGGGGGAGGGGTTTAATGATATTAATCTCACTATAACTAGCTGAGCCCAGCACTTTCCTCCTTTCATCCTATATATTCTTTCTCAGTTGCCAGCTTTCTGAATGTATTTTCCACAATAATATATCTCTTTAGTACTGTTGATCTCTTCAGCTTATTCTCAGACATACACACTTTTTTTTCCCACCCCATTCAGTCTTTTTTTATGGTTTTTACTTGGAAAAATCGTGAAGTGTCCAGGGAAATGCTTTTTACTTTTTCTTGCCAGTCTGCAGCATTTCAGAAATACTACTAATTGCTACGTGAATAATTGATTCATGGCTGTCACAGCATGGAGGTGACATTGTGCCTTCTTACTCTTCTTCCCCACCCCCTAGTGCTCGTTTAACCTTTTCTTCTTTTCCTATTCTTTGTTGACAAAAGAACCATTTAGATTTGGTCAGCACTGGGCTCTACTTGTCCAAAGTCACTGGCAAACAAAGACACAAGAAACCCTATTAGCAAACTTTAGTTTAGGTAGTGTAGAAATTGTTGATTAATTTAGTATAAACACTGCAGTAATTAAGACATATATAATCAGCATTATATTTAATTGACCCTGTACATTTGCTATATAAAGCCTTTTTAATTCCCTGGACAATTAAGTCTGTTTATATGAAAATACATTTGAGGAAAAAGCAAAAAAAGCAAAAAAAAAAAAGACATTTTCTTCTTGATTGAAAGACACATTTAATATAATACTCCAAATACTCCAAGTCTAATTGGTCCACTAATATTGGAGCACTAAATGCTAATTATGATTTGCCTTTGCTCTGCTCTTTTATGATGACAGTGAAATATGGTTTTTTTTTCCTTTTCTCCCTTTCATTTTTTTACTAGCTTGTTCTGGGCATGCATGCATCTAGATAATAGCTTTATTCAGTCAAAATGCAGGGAAATTGAGTATAATATTTCATGTTTCTGTTGATAGCATATGTAGATAAGAATTAGACTACTTGATAGCAAGTCTAGAAAAAATGCTGCTTGAAATGAGGATAATATTTTGGAAAACTCAAGGACATTGGGCATAATGCCTTGCTAAATTGGACATTTATACGCAATCATGATCAATCTTAATAAATGTAGGAATACAAGGAATCTCAGATTTTTTAAAAAGAAACTCTAAGACAAATTAAAAGAGATTTAATGCATTTTTTTTATTAGGCTGTAGAACAGGTCCTTATAAATAAAAAGAGTTACTGCTAAAGTATTCTGAGGAAGTTAATCATGTGAATAATCTAGAAAAGGTGGATCTTAAGAAACAGGCAGAGTGAGAAATAGAAAATGATACTAGTGATAAATTACATGAGATCAAATAAAGTGTTAAATAAAAGTTAACACATGTTTCTGGGGTAGAATAGTTAGAAGATTTGCTACTTGGGCAAATCACTTTGTAGCTCCATGTCTCAGTCTCTGCGGTCAGACAGGTTGAAGGAAAGCCAGAGATGCATGTTACGACAAGGCCTGTTAGGTATTTAAGGCTTCTTCCTGCATTTGGAAATACCAAATGGTGCACTTGAAGGTTGCAGTGAGAATGCCTCACAGACAGAGACAGCACTTCACAGATTACCAGGTGTTCAGATTACCTGGTAGACTAACTGCTTTCCACCAGCTCCCACTAGATCCATGGAGGTGACAGCAGGAGTGACCTATCTCCCCTTGGCAGCTCTGGGAAGTGAGAGTGATGGGATCACTCATCTGAGTCTCAGCAAAAAGTCTGCAGCTGTGCCAGACACCAGTATGACAGCAGGTGAAGAGAGATATGAAGGCCTTGCCAATCTTGGAAGCTGGAAGAGGAGACTTTGGCCTCTTAAGTTTTTCAAAGGATTTAAAACCTTTGTCTGAGAGGTGTTAGACTTGTAGGGTAGCCAGAGAACATCCACATGCCTGATGGATGCCAAATGCAGGTGCAGATATTAACCTCAAGTAAAGAAAAAATAATTTGAAGGAAATTCTGAACTCCATACCCAGAAAGGCATAAAAGCAACTAGATGGGTGTCAGCTGGTAGCATATAACCCAATACTAAGCTGAGCTGTCATCACAATGAAGCCAAGAGGTATAGTTTTATTGCTTTAAATCTGAACGACCTCAGGAAAGACAGTGTGGGGACTGGCATTCACAGGGAACGCAGTTTGCTAGTCCATGTTGAAGCTATGGTTAACATTACTCTACAAATTGCTAGCAATCCTGTTAACTAGTTTAAAATTCCAGACTCATGTCTAAAAGATATGTCAGAGGACATATCCCCACATATATGAATCACTGCAGACCCACTGATAATACTTGTACCCCTCTTCACTCCATTGTCACATATCATTTCCATTACCCACCATGTAGGTCTTTCTCTTGGCTTTCCTTTTGCAGAGGTGTAATTGGGTTTCCTGGCCCAAGGCCTGTGGCCAATTGAAGTTCATCACGTTATCTTGTATTTCAATCTCTTCCTGGTTTTTTTTGTTTGTTTGTTTGTTTTTTCCCTTCTCCTTTATTCTGCCCAAACTAATCATTTCAGGACAAGAAAGACAAGAAAACTCTTCAAAACATTTCTGCAGCATGGTCTGGCCAGAAGATGCTACAAAACTGCTGCACATTTTCTTTTCCTGTTCAATAAATGAGCATATCACTTCATTCTATGTCCAGCCATCACCAGCCTAAGGGTCTTCCACCATAATTTTAACTTCCTAACTAGCCTACCAACCAGTATCTCAATACATCCTATGTCCAAGATGGCTCACAATACTGTTTTATTTATGATGCAATCAAAGTCTGTAGGAGAATGAGCAGTAAATGCTCTCCCAATGCATAAAATAACCTTCTTTCTTTTAGCCTTATATTATAAGCATTTGAAAGTCTCCATTTTTTTTTCCTCTTCCTCTTTTTCCTCTGAGAAAAAGCAGCAGGGGCTAGATAAAATGTGCTGAATGCAAGTCTCTAATTCATCTACATTTAGAGTGTTTTACAATATCTATTAGCTGAAAATGTACTACTAGCCCTTAAACAAAGTGGTTTTCTTCAAATCTTCCTTGTTTGTTAGCTCTGGCAACAAAGACTGCTTCTTGTAGCAGAGGAACTATGCTTCCACCGGCAGCCTTCACTAGGGTAAAAAGTGAGAAAGATGACTTATTATTTCAGCAGTCTCACTGAGTCACAGTGATACCAGAAACTTTATCTTTCACAGAGAAAGGACAGCTTCGGCAGCTAAGAAATCTCTGATGACAAGCTATCAAGCCAGCACCCAAAACAGGATGCAGATCTTACCATTATTCTTAATTAATATTTTCTTATGGGAGATTCCAGGAAGTGAGAAATGCTTTCCAATCATTCATGAAATGTAGGTCTCAGGTTTAAGATGTTTACATTTTCAGAACAGAGAAATACACCAAGAGGAAGAGAAAAGAAACAATAACCTACATTTTATACATAGTTCAGGAAGAGCAGCTCAGCAGAAAAAAAAAAAAACGAAAGTAAATAGAGATAAGAGAATGCTTGTTCATTTTTGGAATAATTTTCAAGTGCTGTAACAAATTTTGTAGTCTGAAGCACTAGAAACAATGACAAGACATTGGATTTAGTATCAAAATTACCTACCTGATACCAGAAATGCATCTCCCAACCTGCAGTGCATTAGCTGACTTCATACTGTAATTGTAATGAATCTCTTATTGGACCCTTGCTTCCCTGGACAATACCATATTGTAAGGACTAAATACATCATCAGTGAGCCTCATTCTCGTGTATTACACTAATATATCATTGGAATGACAACTGCTTCTGATGATATATTAATGCAATACATCAGTAGTGTGGGGCTCCTATGGGGTATTACTCAGGAACAGGGGCCATCTAAAGAAAACAGACCCGGAGTCAAATTCAGTTTAATTACTGAATGAAAGGGCTATCAGGATCAAGGTTACATGTAATACTAACATTCTTACATCATCCATGAGATTAATTTGCAACCTCATTACATATTAAACTAGTAATTTTAGGTAGCAATTGTAGGGTTTGGATTTGCCTGCTGATGTAATTCACAAAGCATAACCTCCCCAATATTTTACAGTGATGCATGAATAATGCAGTTATTTTTATTCTGTCCATCTTGCATTCCATGATAGTTAAACAACACATCAAATGTGTAGCTATAAAACCAGATTTAGAAAAACTACACTCTCCTTGAAACTATTTGTAGTCACTGGGCACCATATAAATATTTGCACTTTCACAGTGCATTCAAAAGAAAGAGACTGGTATTTGCTTTTGCAGTCAATTATGCAGCACATTTTCATGTATCATTTAGCTTAAACCTATGATAAAACATGTACAATTCTACAGTTTAGGAGCTGGATTTTTATTTTTATTTTTTTTTGTGGTTTGGCTTTTTCTTTGTGGTATTTTTGTTTGTTTCCTTTGGATTTTGTTTGGGGGTTTTTGTGGGTTTTTTGTGGTTCTTTTTTGTAGGAGACTATTCTTTCAGAATTTGTCAAGGACTAAAATGGTGCATTTTACTGTTCCTTAAGTTATGAGTTGGATTCTGAAATACTTTTAACTAAAGGACTTCCATAACAATATTGCAGTATCCACTGACATAAAGTATATCCAGAGTCATCTTCCCTTGGCCCTATTTCTCCCTAATTTTACTGCTACTATATTATAAGTTACCCAGTAATCCCCCTATATATTATGAATCAAATTGGCACCAGAGGTGATATCATTTAAACTAGAGCTTCTGGTGTTCTTTTATTTCATGTTTATTAAGATTATAACCAAATGCTGAAAAAAAATTTCATAGAACAGCCAAAAGCATCGTCAAAAGACATAATGTATATTTGATTTTATAAACATCTTGCTGTGTCTAATCCAGACACTATACTTATTCTTGAATAGACTGTTTTGTTTAATAAGCATTTATCTATTGTTAATGTCTTTGGAGAATTCATCTTGGGGTTTGTACTGAAGATAAATGCAAGCGTGTGAGGGTTTATGAAAAATGTCTCAGCAAGTGACAGGAAACCTGATATGAGTTACCACAGTCCGCTTCACATGTGGGGCAATCTACTACTTGTCTTGCATTTATTGTGTTTTCTTGCTAGGCATTTTCTCTTTCTTTTTCTGAGACCCTTTGATACGGTACACTTTTAAATACCAAATGTCGACAGTAAATCTGAAAAGAATGCATGATTTAGAAAAAGAGACAAAACTACAGATGTAAAATGTAACTACAATAAAATAAAGAGAAAATCACAAAGATTTTTTTTTTATTAATGATGTGTGCATGAGGGAAAGGAATCAGAATTTAAAAGGAATTAACTGAACATCAACTGCATGTCCCAATGATACATGTCATTTTAGCTCACTAGGGTGATGTACCTTTTATTTAGAGAACTATCCAAAGCTGCAGTTAGAAATTCTCCCAAGATTAAATGGAATTCTCAGAAAACAAAGTGTTGTTTTCTTGTGAGGAAAGTAAATTCTATGCATATCTGTCTATATGTAATCTTACTTATTCTTTGTATGCCTTATACCTGGGATGATAATAAATAATGTATTGCAGGTGTAAAGAGAGCTTATGGAAGTATAGTAAATTAGTGAAAAGCCCCGTGTGACCTATCAGCCAAGTTCCCAAGATAGGTTTCTTTCTGGTATTTTCTAATTAGGAGCAACTTCTCCCTTTCTCTGTTGCATATTTCCCTTAGCCCACAGTCTGAACTGAAGGCAGATATGTTCCAAACTCTATTGTAGAATCTTCAGGATGTCAGTACTAGCTGGAATTAAATTAGATTTAAACTCTTGCAAATTAATGAGTAACCTTGAGGTGTTTGAATATATCTGGTATGTCAATAACGTAATGTGCAACAGAAAAAGGATGAACTTTGCTCATACACCATGTGGAGTCTTTCCCTTGTGAGTTTTATACAGTGAATTATTTACTAGTTATTGAATTAATCAGACAATTTTTACTTTTTGGCACTTTTAAAATCTGATATTTAAAATCTGCTTATGTGCTTAATTGAATGGACATCACATGTAAACCTGCCCCTCAGTGAGCCAGCCCTACTTGTTTAATGCAAGAATTCAAAAATAAAATAAAAGAGCATTTCCCCCTCAGCATCAGTAGGACAGCCTGGTGAGAAAGCGCGCTGTGCTTCAGACACCTTGTGCAACTAAAGAGTGTCAGAGGGAGAGGAGAGATGGACTGGAATGCATCCATCTGTCTGTACTCAGGAGCTGGATGAATTTGAAACATGACCAAGTCTGAATGGAATAGTGGTCAGAAAGCCAGGAACAATTACTTCAGATTACAAAATGCTTGAACGATTTACTTCACAAGACAACTACACAGTCTCCTTGTACTAAAGGGCTAAGAATACTATCTTTGGACAACATTTGATGAGAGGAGGTGAAGGGGTGGTGGTGACATGGGGGAAGCGAGATGCACAATATGTAAGATGAAAGCAGCAAAGTATTCAAATAGAAATGTATTCCAGTAACCAAAATCCCTGCCCAACATCATCTTTGTTTCAGAAGGTCTGATTAGTTAACATATTCCATCACCTTGGGAAGAAAGCTGAGGTAAGCGGCTTAATTTATAAATGGATGGAACAAACTTATTTAAAAATTCTCACTACGTTATCATGAATCATGTAGGCCTATTAAACTAATTGCTAAGTAAATTTAAGCAGTATTACAGTAGATTTCAGTGAATTTATCATCAATCTAAAGAGATCTTTGGTGGTCTCATGCTGCCCCCCACAGATATGTCTCAGAACATTCATTATGCCATAATTACAAAGTCTCTTTGAAGAGGCTAAAAATCCCAAGACTCCTCTCATCAATTATTTTCACCTGTTAATTCATTTTGTGTGAGGTAATAACCTCAGCATAATAACAAATGTGCAAGTACTCCGATTTTGCAATTAAAAGCAGCAGGGCTCCTATTTTGATCATACAGACTGTGACATCCATCATAGAAAACAATTTGGGCCTAGCGGGATGACAGATGCCACACTGATGGCTCTACTAACTAACTGCCTGTCCTGGAAAAAAATGGTCCTGTTTCAGGCTGCAGCTGCAAGCTATCTGATAGCTCCTGGCCAGGCAGCCGGGAAAGCCTGCAGTGACTAAATTACTGAAAGGTAATTTTACTTCACAAAATGAGGATTTGGGAGCCATATATGTATGCATTCCAGTGGCTGGTGTAATTTGGAAACAAATAGTCCTTTTCATTTGAAAATGACTGGAATCGCTGCCAGTGTTCAGAGAGTATTGTTTCTCAGCCTTTTACATGAGAATGGAGTGTAATACTCATTATTTTTCCCCTTTCACATCTTATTAGACACAGAAGGCAAGGTGGTTATCTCTGCTTTCTTTAGCTAGATCCACAGAAGTAGGATTTCTTCCAACCTCTGGACAGGTGCCTAAATAATAGAAGAGTGCTCATTTTAGCCTTTCAGTTTGTATCAAGGCTGAGTGAGCCCTGTCTGGGGAATGATCCCGCTATCACCACAGAGCGTTAAAGTGATATGCCCTCGTCTGAAACTCCACTAAAAACAATGAGGCAAACTGCAAGCACAGGCAGCTCATTAGCCTCGGAACTGATTCACCAAGGAAATAATTTGATGTTGAATTAATGACAGAAAAGCTGTTGTCCTGACTGGAGAAGGAGGTGGGGGGCTAGAGGAAGCAGGGGGTACATAGATTCAGAAAAGAAACCTGGAAAATGCAGCTAATTTATTTTCCTTGCTAAAGTGCATAATGTGATATCTCAGTATTGGACCAATTAGCTTAAAACATTTACTGCTGAAACACTGCATACTCTGAGTAAGCAAGGCAACTGATTGAACCTGTAACTTTCTAATGGGAAACACACAACATTGTTGTCAACTAATATGAAATACGTCATGATGGTCTGAAATTTTGGGGGTTGTTCTTATTTGTTCTTTTTCTTTGTGGGTTTTTGTTTGTTTGTTTGTTTATTTTTTTGTTTCTTTGTGTGTTTTTTTGTTTGGTTTTATGCAGTAAGTCTTAAATCTGGTGACTGGGCAGAAGAAGCTGGACTAAGTTAGGTCTGCTAAAAGCAGCAGATGCAAATTATGAAGGAAAATTGCACTGCTGAAAGAAAGGTGTTAGGTATTGTAAGGATTATGTTTTCAGATTTCAGCACACTAATGCAGAGCAACAAAAGATCAGCAGAGGGCCAAAGGTTAAGTATAGAATGAACTTTCTCAGTGGCTGTGCACCTTAAGATGAAAAGATAGCCCTGTTTATGACATCTGCAGACTACAATGCTTACGATTTCATACCACCCTCCTACATTCTCTGCAGACAAAGAGCTGTGTTTGGCTTCTTGGGAAAAATCTAGTTTTTTACTCCATCATATTACAGTCATAAACCCTGTCAGCAATAAAGGATATATGGGTAGGCAGAGTCAGGGATGTGCAGCTAGAAAACTCCATAATCATACCAGAAAAGATACCAGAATTTCAGTATTTCAATTGATTCTCTATTCAGAAATCCATGTCTCATGGAGGTAAGGCTAATTCCCAGGGCCAGGGGCTGCTCCAGCTTTAGGTGGCCAGCACGGCTGGGGTGTTTTGTCCAGCATTTCCAAATACAGAAGGCCGCCTTCCCTAACCAGCCACAGGATTTACAATGCAGAATGTGTGAGATTCTTTTTTTTATAAGATTATACTATGATAAAAGCAAACAAAAGAGATTAATCAGAACAAGCAAATTAGTATTACCCATCTTAGATGTTTTTAATGCAAAGCCAATAGTTCTTGCCCTTTATGCGGGTGCTCCTACAGTAACTAATGTACAGTAGCCATCAACAAATTATGACTTGTGACACTTTTGCTGCTGCAATATTAAGCCCAAAGTCCTATGGAGAAAATATATGGTTTTTATTACCAAATTGTTCTTGTTTACAATTCTAATATCCTCTTCATTATCTACTTTTCCAGACATTTTAGGCAGTTCTGAAGACCTGGGGCAGCACTAGTCCTGTCATAAAGAGAAATTAATGTTGTTAAAGATGGCCCAGCTGCCCTCTGGGACAGCTGAAGATGTGAAAATATAAGGTTCTGTTTTAAAGATGAAAATGATTAAAGGCACAGGCACCTTGCTCTTAGTGCAGCCACTAAAACTTTTAATAAAATACTTCAGCAGAAAAAAAAGCTGCTTTACTTCTTCCACTATAAGTCTTAAGAAAAAAAAAAATGAGAGAGGGGAAGGAAGAGGGGGAGAGAGAGAGAGAGAGAGAGAGAACTTTGTTCTATAAGAAGAGGCTTGCTTTAAGGACTAATAAGCGTAAAAAGGACCTCATCATTATAAAGAACCTATTCGTCTCAGCAACAGCTCACTTAATAAAGACTGGATGATAGAAAAACCAGTAGAGCTGTCTCCAAATAGCCAGTAAGCTAATTAGGTGCATTGTAACAGGTAGCCCTTACAAAAACTGACAGGCTTAAGCCAGCATGCCGCAAATACTTAAGAACATTGTAGCAGATGTACAGCGGTTATTGTATCCTCTTCAAGGCAGTTGCTGCTGACACAATTTTATAAGCTTACGCACCTCAAGCCCTCAAAGAAGCTCAAATCGGGTTTCAGTGGGAAAAAACGAAAAGGGGGGGAAAAAAAAAGGAGAAAAAGAGAGACAAGAAACACAAACCTGCTGAAGATATTATATGAGCTTTTAGGGGTCCCAGACCAAAGAGACCTTTCAGAAGGAATAGTTCAGCTGCCTGGAAGAAAATGGCAGGAAACACAAAAGACAAGAGCATAACCTTTGTCCTAGCAGGGATGGAAGAATATCTGTCAGAACTTCACCTTCATAATCTTGCCCACCTCAGTCATTTTTTACTGGTTAAATGAAGGTTACAGGATTTGCTCTGAAGCCAAAACGTCCCTTTCTCCTTAAAAATATTGTTGAAGTTAAAAGGCAAGTTTACATCCTCATTTCCCAAAGAGTCATATTCACTGCTCTCTTTTCTGTTTGGTTTTGTTTGTTTTCTCTACTTCAGGAAGAGGTCAGATCTTATGATTGTGTCTCTCATATGGTTTTGATTTTCCAGCAATAATATCATGTAATTGATGGTATACAGAAGCTGTTTGAGGACTTCTAGGCCCCTTAATGATAGTACTAGTGCTGCAAAGGAAACCGCCACTGGTCTTGACACTCTGAGAAGTCTTAATTCCCATCACTGGAGCTAGGATCATGATATTAACTTGCTTTAGGTAAAAGATCATGGCAACAAGGGGTCTGGTAGCAAACAAAGCTTTGCTTTGAAGCATCACTGGCTCTTCAGAAAGCAATGACTTCTGCTGAAAACCACAAGGAACCAGAGGCCTCAGTATCAGAGAAGCAGAATTATGTGACTATTCCCCCACTCCTGCGGCATTCGTGTGGAACAAGTGATGCAAAAAATCTTTGTCAAGATACCTTCTTTCTGATCCGCAAAGCTAACTTTATCATGACACCAAATGTAAATTAATACATGTTAGCATGTATGTGGAAAAGGTATTTTTCAATACATTGTGCTATGAGCAGATGCTTTAAAATCCTTCTCCATCCCCTGGGGTGAATACACTGAATAACACTGTCTTTCTTGAAGAGAAATCTAGTACTGTATTCAAGACTGGAGAAGAAAATACTATGAGCCTTGTAAATCCATAGACAGCTACAGAAGTAACTTTCCATTAGGAAAAATACGTGTCAAAATGTGGTCTCAAGGCTCCAGAACTCCAAACAAGAGTTATTACTTCTGGAGAAGTGAACTGCTACACCAAAATAGTTAAAACATATTCTTGCTGTGATATAGACTATGAAAGTGTTAAGACTTAGTAAACAGGACTAGTTTGTAATTATCAATGCTCTTTCAGGTGTGATTACATGGTATGATGATGTCTGTACAGCATCTGTATTAGAATCAGCTCATGCTGTATTACATATACATTTGATCACACATAAGCTATAATTGAAAAGCAAAATTCAAAACCAATAAGTCAGAAGATGACAGAATTAAGGTTCCTGGTACAACTTTAATTCATTCATTGAGGCATATGTATGGCAATCTTGGGTTTAATAACATGATCAAATCATGTACCTTTGTAGGACGTCTGTCTCATTTATTGTGTCGTGTCATGTCTTAATTTTTACAAAATAACACTTTTCAAATTCTTCTGTAAAGCCAGGTATATTAATTTCCTTGTGTACTTTCTGAGGGTAAACAATCTCAAAATATCTGAAACACCAGTTTCTTTCCACGCAAAACATTTTAGTGAGAAAATGTCACTATTCTCTTTTATAGATTAAGAGTTTAGGATGGAAAAAATAACATCAGAAATGTCTACCAATTTTGAGTCCTCAGGTGAAGAAAACTGGACAGAAGTTTTGAAAGAATTTGGGGGATTTTAGATAACTTAATTTTTTTTTTTTTTTTTTTTTTTGCATGGCTCCTTCAGTTGTAATTTTAAATACCACACACATGTGCAAATCAGTATCTTAAGAATATGCACGTAGGACATACAAGGGACATAAAATATTGTTAATAGTGTAGCTTAGGCAGCTTCCCTAGCAACAAATAAGAATGCTGTGGCAGAGAAAGACACAATGCCCAGTTTCCCATGTCAGCACTCAAGTGTTTAAGATACAAGGTTCTCCCTCGTCTTCTTGAAACCCCTTCCTTCATCTGCTTTATGATCCCCAGTATGCCCAGTACATGAGCTTTCTACACAAATTTGATTGCTCTGAAGAGCATCTTACATCCCATGTACCAAAAGTCTGTTGAAAAAATAAAAATGTGGGACATAAAATACTTAGTCTTTGTATATACACCCAAAAGAAATCAACAGTACTTTTAACAGTCTTTTATTTTCCCTCAGTATTAAAAAAATAGTCCAAACACAAACAACAAGAAGTTGCAAACAAAGAAGCATTAACATATTGGTCCTGATGAATGGAGGACTGTTCTATCATGTAGTCATCACTAAGGTGATTGCCTCTATCTGCACATTATTGTATTTAAGGATGCTGATTTACTCAGTTCACAAATGACATCAGCTATTTAACTTCATCTGTTAAAAGTTAAAGAGATAAGGAGAGATCTTCCTCAAATGGAGACAATGGAGATGCCAACCTGAGATAGCAAGTCCTCTTTCTATGACAAACAGTCACAGATGAATCTTGCTGGTGCTGCAGCTTTTTTCCATATCCCACTAATTTTTATGATTTTTCTCAATAAAACTGTTAAGATTTTGAAAAAAGTTATAAGAAATCAATAGCAATTCTAGTGGAATACACCTTATTAGCTAGCAAAACTAACAACTAGCCTTACCTTATAGAATTATCACAATCAGCAGGAGTCCTTGCTTAACTGCTGTAATAATGGTAGATGTGGAATTCTGCTGACACTTGATACTGGAAGGTAGAGAAAGGAGTGCTGTGACCTCACCTGTGGGAAGAAACATAATCAAAGAAAACAACCAGCATCAAAATAAGGACAGTGCAATGTGTCTTCCAACAATATTTCAGAAATGTTCATGAACACTGAACAGCATTCATTAAAATTGTAATTTCCACCATGATATGTGCCACATGTGCCACTAGCCTCTAACACTTTCTTGGACTCAGTAACAATCACATGATTTGACCTGTCTTGTCTCCACGTACTGTGACAAGTGACAAGATGGGGACTTAATGTAATTGGCAGACATCAGGTAAGATCACAATAATTAATGAGCCATGGAATAAAACTTTAGTCACATGAACTGTGTCTGACTGCTTGTTCCAGTCAGAGTCCCAAAGTGGGAGCTGCAAGAAAATATTTGCCTCAGCCACAGCTCTTGTGGCAGCTCTTTGGAGAACTCTCCATGCAGGAATACCTTTCTTTTCCTTCTCCCTCTGAACCTCAGGAAGTTTCCTAGTCAGTATCTACAGTAATAGGACCATAATTCCTATTTCTTTTTAGTCATCTTCTACACAGAGGATGTAATTATTGAGTCTTCCCTGAACTTTGCGGGGTGCAAGAATTACAGACTTCAGAAGTTCTGGTCCACAGATAGGAGATTGTTGGGAAAGACTTCTGCCACAGCACATGGAGGACAGAGAGGGAGGATAATCCAGACTACACATCGTGGAAGGGGAAACCCTTGGAGACAAGACAGCACTGTGACAACTTCCAAAGGACCAGAAACTTTATAATTCAGCACTATCTGCGCCTTTAATGTATGGGTTTTCCCCTGTTTAGATTGTACCCCTAGGACCCCCAGCACCCATGGGACTTTCTGAGGAAAAGAGACCTCTTCGTTTCTTCCCGAGTATCCAGCCCCGCCCCCCTCCTGACCTTATTGGATGTATCACCTGTCATTCCCTATTCCTGGGTTTCCACTGGGTTTGGGTCCTCCTGTTCCCTTATTGGCCCCTGGGCTCCTCAAACCACACCACTCCCCCTGAACCCTTACCCAAGCACATCCTAAATCCCAAACCGTGCCTGAAGGGCTTAAATACACTTCAGACAGGTAATTAAAGGGTTTTCTAGGACCTGACTACCTTAGGGTGCTGCATCTCTTTACTCGTAGCCACGTGGGAATTTCTCAATGCCCACCAGACCCCAAGAGGCCTGGGGAAGTAGCTGGGGAAGTAGCTTCCCCAAGAAGCTGGGGAAGGAGCCGGCTCCCCCTCACAGCTATTAGATTTACCAGAGATCTGTGAATTTATACATAAAACCTATCGTTAAAAAAAAAATCCCCAAAATAGCAATCCAACAATAAAAACCTCATCAGAATGAACTCACAAACAACAGCAACAACAAAAGCCCAAAACAAACAAAAAAACTCCCATAAACCCAACCCAAACCAACCAACCAACAAACAAACAAACAAAAAACAGAAGAAAAATCTGGTATGTTTCCAGGACACCATTACAACTCACTTTTCTTAGACACTTTTGTAAGAGGGTAGCATGAAAGATTGCATGTATACTTAATATAAACCATTAAAAACACATTGACCCATTGAAGTGATTCAAGAATGAGAATTTCCTAAATACTCTCTTAATTTTCTTTAAAATATAAGTGGGTAAATATGTTTCAGAATGAAGACAACCTTCATGTCTTCTCAATATGGAAGAGTTGTAAAAAACAATGTCTATATCTGTTTATTCATTCTTTATAGCTAGAATTTTGAACTTTAAAGGAAAACAAAGCCAAAAAAAATCAAAAAAGAGGAGGTGATGTGAGATGTAAACAACAAAAAAAAACAAAACAAAACCCTCAGTTGTGTAAAAAGCAGCAATGCCACGGGTTAAAGTGTCTCAGAAATCAAACAAATTAAAAAAGGAATCAAATAAATATAATTCACAAAGTTCCACAATCAGTATAAACATCAAACAAGCAACCCCTCTTGTCAGTTCATCAAAGGAGAACTTTGTGGCTTCAAAAACCACATGCTGAGTTTTCTATATCTCTTGTATTTCTTATAGAAATAGAACACTAAGAGATAACAGTGTGAACTTACTAGCCACTAATAAAGTTCTTCAGGATGCTATGAAGCATAAAACCACTGAAGCAATTTCAAAATGCAATTTATAACAATGAAAAATGTGCAGACTTTCCAGCAGTTTTTCACATTAATATAACATATTCTAATAGTTCTTACATCAAGCTGTATAAACAGAAGATCTATTAGTAGTTGTGCCATTAGGAGGAGTAAACTGCAGCCCTACATCAGCCATTTGTGAAAAAAAAAACATATTCCTGATTTTTTGTGCAAGTTCAATAATATATAGGAATAATTTGGCCAGGTTAAATTAATCTCGTGTGCTTCTACAATTACTTTTTTTGGAGCATGGTCTACAGGTTGCCATTATGCCAACATATTTTTAGGATATTTTCTTATGTTCTTTTGGTTTTGTTGGGATTTTTTTAAAACAAAACCCAGTTTCTGTGTGAGAAATGTGGGGTTTTTTGATATGTAGATATTCCTCAGCTTCAAGAAACTGCCAATGTCTTTTGTAAACTGAACAAAATTCTGTTTTGTTCCTGTGTCCTTTCCAGTCCCTTTCCATGAACAAGAAATCTGAAATTGTGAATAGTGCATAGTCTTCTGCTTTTCCAGAGAATACAGCAGCATTTTGACAAACCTTCTTCTCTATCAATTGTGAAAACACAGTCTGCTCTGCTTGAATGTAGCAGAAGGCAATTTTAATTGCTGGTTGCAACTTCAATTGAACAAAATTTTCTAATCTGATAGGCAGGTAGAAGACATGAGGACGAGAAAAAGGCATGGAGGAACCCATTCCAAAACCTCTGGCCAGCATAGTATTCATCATCTCATGTTCCAGTGTGTCTGAGCATGCTTCTCCTCAAGTCTCAATGTGCAAAGGGAAAATGCTAACCCTCAGTTTGTTCCCTTCCATTCCATTATGCAATATGGGGGACTGGGGTCATGAGTCCTGACCTATACAAGAAGAGAAAAGTGTCTCATTTTTCACTTTCATCCTTTTATGATAATCTAGCTCCAAATTAATAATCAAGACAGAAATGAAAAAACCTGTTCTCTTCCTGACATCTGAGTTTTGTGGAGGGTTTTTTTGTTGGTTTTTTTTGTGTTTGTTTGGTTGGTTGGTTTTGTTTTTTTTTTTTTTTTTTTTTTTGTTTTGTTTTGTTTTTTGGTTTTTTTTGTTTTTTTTGTTTGGTAAGGTATTTTTTTTTGTTTTGGGGATTTTTTTGCTGATGTTTTTGGTTTGGGTGGGGTTTTTTTGTTCTTTTGAGTTCTTTTGGTTTTGTTTTTGGTTTTTTTTTGGGGGGTGAGATGGGGGAGTTGGTTTGGTTTGTTTTGGTTGGTTCATTGGCTTTGGGGCTTTTTTTGGTTTTGTTTGGCTTTTTTTAATAAATGCATAAAGTCTATGGCAGAATTAGCATAAGGTTAGAAGATTTTTGCTCCTGA
>JAWWTY010000077.1:121526521-121676188 GCA_035222235.1 Margarornis squamiger
TTTGTTTTGTTTTGTTTTGTTTTTAAATGGTCTTCTGTTAGAATTGTAGCACAGATCAAGTCTAGTCTATAAATTCCATCATCAGGCTCCTTCATCACACACAGATTCATTTTTTGTGCTGTTGATGTTGTTCTCCAAATCTGAAGCAAGTGTCTAATCGATTACTTATAGAATGAAGAAATATCTAAACTGGAAGAATGATGACAGAATTTCTACACTTCAATGTTATCTTTCAATCTTCTTGGTCTGCCTGTTGGCCTGTCCTCTTTTTTTATTTTTTTTTCCCTTTTTATTTAAAAAACAAAACAAAACAAAACAAAACAAAAAAAAACAACGCATTTTTGTACACAAATTTACTACTAATTTAGCTGTTTCATTCCCCTTCTGTTTCAGTTAGATTTCTTGCATCCCAGGTGTATTAGATCATATTGAAAGCCTTCCTTCTGCTGTTTGTTCTAATATGCACTCTAACTGTAAAAGATACTGCATAACAGTAGCACTTTTAGGGAAAAGGTCAAAGAGCTTCCCGAATTAACAATGGTTACTGCTAGTCTAGATACTGGCTTATTTCTTGTTTGGATTTACCTGAAGTTTGAGGTTTGCTTGGCTGTTTTAGGAATTGTACTCAAAAGATTATTTGAAATGGTTTGTATCATTCAATCGCTTGTTAAAAGACCAAAATCTGAAGGTAAGCCTGCTCTGCAGCTTTCTAACTTGTCTGACTTTAATTGTAAAGACAAACCCTTTGTAAAGGATTGCAGAGGGGCATTCAAACATTGAAAGTTTGGTTCCATTGTATCTGAGGACTTAGGTCTTATTCAAGATGAGAAGGGAAAGGAGGATTAAAAGCTTAGAGCAAAGATAAAAATAAGTTTGAAACAAGCTTACTGGAAGAAAGAGAAACAAGCTTGTTGTGACCTTGCCACAGGGAAGAGAACAGGTTTACCAGGGATTTCCAAGAAGGCTAAGACAAAGGCCATCTTGAAATTGTGAACCATTTGCTGCTTTAACCTGCCCCAGTTTTAAATGAGTCGGCTGTGGTTAAAGCATTTAGGAAGGGTGAAGTTTGATCTCTTCTTAAAAGTGCTGTCAGTTCTTCTTTTGTAAAAACAAAAATCTGTAGGTAGATTGATTTAATATAGTTCTATCTTCACAAAAGAACATGCTTAACCTTGCAGCAACCACAACTGCACAGATCTGTGATATGTAGTAAAAGAGCAAATGCAACAGTATCCCACATTTCTGCAACAGCAGAATTCCATGAAAAAGGGAGGAGGCAGAGGGCTAAACAACAACAAAATCCTCTTGTTTAATCTATGTTACTGGCTGACTTTTCTGTTGACTTGGATTAATCAGCTACAGTTGTTGCATAGAAGCCAAAGTGGGGAAAAAAATCTCTAGCTCGACTTTCCTCTGTATTTCTGATAACCATAGAAGGCTGCCTTGCCAGCAAGAGAAACATACAAAGTTCAGTTTCCTTCCACAGTGAGATAAGAGGATCTTAACCAGTGATTGTGAGCACTCAGTTTCCTATTTCACGCTTAGTGCATAAAACTTTGGTTAACTGTCTTCGTATGCCATGGACTCTTTAACATGAAAGCTGCTACTACTCCTGACTCTGGGAATCTAATTCTATTTGGATATTTTGTTTTCTTTTTATAGGAGAGTAAAATACTTCGCCTGTAAGGTGGAACACTTTTTTTTTTCTTCTTTCTGTATGCTATATCTGCAGATGCACTCATTATACCTGCAGATTCTAGCCCTCTTATCTGCCAGCTTTCCTGGCTTTAAAGTTGCCATCCAGAGCAAGGAAGAGTGATTTCTAAAAAAAAAAACAAAAAACAAAACCAAAACCAAACCAAACAAACAAAAAAACCCACAACCCCCCAAAAAAAACCCCAAAAAACCAAAAGCAAACTTAAAACAACAGTCTGTGGCTGAGATGAGAACTTAGTACTGGTTCCATGTGCAATTTGTCATTGGACAGCTCCCTTCCAGGTTCTCCGTGCTTCTGGTATCAATTAGTTTCTATGTTTGTTGTGTAGAAACTCATTTCATTTTCCTTGGAGGTGATACCTCTTGGTTCCAGGCCATATCCCCAGAATGACACCACTCTTGTTTTTCTTTCCTTGGGCAAGATTGGATAGGGGCATTATTATGCCCCTATATATATTTGAATATAGGTGAATATATATATTCAAATATATTTGATATATATTTGAATATAGGTGGCATAAGGAAAAGCAGTAACTGATTTTGGAAATTCTAATGGGACAAATAACTAGTCATCATACTGACAAAATTCAAGGCTTCTCTTCCACACATTGGTCTGGCCAAATGAAATTCTAGTCCAAATAAATCAGAGACAGAACTGTTTTCTCAGATTTCTGCAGTCTGACTTTTGCTTTCAGCTGTCACTGATAATAAACAAGACACAAATAATTGTTCCAGTCAGAATATTTGTACCATTTCTCATTTTACTGCTTTGGAGCTATTAGCTCCTTCTCATCTCATGCTCCCCTTTGTTCTTTCTTCAGTATCAGATCAATGACTATAATCATCTTGTAAATACCTGATCCTAAAGGAAAAAGGAGACTATGAAAGCCAATCTACTTAAAGACACTTCATCCATTTCTACTTATAACTATTATACCCTTATAGCCATATAATCTCAATAGCTATACATCAGCTGTGAATACAGAAAAGGTAGATACAAATGAGCCATATTTTGCATGGCTAAGCCACCTGGGTCCTCTGGTCAAGGTTGAACTGGGCTCAATGGTTACACTGTCTCTTGTAATGAATTAGTAGTGCTTTTGTGCTGTGCCTCTAGCTGTAATAAGGATACATGCATTATGGGTGTCACCCTGTCTCTAAGGACAATTTTAATATAGCTTAGACAATAGCCTAGCTAAATAAACAATGAACCAATCATGATATAGAAAAACAGTGTAAGCTCCAGGGTACAGAGGTTTGCAAGGGAAAAGAAAGTAGCAAACAAAACATTGGAAAGATTAGCCAGTAACAATAAGAGAGACACTTATAACACCCTAGATAACCTAGGAGAGTCATTTAGAATCACTGTTTAGGATCTGATATACATAAAGCATATAAAGATAACATATAAAGATAAATATAATATTAAGTGCTTGCTTAAACTTTATTAACCAGATTTGAGTAACAGAAACATACTAAAAGTTAGAGTAGCTTTTAGTTGTTTGGTGAATCAAGTCCTGGAACTTCAAAGTAAAAGCCTGGTAAACAGACTAATGTTAGCATGCCAAAGTAGCACTACTATCACCATTGCCAATACTCTGCCAATACTCTTTGGTCAACAGTGTGATAAGAGGAAATCTAGAATGGATAAAAATTAAAGTTCTTGAGCAGACTATTTACACCTGTGCAAACTTTGATTCTCACAGTGAGGATGAAACTTATTGAGACAACTCCTGTCTTTTACTTCCCTGTGATTTTGATCTTGTCTCTCCTTTAGTCCTAGAACTGCAGTGTGGCCTCCAATTTCTGGTCAGTTTGTTTTCTGAGGGTGCTGAATGCAATATAATTTTGCATACCTAGAAGTCCTTTAAAGGTACTTTTCAGCACAAACTATTCTATGATCTTCTACTAGTGGGTTAACCAAAAATAAGTCCCAGTAAAAAATTATAGAATCATAGAATGGTTTGGATTGAATAGGACCCAGATTACTGCCTTTCCCTCTCACAAAGTGTCTTCTTCATCTCCTACTAAATGCAAGTGATTTAATGGACTGGGAGAGGAAAACTTGATAGGTCTGGATTAGTGTACAGAATTTTGTAGCTCACTTTACCAAGTTGCCTCATCAGCTTAGCCTTTTGTTCATTTATGTTGTCTTTGTACCTTTAAGCAGTGTGTGATACCCAGCCTTATCTGTAGCCTGTCACTGTAACCAGTGTTGAGTAGAGAATTATGAATTTTACTATGAACCATTCATTTTTTATGAAGTTCATTTCTTATGAAACATAGTCCTTAAAACATTCACCACAGTGTTCCACAAATCTAAAATAATTAAGCTTTACAAATACTTGCACAGTGACATTATTTTTATCATTTTTTTGCAAAAATTAAACTAAACCACAGAAAATTTAGGTTAAGAAGCTGAGTGTCCATGAATTTTTGGCCCCAGAATGAGGTGCTTAGGTCCCACTTTCACAGGACATTTACTATTTTCTATCGCTTTACATACTTTCATGCCATGCTATTTACAGCCTTACAATCAGACACAATTATGTTTGAGACCAAACACTTCTACAAATGTGAAAGCTATCCAGTAGATTACAAGGAAAATGAAGAGTATATTCAGCAGTCATTTGTAAAAAGCTGAAATGACTTCTTTAGCCCCATATGGGCATTGTGGTAGGAAGCAATTTTCCAATGGGACATCCAAGTGCCTTACCAATAAAACGGTCTTTTCCCTTCTTCAAACTCTAGTCTCATTTTTACATGCCTTTAAGCTTCTTCAGCAAGTTCATTTTCTTTCCTCACCTCTACTTGAAAAAGAAACAGTTTTTAAGTTCAATTCATGGTATTTGCTAAGAACCAAGCATGTTTCTGGCATACTGGGGTGGGCAGAACAGACAGCTGGAGATAGCTAAACTGAGGGTCTAACACTGTGGGAGGAAATTGTGTGTTCTGGAAGAGCTTGTGTTTGTGCTTGTGGAAGGATGGATGGAGTGGCAAGGGGCAAACCCAGAGCCTGGTGGTCACACTGACCTCCTCTGAGGTTAGGCAGGACACTGGCAAGGCCCTGAGCATACCTGCTGAGTCTGTGGCCTGTTTTCTGCTTCAAGGGCTGGCTGCCTGTGCTCAGGTCAGCTCTCATGCCTTGGTCAAAGCTGGGACGAAGAAGTGCTGTGAGAGGCCTTGTCAGGGACTCCCCACTCTGCTTGGAACCTTCATCCAAGGGACATGCCATGACATCAACAAATTTGTCTATTTTGCCCAGTATGACTGCATTTGGTGTACATTCTGTACTTTTTCCTGATTTTCCATTGCTGTATTCACCAGTAAAAATTCCTGGTGTGAAAAACAGTAGATTTTTTTTCTTAACTTCATTCTTTTAAATTACTGTACCTTTTGTATTTGAAATTTTTTAAAAACACAAAAATTTACAAAATTTACAAAGCACAAAACCTGACGCAGCTGTCTGGCATAAGAAACTTCATCATGAAGACTTTAAGTCTAACAATATAATAAGCGAGAGCTTTATTGTAGAGATTGTTAGTCAGTCTTAAGTACAGGGATCATTTGCTGTGTAACCTATAATAACAGGTTAATAATAAAGGCTGATGAAGAAAAAGATTGCACATGTTAAAGCATCACCTGTTCCAAGAATTGTGAAGCAGTCTCTTATATATAAATGTAGTCAAAAATAGCTTATAAACGACAGCATCAGAATACAAATTTAGACATTTTACAGGAGACTTTTTTACTGATTTGGAGGGATCTAGTTTATGACATAAATAACCTAATGTCATTACAGCAGGGAAACATTATCAATATCCCCAGAAATTCACCCACTGTTTGCCTCTTAGAAGTCCTGCCCTACTCCTTGCATAGAGACAGCATGTCTTCATGGATGTTTTAATATATTACAAATAAAATGCATGTCTGTCCCAGTCAGTAAGGTGAATGAATATATTATTCAAAGGTAGATCATGAGTCTCACATGACTTTCAGATTTTATGTGAAAGGTAAAGAGGCTATTTTTTCCTAGTTCCTAGGAAAGAATTAGGTTATAAAATTAAAATTAAAGGTGTGAGACATAAGCAATACCAGTGATGTTTTTTTTAATTATTATTATTATGCACACATCTATGAATACTGCTTACACCATACAAAGAATTTTAGTGCAGTCATAGAAAGTTTTGTGGGAGCTTCTGAATGTGGAGTTGCAATGCTCTGGCAACATATTTACATCTTGTGGAAATGCACCTGCTTTTATCTGGCACTTAAGCAGCATATGTGAAAAAGGGAATAAGGGACCTGAGGCAGACCAGTGCTGCCTTGTACTGAGTAAGTATCCTGTTTTATGTGTCTGATGTAATTGTCAATATCAGAGGAAGTTCACTGCTTCAAATTCATTGTGCTGGTTAGTATGAAAAGCTGACATGAAATGGGAAAGTATTTGCTTTAATAACTGACAAAGTAAGCTGTGGTCAGCACTGAAACACTTCTACACTTCACAGCCCAGCCTGTCAGAGGACAGACGGACAGCCCACTACCCCTAGCACAACTTACCTGTTCAGTAGATCCTTCAATCCACTAGGAGTCTACACAAAAAAGCAAGGAGAATGGAGTGACCCAAATGTGCTTAATGCTATCACTGAGCCAGCTGAACAGCTGATAAAAAGCACCTACATTGCAGTCAGACGACCAAAAAAATGAGTCAGGCTTCTCATGAGAGAGAAGGATCCAGCTTCTCTCTTTTCGTATTGGGTGAGAGAGAGAGAGGAGTCAGGCACTGTGTCAGAACTTGACAATTGCTGCAACCCGTGAGTCTTTTTCCTTTTATGAAGGGTCTACTACAGATGTGTGAGAGGATGGTAACAATGGTGTTGTATGTTGTCACACCAAGGTACCACTATTTTGTGTAGCACAGAATAGTACTAAGAAAGAAGTAGATGTAAATCCTGCAAGTAACATAATTCTATCAGAATAATGCACTTATTAGTGCAGAGTTAGCTTGTTCATGCCTGCATATATCACATTGTAAAACTGAGGGAAATTGTAATTGGGAGAGGACATAGAGAGGGTGGAATGCAGTCCTGGGATGAACAACTATAAAGACACAAGCTGAGTCATGTAGATGCAAATAACCATCTACATGCAAATAACCATCTACATGCAAGCAGACACAAATGTACATATTTGTGGGTCAAAGTTCTCCTGGAAAGCTTTTTAGCAGAGGTAACTGATCATTGAATGTCCTGGTCCTCTGCAGTATGTGGGCAGCAATGCGTCACTCATTCCCAGTTCTGAATTGTGAATAAACAGAGCTCTTTAGAGAAGAAAAACTTTTGTGAAACTTTATGAGGAACTACTCAGGCAGTTTGAATAAACCACTCTGCTTTCAGGTGGAAGGTAAAAAAGCATTGCTGTTTGCAATCTTAAGCAACTCCTCCCTTGCCCACTATACACCACTAATGGCAGCACTGCCAGACTGAATGGTGTAAAAATCATGGTTTGTGCCTGCAAAGTCTGAGATTAGTTTATGTATCATTAGATTTCTCTTTAAAGTTTTGAAGTCAAGCTACTTTGCCTTCCAGGATCTGAGCCATTAGTGAAGCTGAATGAGTAACAGTTTCCGAATATTCTGATAGTATTTTCTGAATAATTTCATAATGCATTGTAAAATTGCCAGCTTGATGATGAATTCATTGTATTAGAAAAATGAGGCAACTTCACCAGAGAACCCAATAGCCTTTTTCCTGTATAGTGCTTTGGCTGCTAGAAAATAAAATGAAAGGTGGACTGGAACCCAGAGTCATCTTAGTAGATTAGTGCTTTATTGTCTATCACTTTTATGAAACAACATTTTTTGAAGTCAGATATCATAAATCATTATTGATTTTCTGAGAGAAAATTTTGTTCAGGCCTTTCTCCATGACCTCAGAATGCATTGCAGATGAGACGAGAAAGCACAGATTTTCCTGGAGTGAAAACTCAACAGCAGGAAGCAACTAAGGTGTTAGAGCCCTGGAAGCCGTGGTTTTTGATATTGTGAATGTTATCTAAGCAAAGACTGCAGCATAAAGACTTTTATTACTCTTACCAATTATATTAAATATAGTGTACTGGCAATAAATATCTTTCACTAACATGGTGGTCTTCTTAATTAAGGTAAGCTATATCCCCTCAGAAAACCCTCTGAAGTGTAAATAGAAGGGATTCACACCAAAGTCACTCAGGCTTGGAACACACATTCATGGAAACTCAATTCTCTGTAGAAAGGGCATTTCTGGGGCTAATCTGGCCAAGAAGAGAAATTCATCCCTTGCATTGTGCAGTTCTACCAAACTCAAATTCATAATACAATGCAGTTTTCATGAGTGGTGTAGAGTATATGGCAAAATCCCTTTTCAGTGACTAAACAGCTCAATAAATAATCCTGCTAAAGGGAAGGAATTTATTGTTTTTAAAGGTGAAGTGCATGAAAGCTTCTATTGTACTTGATTTCCTCTGCCTCCTTTTTTTACAACATAGAGTTAGAGAGTGGAAAAATATAATTAATAGTTTGGGATTTCTGAAGCCCTGTCATAAAAAAAAATCTTGCACAAACTGGCTTGTCTCTATCAACAAAAATTAAATATCAGAGGAACCTAAAGGAAGATTTAAACCTTTCATTATGAGAAACAATAAGCACTATTGAAATGTCTGTCTTACCACAAATAAATGATCTAATATATCACTTGCTTAGGAATGGATGATTACACTCCTTCAGAACCTGATAAGCCCTTTCCAAATTCAGCTCTTCTAAAAAGGTTACAAAAAATACTTTTATCAAACAGCTAACAAAAAGTGAAAGGAAATACTTTTTGCACATGCAATTAACCTGAGGAAATCATTGTCAAAGGACCCTATTGAAGTCAATTGATTATTGGATCTTTAACAAGGTGAGACTTGAATATGAACAATGGGAATACTCAGCACCTCATTAAACTGAGGAAAAATGTGGTAAGATTGTGCACCCTTAAGTGTCACTACTGAAGCCAGTAACTAACTGATCATGGTTAAGAAATTTCTTAGGCAGAGTAATTCATAATCATCCATTGAAGAACTTTGACATCTTTCTGAATGGTGCTCTACCTATCAGTCAGAACTATTGTAAAGGACCAAGCCATTTTTGGTACAGAGTAGTACTTGATATTCCACGCTCCCTAAAACTTCCTTCTGCAGTCAAAAACCATATAATGGGCGATTCATTGTGCTTGACTTGGTGGGTGAGAAAGATGGCCATTTATGCTCACCTACATGAGTTTAGTGAATGTGAGCAAGTTGGTCCAGGAAAAGTTCATGTCGAGTAGAGACCTACAGCTCTGTCAGAGCCCTTCTACCTCCTAGCAAAAATATCACACCTGCAGTGCACCCTGAAGATTTCAAAAGGATGATTAGTCACAACTTACTTTTGTTTTACCCTAAATCTCACTAGAATGCAGTCCTTACCCTTACTTTGTGTTCCCAGTTGTAAGGTGTTATATGAACTTGGAAGAATTCTTTTTTAACTCCATGGAATTTGAATTAGGTCTTCTAGAACTACCCAGTACACGTCTTGTTTTCATTTGGGTTTTGATGTTAATAAGTCTAAAACCAATTTATAACTCAAATCTCTATAGGGAAAGAAACCTGTAAATATATAAATATAGAGCTGGGGCATCATTTCCATATGTGATGCGTTTTTTTATAAAAGAAAAAAAATATTTGGGGCTGATTTATCCTTCTAAAATATAAATGTTGCAATTAGCACTGGAATTACTTCTTACAGTTTCTAGATAATTAAATATGAGAAAAAAAAAATGTTCACTCATTGCATAATGAATCCATCCAACAGGGCACAATAGACACAGTCATATTAAAACCTGGATCATTACCCTTCTTTTCCTGCAATTAAGGACTCCACAGGATGTGGATGTTCCATTGATATCAGTCAGTCTAATAACACTTTAATTATTTTTAAAAGTCAGATAAGATGCAGAATCTGAAATAAAAGTAGCTCAATATTGTCACACAGACACATCGGCTTACCTTCTCCCTGCTTGCATATCTTGCATATGCTTTCAGAAAATATGCGAGCAGTATCACACGCTCTAATGTTATCTTACTGAGAAGTAACCCTATGTCTATCATGTCATTTGTTTCCTTTAACTATTCCTCAGGGATTAGTTTGACTAGCCTATTGCTTCATGTTTGGATAATGTAGCTAATCCTTTCCAGTTTCATTATTCTAATCACTTGCAAGCTGGCTCCCTTTTGCTGTACTATATGGCAGCCAGACAGCGTTTCTGTCCTTTGTAAAGTGGCATGCACTGAAAATTCAGAACACCTTTTTTGTAGCCTCTATTTAAAAGCCAGGTTTGGCAGCTGGTTTAGTGTATGTTTCAAAACTACGTAGACAGAAAGGCCTTTGGGAGATGATGCTTTGCATGAGGCTGTCTTCTTAGATCAGTGCCAACTTTTTAGATTTTCACTTCCAATTGCATTCTATCCGTAATTTCTGTGTTTAATTGCTAGGTATAAATGTGCATGCCACTAAAATATCTGAAAACTTTGAAAGGTTTCATTTTAAAGTGTCCCTCTGGTGATATAATATACTTTGTGAGAAAAAGATATGTTGGTATTACATGCACTCAACACTCTCCTTCTATGATTTCCATGTCATGTTTGCACAGTTTACTAGTAAAAACACTTGTGCTATCCTCAGGATTTCAAACTCCGTGTAACCTATGAAAAAGTCAACCAACATTTTCCTCCTTTTTGTGCATAAACACACAAAAATCGTCATAAATGTCCAGAAAGAACAGTATAGATAACAGTACAATGAGAATGAAAACTCCTTAAAAGGTGAAGCAAGAGCCAGAGAAGAAAAAAAAGTTTTTCATTTGTTCAAAGAAGGTAAAAACTTTGAATTGTTAGAGGGGGTCATCCCATTTTACTACCATGACCACTACAAGAAGAATTCACCACAAATAGAAAAAATCACTTTCCTTTTCCCTGTTTTCAACTTACCAAAACATTTCTCAGCTTCAGATACTGCATCTTGAAAACTGAGGCAATCATTCACACTAACCTTGTTGCTCTCATTGAAGGCATGTATAACTGTTTTTATGTTTTTCGCAAGCTAAATACCACTCCCTACTCCCATTTTAAAGATGAGAAAACTGAGCTGGAAAAAGCTGAATTGCCAGCTCTGAAAATTTCCCTTCAATTACCATGAACTAAACTGAACTTCTTATATCATCTTGAATGTATACTTGACGACTTACACTTTTTTGTTTGTTTGTTTGTTTTTTCTTTTTTTTCTTTTTTTTTTTTAATTTTTTTTACTGTCTACTGAAATAAGGTCAATCTTTTTCTTTTTTGGGCACAACTCCAAATCATGGATTTATCTGATGCAAAAAAAATCGTGGAATTAATTTAAAGATCAGTTTCATCCGCTTCATATTCCTCCTGGTGTTTTTCCAAGTGGCTAGATTTCTTCAGGAAACATCCTGAGTACATTTATTTGGCTTCACCTCCAAATTACCTATTGCATCTGTCCAAATATGCACTTTCCAAATGATCAGCTCTATCAGTCACAGAAACTTTCTGTTGTCTTGTGTCAATAGAAAGTGCTCTCTTAAAAATAAAAAAATAAAAAAAGAACAACTTCATCCACCACTGAACGTTGCCCAAGAGTTTGTCAGCTTTTAGACTGAGTTTTGGAGTGAAAGGTGTAAGGATATTGAATGATTTCCTTATCTGCCCTCTGTAAGGCTTTATGCCTTCTGTTTTGTGCAAGGACAGCCACTTGTGCATTGATTCAGTGCAATAGAATCTGCCTGGTCCTACAAGATCAGTCTATTTCAGATCAAATCTCACTAAGATGTTTTAGAAAAGGCTCACAGAAGCATCTATCACTGACTCTGAACATTGCATCGCAACCATGGATGCATCCTCAAGCATAATAAACAATAAATAATGAGACACCTGCATTAAATATTGATGTGATTAAAATAATATACTGCAAGGACACAGCAAAGAAAAGAGAAGGTGTGAAGTGGGCTCTGTATTGGCCCTCATTTCAAATATTCATGGTGATAATGTGAAAATCAGATTGGTGATCCCATCTCAGCCTCCATCTAAGTCAATTGCAAGTCAACTACCTGCATGTTTTTTGATGTCACTCTTTGCCAGCATGATCTGTATCATGGAAAATATCTAAGTTTCACATCATATACATATGCGTTGACTCATATACATGAACTAAGCATCACAAAAATTAAAACTCCTGACAGACTCTGTTGACAGAATGATCAGGTTCATGAAAACAGACTTGCTTGAGGCTAGAGTTGAGATAAATTTACAAGTTGGTGGTGAATCTTGCATTTTTCTCAGCTGATTCAAACCACACTAATAGCTTGCT
Organism: Margarornis squamiger; assembly: GCA_035222235.1. Taxonomy (NCBI): domain Eukaryota; kingdom Metazoa; phylum Chordata; class Aves; order Passeriformes; family Furnariidae; genus Margarornis; species Margarornis squamiger. The sequence continues at coordinate 121,538,679 of JAWWTY010000077.1, forward strand.
ATTTGTTTCATAATTAAATCAGTCTTAATGTCATGGGGGAAAAATAAAAGGGTGTAGGGAAATGGACAACCTCTTTAAATCCAAATTCCCATAGACACTCTTTTGTCATTGTCATAAATATACTACATGTTCAATTTTACAGGGGGAAAAAACCTTACTATTTCCCTTGTATCATTAAGAATGAAACTTTTAAGTGACTGAGAAAATACAGCTGTTGATTTTTCAAGCAGTGAATCAAAATCTGGTTAATTGTTTCTATTGCACACTCAAGGAAGCACATAGATAAAATTGTATGCAATCTGCTTGATAACATCAGGGTTTGTTCAGCCTTTTTTCATCTGAAAAATATGAGGAAAAATATTCAGTATTTAAGAGTTTGCAAGAGGTTTAGTTATGAGATTTTATAAGAAGGATGCACTTGAAACTTCTGGTTACAATATTTATTCAACAAATTACAGTGCTGTTATTATGCTTTAAATTGGTATAAATGAAAACATAATCCTAATGTGTGCATTTATCCCACCGTCTTGTGATTTAAATGGTCCATTGTAACAGGCTGAGACCTTTTGTAACATTAATTCCACTTATCGTGAAAATGGCATGCTTTTAGTCTGATTTGTTTCCGCAAACACAGGGTCCTTGTATACCTCCTTCAGTTAAAAAAAAAATTAAATATTGTTTTGCCCTGAATTTTCAGAGTTAACCTTACAGAAAGAGCTGGTGTTAACATTTCTTGATGCATTATAGTGTTCACACAGGGACAAAAAGCTTTTACAGGGCACAGAGGCACAGTCTTTAGGTGTTCTGATGGAAGGAAGGAGGGAAGAAAGGCAGGAAGGCAGGAAGGCAGGCAGGCAGGCAGGAAGGCAGGAAGGCAGGCAGGAAGGAAGGCAGGCAGGAAGGAAGGAAGGAAGGAGGGAGGGAAGGCAGGAAGGAAGGCAGGCAGGAGGGAGGGAGGGAGAGAAGGCATCCACGACTTTTTACGGTGCTTCTGTCTTAATGGTGATATAAAATAAACTGAAGACAATGAAGGCTAGAGTTTGAATGGTGTGTGGAAGATTTCGATCTTTGATGTGCTCTTGAATGTAAGGTTCTTGGACCATTTTCTTGGTTTGTGAGTTTACCAAATAATTGTAGGTTGCTTAATAATACTTTACAAGCACCCATTAGTCTTGACTTGAATTAAAACGTCGTGTTAGAGAAATCTGACTATATCTTCCTTTTGACCATCCTAGTTGATCAAGGGATTTTAAATACTTCTGTGACTCTGGACATAAGCAGCCTTGTCTGCATTAAGGAAAGGAATGCAGAATGTCTATATGATTGAAGCTCATGAGAAATACTTCACTGATCTTGGAAGGCTGTTTCTACTCTTTAAAAATGCCATTTTGTATTTCATTTATTGTTGTATGCCCTTTTTGACTATTCTAAAGTGCGAGTAATAGGTAATGTGTAAAGAGACTTTTTCAAATCCATTAATATTAAGCATTGCTTTAGCTTTATAAATGTTGTGTAGAAAGATTATGAAGATGAAAATAATAGACACTATATTTGATAATTTTCTTTCACCAGCCACTTTATGTGTTTTTTTAGATCACCTTGTCATAAACTAGAAGAAACCAAGAAGTCTGGGTAAATATTTGTGATACCAGTTCATAGATATCTGATTATTTAGTTTGTCTATTTGGTAATCCTGGCTTCGGTTTGAATGCATGATACTGAGGATACCCCAAAAGATAAAGAAGTCTTTGTTATAGTTACAATGGAATTTTTCTAAGAGCAATTAAAAAGAATTGAGACCTCGAATCCAGTTTTCTTTGTATGATAATCTTTGAAATAGTTAAATTAATTCATAACTTGAATTAGATTATTCACAACTCAAACCACAACTGTATCTCATCATCTCCATCATATGGATGTGTTTTTCCTGTTAAAAATAAAAAGGAAAATACATAAAAGATAAACTTCTAACACAAGTAAGGATGGAAGAGAATGTGGCAACAACTTCCCTTGTGCTATTTGCCAACTGATTTTATTTAAATCCAAATTCTTCAGTTATTGAGGGTAGTGGAAGTTTTCGTTTGATTTGGTTGCAGTCATGATTTAGTTGTTTGGAATAAACTCAGACGTATGGCACCACCTATTTGTGTTTGATCAGTGGATATTACATACACTGGAGTAGCAATGATTCTTCTGGAATGTGTGTCAGTCTTTGACTAAAACTGAAAACAGCTACAGAGGGGTTAAAGTTTCATTTGCTTGATAGGAGAGTAAAAAATGAGAGTAACAAGTTCAGTCATACTATCTCTGATCATTGCATGCTTAGAATCACAGATCATAGATTATCCTGAGGGACCCACAAGGACCATGGAGTCCCTCTCTTGGCCCTGCACAGGACAAGAATCACACCTGTTGTCTAAACACTTCTTGAACTCTGTCAGGCTTGGTGCTGTGATCACTTCTCTGGGGAAGTGCCTGATCCAGTGCCCAACCGTTATCTGGGTGAAGAATCTTTTCCTAATATCTAACTTAAACCTCCACTGACACAGCTTCTCACTATTCCCTCGGGTCCTTTCAGTGGTTACCAGAGAAGAGAGACTGGTGCCCACCCCTCTGCTTCATGTTGTGAGGAAGTTGAAGTTCAAGATGAGATCTCCCCTCAGATTACCCCTCTCTAGGCCAAACAAGCCAAGTGACTTCAGCTGCTCCTCACAGACCTTTCGCTGTCTTCGTTGCTCTCCTTCGAACTCTCTCTAATACTTTAATATCTTTCTTATATTGTGGTGCCCAAAACTGCACACAATATTCAAGATGAAGCCTCACCAGTGCAGAACAGAGTGAGACAATCCCCTCCCTTGACTGGTTGGTGATGTTCTGCCTGATGCCCCCAGGACATAGTTGGCTCTCCTGGGTGCCAGGGCACTGTTGACATACTCAAATTGCCATCGACCAGAACCCCCAGGTGCCTTTTCAGAGTGCTTCTCTCCAGCCTCTCATTCCGCAGTCTGTGCATACATCTGGGATTGCCCGTCCCAGGTGTAGAATACAGCACATGCTCTTTTTAAAATTCACATGGTTGGTGAACCACAAAAAGATACACTTAGCTTTAATGACATGAATAATCCTACAATAATCAACTCTTCTCCTCAGCAGTAGGATGCAAATAAATGCATACTTATTAAATCCTGTAATCTTCTTTTGCTCTGTTGCCAACATATGAACTGTGGGTGTTATTTTCAATTTACATTTCCAAAACTTTTTTTTTTAAATGTTAGAAATTCTTCCATTTTTCATTACTCAAAGCAACCAGTGTTTTTTTAACATGGAATGTACTACAACTCTAACTTAGATTGGGGGAAAAAAGTAAGAATTTGTGCTCAAATACGTGATCTGATTTTTAGAAAGGTTGTAAGTGTCTGAGAGAGTAATAAATAATTCAAGTTATTGAAAATACTGTTTGATAAGAAATATTCATAAGAAGATTCTGGAATTTTGGGACTAATTCTGACCAGGGGATTGTAAATGTCTCCTGCAGAGGCTACCTCTTCTTAAATTTATGCACAAAAGATATCAGCAATTTTTATTTCATATGGACTTTTTTGGTGTTAACATGGTACAAAGAATTAAATTCAATAATTTCAACAAAATCCACTGTCTCTTCATGTAAACCATCATAGGCAAAATTTTAAACTGCAGCAACTATTTTGGTTAGGAGATGGAGGATAATAGACAACTAAATTAGAGCATAAGCCTATCTTTTCTATAAGTGAAGTTAGATAAAATTAATTCTTCTATTTCCATCATTCCCCCACCTCCTATTCTCCTCCAGTCACAGATTAATTTATATGCAGTTTTCAATTTCTTCTTATAGCAATGTTCTCTGTGCATACAGTGTTCTCTTTTGTTATGGTAATTTTATATTATATCTCAAAAAGGATGTGGACAGTGGATTGGTATAATCTAAAAATTCCAATCAGGGAATAGAATGAAATCATCCTCATTGTTGCCAACAAAGTCATTGTGTTGCATCACCAATTTTTAATGAGAACAGTAGGCAATAATATCAGTTAATATTGAACAAATCTCACTCAGCAATTTTTGACCATTACAAAAGCTTTTAACTTCAAAAAATACAATTTAGGAAAAGAGAAGCATGTCAGTCTTTATACATATATGTGCTTGAAATAGAAAAGTGTAACATAAAATAACGAACACAATAAAATTTTTCATTCCTATTCCAAACATTTAAGTATGCTTCTAAAATACGTTATCATGTAACAAAACAACTCCACACATACAAGAATTAGCCATCAAAAATCTTTCAATATGCATTTTAACTTATTTCTCCTTAGTAAATAAGATCTCTACATTTTTTCAGTAACTGGGCAATTTACAAGAGACTGGCTCCTTTAAAATCTCTGGCCAGTATTGAAGATTTTCTATGAAGCATGTAAGTGTTTGCACATTTGTAAAACATATATGGATAACATTTCAATGAAATCCAAATAACCCCATTATTTTACATGTGCAAAAAATTGTCTGACTGTACTGCCAGTCTGTTTGCTATATTTAACAATTAGTTTAATACACAGGCTCCTTGAGGAAAAAGACAGAAGGGCTGCCAATTTTCTGTATGGTTGGTAGATCACTCACAGCCTCAGGCTAATGAGCTGTAGTTTTTTTTAATCTGACCCCTTCCTGAAATGCATGTAACTGTGTTTGAAGTGTGGTTCTAGGGCTGCTATCATCCATCTTGATTTCATGTTTCTAATTAGGCCGAAGGTATTCTAATCAAAATATAGAAAATATGAAAATGCTCTAGTATGAGTACAGTGATAAAGATGCTATTAATTGACAGCATGATAACAAATAAAACAAGGAAGGGCAACAGTGGAAACACAGATGTGTTTTTGGAATGGATTTACAAAAGAGCTCAGCACCGAACAGGTCCAGCTTAACCACTTGATGAAAATGGCTGCATTTTTATAAGTCAACCGCATCACTGACAATTTTATTCAAATATGTTAAAGGGAAGAGAGTTCTGAAAATTTGACTCTAGTTGTGGGAAGCACTTTTCAAACTCTGAGATAATATACATACTAGATTTACAGAACCCTGATTCATCAAGGAAGTGAACTTGGACCACACAGCAATCATATCAGTTGAGGCTGATGGGGCGTCTTTGTCACTCATATGTGAACACCCCTAAGAAGATCTTGTGAAGTGGGATCTCATGCAACTGGTGAATTTATCAATAAAATAGGAAATATTTCTTCTATCTGTTTTCCTTTCATCTGCTCTGTTTCTCCCACCATTCAGATGAGGTCTGGTAATTACTATTTTGCTTCTGTATCTGCTCTGAAAGTAATTTCTTTTTAATTTAGACAAAATGCTGGCCATTGGCCTACAATTCATTTGCCATAAGATTTCAAAGAGCCTGGCAAATTGAAATACAGCTTTTGATGCACTGAGAAGGTTGTGATTGACTCCTAGTCCTCCACTCCCAGCCTTAAAATTGAGTGTAGATAAATGCAGTTCAGGTTGTTTTGTTCCTGAAATAAGTTTCTACAATGGCCCTTGCACCCTGGGACACTTGTTCCCTGGAGGACAGCCTCACTTTACTGAAATACTCTCAGTTCACCAGGCAGTGGTTCAGCTGTGTCAATTCTGCCTGCATCTCCAATATTTTCAAAGGGTCTGAAGCCTGAACTACTTTAGGAGACTTGAAGGGAGCAACCCCTGCACTTGGCTATCATATTGCACTGGTGACACATGACACTCTTTGTGTACCTGCCGAGTTCAATATTGTGAAAACTGACGCTCTTACTCTTGAAATGGGCCTTTTGACTGCTTTAAACCTCTAAGTTGTTAATGGATGTGTTTCTTCTCCAACAGAACTGAATAAACCTCCTTGTTTAACCTCTGTCTCTGTTGCGACAGGCTGTGCTGAGTCCGACACTGGGCTGTGCTCTGGCACTGGTGCATCAGAAAAGAAGTTGTTCCCATACAACAGGAACTTAGATGTCTGACTTTGTCTGGGGAAAAAAGCTGTCCTAGGAGCTACAAAAGCTGGAAAAGAATGGCTTCATAGAATCCACTACCTCCCAGAGTAGGAGTTTCAAATTCTTGCCGACAAGGAAAAAAGAGACACTTTTATGCACCTGAATTTATGCAAGCTGAATAAAATGATTTTAAGGGACACTCAATTCCAAAGACCTGAGGACATTAAATGCCCATGATAGGCAAAATCTTTTTTTTTATCAAAGGCTTTCTAAGTAGCACAGTTGTTATCCTGATTTAGACCAGTGGTCTGTTTATTCTATTCCTGATTCCCCCAACACAGCCAGTAGTAGGTGCCTCTGAGGGATATTTTAGAAGCACACCATAAAGCGGCTGGGTAGAATGGCTGACAGAGAAAACATTTTCCCAGCTTCCCTTTTCTTTGTCAGAGGTTAGCTTATTCTGTGTCAAGTTACTTGTTAAGATCTTTAGTAATGTAATTTGAATATTCTTACTGCCTGATGCATGGGGCAAATTTGGCAGAACATTCATGTTTCAATTACATACTTTATAAAGTTCACTAACAGGAAGACAGAGGCACTTTCACACTGTCACTCTGGATTTATGCTTTTATTTTATACTGCCTAGAGAATGATGCTGCTGATTTTGCAAACCTATTTTTGGGTCTGATATTTCTGCATAGTTTTATTATGTGTAAGAATACACCAGTGGACTCTCAAGAGAATTTCTGCATTGTATTGTACACATGAACTTGGTTGGAAACTGATTTCTTTTCTTCTCCATAGAGTAATTTAACAGAATAAAATTGTTTTAAGATGTCTGATCTCAAACAGAAGCATAAATTCCTTTCTTAGGCCACATGCTAGTATACAAACAAGTAGCTGTTGCTTCTGCGGTCCCACCTGAGATCTTTTGCAATCATTTAGCCTCTCAAGCTTATTTCAAACTTTCAACAATTATAGAAGTTCTGCATGACGTTTTCACTTGTGACCTACTAATGTCAGACTAATATAGGTTATTGTTGTAAGGTAACTAATTCCTAGTAACTTAAAATAGTGTATACATTTGATGATCAGCATTGGAACTGTGGTAAGAGTTATGTGAGACAGTTGCTTTCATGAATCTTGTTGAACATAACTGAACTCTGGTTCTACAATGCAAAAAAAAAAAATGGTCCATAAACACAATGTTTTGGTTTCCTTATCAAACAAGTTAATGAGAATGAACACTTTTTTTTAATGATGTATAGAAGTCATCAATAGTTTCTATCAAAGCTGATCAGTCTACTGAATTGCAAGTCCATAGAAATATTCCAAGTTCTCAGAGATTTTTCTTCTAGTTCAGGGCAATCTTTTGCAGATACAGAGTCTGCTGCATGTGTGGCAGTCACATAAAGACCTGTAAACCGTGAGATCATGAAGAGTAATGAAGGTGAGAGACCATGGCAAGCACTGCTCCCACAGTACCAGTCTTCTAGTTCTATAAAACAGTCCAGGTAAAGGAGATGGGTACTGGAGAAGTTACCTGTGATGACACTGAGGAAACAGGCACCTCTAAGGGTGCCCGACACCAGCACGGCTTCTGAAGAGCTGAGCTCCTGGAGGTAAGACAAGCCCACCAGCCAGCCAAAGAGACACATGGAGGAAAAATGAGCTACAAAACTTTCAAATCAACCTACATCCTGCAAGATGTTTAAAGTGAGCTGGAAAAGAAAAAATATTCTTCTGAATCCTCTCCAACTCATTTTACCGATTCCCTGTTTTGTTGAACCTGAACAAACTGATTGTGACGCTGTCAAAATCATGGAAGGTTTTCAGTTCTAATGCCACCACCACAGAAGAGCCACAAACTGTCTATTAAAATTATGTAGTACTTTCTAGCCTTTTCTCAAACTAAGTAAAACTGTACCTAATTGTGTGATTTATTTGTATTAAATTCTACAGCCTGATCCTACTTTCATCATACTGGATGATTACAGACCACCTCGACCCTTTCAAAATGGCTCTAGTAAACCACCCTCACATTCTCACAGTTAATAGTTAATAGCCTAAAACAAATTTTATTTGCTGTGTTGCTTTCACAGCTGTAGTCTAGTTTGTGTTAAAAATTTTTACTCAAAATGGAAATCCAAAGACTCTACTCTGATGATAGACTTCATTTCACATCTGTGGCAATTGACAGAATTTTTAGAGGGAGAAGCATTAAGCACAGATACACTCACCCATGCATTACCCTCAGGCCAGTCCAAAAATGGACTGGCTTTGAAAAATTGTTTGTAAATGTCCAAACCAAAGGGAAAAAAATAAACAACCAAACTCTAGAAATCTTTTGCCTCAGCTATCTCACACCACTACCATGTAAATGACATGCGTAATTGTCTCCCAAAATACAGCAATAACATACATATAACTCTGCACACCAAGGGTGTGCAAAGGCTAATTATGATAAAAATATATAAAACATTCAGGACAAAAGAATGATGTGAGAATGATAAGAAATAATAAATAACAATGCAGAATTATCACAGTATGTTGTATGGGTCTTGTTATTCTTCGTTGTTAAAACAAAATAAGGAAACAGACAAAGTGGTAATTTTTAAGAGTTACAGGGGAAGAGGCCTTCAATGCTTATTGGACCCTTACATTATTTACTTGTCATTGGTAAGAGCCAATGAAACACAGTCCTCATCTAACCTGAGCATCCCATCCTTTACTCATCCCTTACACCAGGCTGAATGATTCAGCCAGTCTGATGTTGGTCTCCATTTCAGGGTGGGTTCTTATCTGTGTGAGGTATCTGGGAAGTGATTCTCTCCCTGTGTCTCAAGTGGCAGAGTCTGTTCAGATTCACCATCAGTGTAGCACATCATGGGGCCACTGACTAGCAGGATGGAGGTATGAGCCAGGGTCAATCAGAGAAGTCCAGGAAGGTGTTGAGGTTGACGCTGTCCAGGGACAGGACTGAGAGCTCTAGCCTGAGCTGGAATATGGTCTTGTCCATGGCCAGGAGTGGAGGAGGACCTGCAGGGACAGGCAGGGCTGTTGTTTGACTCCAAAACCTTGAAACAAGGTAATTGGTCACAGTTATAACCCATTACAACTGAAAGTCAGCTCTAGAGGACACTCGTTAATCCCAGTTGTGTCACTGTGTAAGACATTATCATTAAGATGTGTGAATGGATTATAACACATGAGTTAGAGAATACCCCTGTTAGTGTTGAAGGCCAGGCTGGATGAGGCTCTGAGCAACCATGGCAGGGGAGTGGGAAGTGGATGATCTTTTAAGGTTCCATCCAACACAAACCATTCTATGATTCCATGAACATTTGTCCCTCTGGGTGTTTAAACAAGTTCCTGGAGACATAAGTTGAGATATCTACAACCAGATGGTGAATTCCCCCAGATCTCCTACAGAAGGCTTGCACCATCCTGTAACAGCACCTAGAAGCCACTCACAATGTCCTGGCACATGAGAGATAGCACTGTATGCCTGTACTTAAACTCACAAGAGCCTAAAAGAAGTCTACCTGGCCAATAGGTTTTGTAGAAATATTCAGATTTTTGTAATTACATATCTGAATTACACTCCAGATTTCTTCAACTGTATTGACTAGATCTCCATTGCTTCTACAGGGGACTCATATGCATAACTCACAGGCAGACACCACATCTAGATTTCTACAGGTTAGGTTTGACTCTGACCACAAATACCTCCATGTGTATATCATAATTTTTCAGGGCACGCCCAGAGTACATTATCATCTCCAAAGTCATAAATTGCAAATAACAACTAAGTGTGAAGGACTGTTTTTTTCCTTCAAGTTACTGAATATTAATTGAGGGTAAATGTTGAAATTTGACTCACCTTCAAAGATGGATTGTCTTGATCCCCTTAGTCTGCATGTTCCTCCTGTAAAAACAGGGTGTGTTACTAGCAAGACCTTGTTTTGCAGTATCTGCCTGCATGTCCACTGAACTGTAAAAAAGTGAAAGAAACAGAATTAACCTAAGTGCTTGATATGCTGAGATTTTTTCTTTATTTTCATTTGAAAAACAGAACCCTGGGTTCTCGGAGGGTGATGTGGGAGTGGCCAGAAGATACACAAGGTAACAAAGTGCATCTCATCTAACCACCATGGACAGGTTGTTACCACAGCAACCTCTGAGGGAGAAATATCTCCACATAATCTCTGTTGACCAGATCAAACATGCCTTCTGAAGGTGAGGTGAGCAGGTTGCTTGCACACCTGTGAGAGAGGCATTGTAACACTTGTTTTCAAATACACACTGGTTTTCAAATAAACCTAAGTAACTATCCTGATTGCTTGAATTCATTTTGGGCTGCCATTATTCTTATATAAACTTCCCAGTCCAGGGAGTCCAACTTGATTTCTGATTCAGTTCTAACTAAAAACAAAACAACAAAACAACAACAAACAAAAAAGCAACACCCCACCAAAAAAACCCAAACAACGCAAACAAAAAAAAACCAAACAAAAAATAAACCACAAACCCAACAGCCCTTTCACAAAAAAATACTTTCATATTTCAAGTAATAAATAGCGATTGTTTAAATATTCTTTATCCATGCTCAACTCCCTGACTTTCCTTATTGCTGTCAGATTATTGGGAAAGTGATTTTAGTTTTCCCTGAAGGACTGAATACAAGTAGTGAGGTTCTAGACTGCCCTGGAGAAAGAGGACAGCAATTATTATTTCCAACAGCACTCCAGGAGTACATTATAAGGGATTTTTTTTATTTTTTTTTTTTTTGCCAATGACAAAATTACATCTGTATTCATGCTCTTCTCTTTTTCTCCCACAGCAGATGCATAAGATTCTGCAAGAAATTAAGTGATAGCTGAGAAAGAGTGTAGGTAGCAGAAAATTTTTTTATGATTTCAGCATTTTTTAAAATCTCAACAATTATAATAGTATTCAAAAGTTACAAACAGTTCCATTAACTCGGATTTTCTCAAACAATCTATGGGGTCAGAAAATTTTTCATTTCAAAACACGGACTTGTATCTCAGATGAGAATGATCAAATGTGCATAGGCATGATGTGAATAGGAAAACTTTTCAATTGTCAAATTTACATACTCGTTTTTTGACCAGTTACAGTGAATTTTTAGGAACTTTGAACACTTTGACATGGCATCTGCAAAATGGATATTTGTACGAAGTTGATGAGTGTTAACCTCCCCCTCAGGAAAGCAGGTTCAAGTAATGTTTGATTAAATGTGTTTTCAGAAAGCCAGTTCTTATATTAATAAGTGGTTGCACATAGCTGCTAGTGCTCTATGGTTACATACAGTATGAAGATTTTGATGTTACCTATTCATGCTCTGAGAACTCTTCTGTTTTCTGTTATAGATATGGACTAGGTAATGTATGGTTACTACCATTCAAATGACTTCTCCAAACACAAAATCACAGTAAGATGTCTAAAATTTCTGTATTATAAGCACACTAGAAACCATTGTGACAGTTAAGATTGATCAATTTAGAATGTATCTCTATGATCAATGTGATTCTTTTGATACCATTTTCACAAATAATTATTGCTTTCCTTGGAAGTTTCTGCTGTATTGACTCTTGGCTTGATCGTCTCTTTTTATAACGCCCAGCAAGACAATTCTAAATAGCAGATACAACTTGTTAAAATTGAACATTGCGATCAGAAGTTCCTGGCTGTTTCTTTTTCTTAGAAATGCAATAACGAATGTATAAACAATAGAAAATTAAAACCCTGAATCAATGTTGATCCAATGTTTCCTCTTGCCTCATCAGACGTTGCTTTTGACCATCTTCCTTGTTTGCATGGGTAGTGGGTTGACCCTGGCTGGAGGCCAGGTATCCACTAAAGCAGGTCTCTCCCTCCCCTCTGCAACTGAACAGAGGAGAAAAAAAAAACCAACAAAGGATTAATGAGTTGAGATAAGAGCTGGGAGAGATCACTTACTGATAACCATCGTGGTCAAAACAGATTCAAAGTGGAGATATTAATTACATTTTTTTACTAACAGAATCAAAGCAAAAGAGTGAAAATCAAAATAATCTTAAAAACACCCTCCCTCTACGCCTCCTTCCTTCCAAGTTCTACCTCCTCCCCCCCAGAGATGCAGGGAGACAGGGAGTGGGGGTTATGGTCAGTTGCTTCTGCCTCTGCCGGGGAGAGGAGTCCTTCACCTGCTTCCTGTGGAGCCCCTCCCATGAGAGACAGTCCTTCATGAACCTCTCCAGTGTGACTCCATCACACTGGCAACAGTTCTTCACAAATTGGTGTCATGTGTGTCATTTTTCCATGGGGTGCAGTCCTTCACAAACAAGCTGCTCCTGCTTGGATCCCCCACAGGGCCACAAATCCTACCAGGGAAACCTGCTCCAGGGTGGGCTCCTCTCTCTATGGGTTGCAGATTGCTGCCAGGACCCTGTTCCATCATGAGCCTCCTATGGGGTCACAGCCTCCTTCATGTATCCATCCGCTCTGATCTGGGCTCCATCATGGGCTGCAGGTGGATCTCTACACTCAGATGGTCCTCCATGGGCTGCAGGGGCATCTCTACACCCTCACGGTCCTCCATGGGCTTCTGGGGGACAGCTGATCCACCATGGTGAGGAACTTCAGCTCTGACACCTGGAGCACCTCCTGATTCTCCTTCTCCAGTGACTTTGGAGTCTACACTGTTGTTCACATGTTCTCACTCCCCTCTTCCCTTGGTGCAATTTTCAACTGTGCAATAACTTTCTTTCCCTTCTTAAAGATGTTATCACAGAGACATTATTATCATTCCCGTTTGGCTTGGCCTTGGCCAGCGGCAGGAAACCCATCCTGGAGCGAGCTGGCATTGGCTCCACCAGATGTAGGGGAAGCTTCTGGCAGCTTCTAACAGCCCCCACTACCAAAACCTGGCCACAGAAACCAAATAAAGCATGGTGTTTAATTGCAGAGTTCATTTGATTTAACAAGTTATGCTTTACCACTACAGGCAACTGCTCTGGGTTAGGGACTTATTCCCAAACATCTTGTCTGGGTTCATTGATAAAGAAGCTTCTGCATACAAGGGTCTGCCTGTGGAGTTGATAAGCGAGCTGCTGATGAGCTACTTTTTCTTCACAAATGCAAATTTCCTTTGAATGGTTGTTGATTATGAAGAATATCCTCCTCCTTGCATCATTCAGGTAAGTGTCTTGTGAAAAATCATTCTTTAAAACCAGGTTCCCAGTACCACGTATTTAGCAAAAAGTTACATTTTCCACATCCCCTTTAACAATACGCTTTGCTGCTCCATGTAGGTGCTTTTCTCTTCCTGAGAGTGGCTTATTCATTGTTCTCTTTTAAAATAAGCAAATCTAATAAAACCCATAAAAAAGCACCTAGCATTCTTTTGTTGCTCAATTAAGTGATAGATATTGACATTGAATATTTTGAAAAAATTCTAGCCAAAGAATTATTACATCTTCAGTTATGGTTTGGATTTTGACATTGAGGGCAATGTTTAAAGAAGGATAAAATATTTTTTCTTACAGAGTGATTTGTTAGAGTTTTGCTTATTTGGCAACTTTAACAAATGAATTTAGCAATATTGAATTCTGCATGCAAGTATTACTGCATTTGGACACTCAACACTCCCATAGGTATTTAAGTTGTTATTATATTTAAATGAGTGGGAGTAAACTTTTTGTGACATCCATGTCCTATTAGAGCACTCAAAAATATCTTGTGAAATTTGTTTGCTGTAAAAAACACTTATTTTTAACAGAGAAAGGCATCAAGTCTTGCGTTCAGTTAATTAAAAAAAAAAAAAAAGTGATGATTCTTCTCATCTTTCAAGAGCTCTTTAGTTTTCAAAATGGTCCTGAATTGAAACATGAAATCAAAATCTTAAATAATATAAATCTGCAAAGTAGGAAGCAGTGCAACACTTTTTGATAATTATGGAAAAAATTCTATTTGGATTTGTATAATTTAATTGATTTTGTAGTCATATTTAATTGTTTTGATACTTTTTCACGTGAAAAACCTGAGTCACTGCTTTTTTGAAGCTGCTACCATTCAGAAATGCTTTTATTTTCTGTCTTTTAACATGTGTTGAGTCTAACATTTACCTACCAGTGATCTGTGGTTTTTTCAGCATTTTTCTACAAGTGGCACATACTCAATTGAAAACCTTCTGACCAGAATGAAGGGATAAATACTTCAGTCATCTGTAAACTGAACCATATATTCTGATGAAGTTCACAGGTTCAAATTAATCCCCACACTTCAAGGTCTTTTCTGGATCACATGTCTTCTGACACTGATGCTCCTCCTTCTTCTCTGCCTCCAGCACTGCCCTGACTGGTCTCTTCCCACATCTCCGTGTCTCATTTCAACTCTTGTGTGTCATCTTGTCTCCAGCATGCTGTCTCCTAGCCTTCCTCCTTGGCACTTACCCACTAGGAGCATCATTCTTTTTTTGCTGAAGAAAAAGAGCTTGCTTTGAACCTTGCACTTGATCCCAATTGACAATGATGTCTGAAAGTTACCTCTTAGCAGTGCCTTGAAAAATGGGTACCACACTCACCCCTCCCTCTATTTGTTTTTTCTTTTTCTTCTTGCACCACTGATTATCACCTTCACTGTGGCATTGCTGCACACTTTTTGTTGGAGACTTGGGATATCTGTGTTCAGCATGCAAGGCTGTACAGATTAACTTTTTCTTTGGGGGGCGTGTGTGAACTCAGATAAACCAACAATAAAAAGAGACATATTTCTGTTTCGCTTATGCAGATATATAAAAGGGAGTTTTGAAAATGAGTTGCTAATTTGTGTACAAACTGGCGTCCATATAATTGTCAGAGTATACTTGAAGTGCCCTTTTTCCACTTTTACAAATATTTCTGCATCTTCTTCTGTGTTTTCATTTAGCATGCTGCAACTTTTTGATCATTTCAGTAAAATGCTAATCTATATACACATAAAGGTACCAAGGAAACTCATGGCACTGAGTTTCTATTGGAAATTTCTCTTTCCTACAGAGAGTTAAAAAGTAATTTTGACCAGTTGTGTAAAAGAGCTTTTGGGAGGTGCTGTTTTATGTCAGACTGCAGTCCCATATACCATACCCTTAACATAGGAGAGGGAAGTGTAATGAAGATACATAAATATGGAACAAGACTGGAACGGAGCAACACTCAGAAGCACCTCTGACTATGGGCACATATCCCATTTAGCACACATCTTTTTGCAAGTGAAGATGTTGGTGGCTTAAATTATGAAAGCATATTATATCAAATTGATAGAACTGCAAGAATATGACCTCATAGCCAGCTGCAAATGGTCTGCAGCTTACAAAAATGAAGCTGTGTTATCCCGTTAATGTATCATGTTAGAGTAACATAAGAGAGTTTTTGATAAATTGTAGTACATCCATGGCCTTTGAACTCGAGATGTGTGCTCTGCCTTTTATGGGTTGTGGGAAATCTTGGGATTTTGCCTGAAATAACCACAGGAAAACAGATCTCATTCATTTACAAATGAAATGCAAATTCTCTTCTGTATTAGTATAAAAGTAGTACATGACAATAACCAAGGTCTTGTGTTAATTAGGGTTCAAATGAAGGATCCTTTTTCTCCACAAAGCTGATTTTTTTTTGTAACACAAATAGGCTATGATATCAAAATGTAAAATATGAATACTTGAAATTAAAAAGACAAAGTTATTAATGGAAAAATTTAAAATATCCAGAAAATGAAAGGAAGAAAGAGAGAAATTAAGTTGCAATTTGAGAGAGAGAGAGAGAGAGAGAGAGAGAGAGAGAGAGAGAGAGAGAGAGAGAGAGAAAGGGGAGGAGGAAGAATGTGAGCTATTTTTTTCTTTTTCTTTTCTTTTTTTTTTCTTTTCTTGTGCTAAAAAGCAGAAAGAAAAAATCAAAATATTTGATAAAGGTATTGGTCTACCGGCATTTTCTTTGCAACTTTTATATATGAAAATAGTTTTATAAATAAAATGTGATGGGCTTTCATTCAAATTGATATTGTGTAGATTGCAGTGGTACTGAAAGTCCAGCAGCAGGGAAAAAATAATGATGAACAGAGACATCTGGGTATGAATTGTATGTATAGCCTCATTTTTTAGCCAGCAGTTGCTGAAGCTACCATGAAGCAAGCCAAACACCACACACACATATCATGAAGAGTATTAAAAAAATATAAGAATGGGTTTATTATTTTCTGTGAAACATTCTCTGTTTTTATAGGCTGGTTCATTTAGACTCTGCTGTGAAATACCTTAAAAGGTAACATGGTATTCTGAGTACAGCAGTAATTTATTACACCAGTTAATCCTGTAAAATTGCCCTCTGGATGTAATAATTTGTTATTCTTTTATTAGGCCTTCTCTGCATACCATGTTTATCATAAAGATGTCACCAGTGTGATGCCTAGCAACCAGTACAATGTTCCAGAGGTGTTTGCATACATTTTCCTGAGGGAGAGACCTGCCTCATCCCTGCTTGGGAGAGCTGTCAGTATATTCTGATGTATGAGGGATAAAAGGAGTCCCTGCTGCAGTCTCCAATAAGCTGAAGTCATGGCCTGAAAGCACTGACTTGGCATCACTATGCTGTGTTAGAAAATGTGTCAATTATCAGATGGACTGCCTAAGGGTATCGCCGGGGTCTAGGTCATAAAACCAGCAGGACTAAGGGGGAAAAAAAAATTGATGAGGAAGTAAGTTGAATTAATTGATAACTAGGAGGACTGTATGTGAAATATATTCTGTATAACACACAGACACAGATATTTTCTCTCTTAAACTTGCTTCTAGTATAATCAATGAATATAGAAAGTATAAAATGCCTCCCAATTTTAGTTGAGTATCCCTTCAGTCTACACACGCTTGCAATATTTTACTAACTTTCTCATTATTTAAAAAAAAAATAAAAAAATTCAAGAAAGACAAGGAGCTATAAAAATAAAACTAAAATTATGCTAATATTTTATAGCTATTTTTCTATTACTGCAATTCTTAATACGCTGCACAACTGTTTGTATGTGAATACAGTAGGGACCACTTAAATGTCTAGCCTGAGGCCTGATTCATGAAAGCTTCATATACCATTTATGTAGGTATCTGTAGTGTTTACTCAGAAAAAAGTAAGGAATACATATTTTTAATCATAGTTTGTTCCTCTACACACCCCACTTCTTGTCACCTGGCCATAGCTCTCAGTGACAGAAATGGGAAGAACATCAAGGATCCTTTTAATACTTGGCCTGTTCAGAAATTTAGGTTTAATAACTAGTGGTTTTACCCTGGAAGTCCAATAGTCTGCAAATGAATACTTTGGCCTCATTTTGGCCATTCAGAGCTATGTATGTATGTATGTATATAACACCAACTCATCACGAGCTAGTGCCTTGACAGGACAAGGGAATTTGAGTGCTTACCAGAGAGCAGAGGTCACTCAAGATGAGGTTATAATCTATACAGATACACCACAATTTGGGAGGTGTTTTTCCTTAACTGAACAATGTAACTAGACAACTCCTTGTTTAAATGCCACTCAGTCCATTACTTTCATTACACATCTTTTCTTCCTCTCAGGTTTCTTGAGACAAAGTGTTTCCCAAATAACTATTTACCAACTTTGACATGTTTTTTTCTCATTAATTCAGTTCTCATAGGAAAGCAAGCTACTCTCATGTAGGTCTCCAGCATTTACAAGTACCTTTCACTGGCTGCTGGAATGCCACATTGTGAGATCACTGTCATGCTTTGGCTTTAACTGTAAAGTCAGTACTTCAATAAGAAGAAAAAGTGCCTTCTTATCACATTGATAACACAAATTCACCTCTCTGTCCAAGAAAAAATTTTAAGAGGGACAAACAAGTGCCTTTTTGTCACTTTTCTTTGTCTCTGTTCACTCTTTAGAGAACACCTCTCCTCATGCAGCAGTGCATGATTTTGTACAAGGTGGATTTCTGGAACAGCCACACACACAAACTCAAGACATTCTTTGTAGATGAAAGGAAAAATACAGTATAACATCACCCTTTTGAAAAGAGTCTGGGAATTGCAGCCAAGAACTTCTGACTTTTGCTTGGCTGGTTTCTCCACACTCAAGACAGGGAGGGAGCAAAGAGCCCCGCTGAGCCTTTCACAGCAGCTAAACACAAGAGCTTCCTATGCTTCTTGCTCTGTCTCCTGGGAACATTCACTCTGCTAATTCCTGGGACAGTCATGTCTGAATCCACAAAAAAAGTTTGGAAAATTATAGATAGAACCAGTGAGAAATTGGAGTACCTATTGCATGGAACCTCTAAATCTTCAGGGGAAACAAACATACAGAAACAAACATTCAGAAATAAACAAACAAACAATAACCAACAAACAAGTCCCTGAAACAACTTATTAAATCGGTTTATAACTTCATGTTTTTAAACTTCTCAAGGAGGGAAAGTTCTGGAATGCATTTCCAAGATATCTTCACTGTTAGCTTTTCCAAAATATTTCTAAATGTTTCCAAATACTCTTGTGATGTCTAGAGCACTCTGCCCTCTTTCCTTCAGGTAAATTACTGAGTACTGCATGGAACAACAGCCTATGTCTCAGCAGCTCTCTATGCATCAGGCTTTTAAGACCCACAGCTGGAGTAGTCAGACTGGCATCTTACTAATACATGGAGGATCTGGAAATTAATTTCTGAAGAAAATTGAAATTAGCTTGAGCAGTGAAATCATTGCAGGGAGGATTTTGATTTTGGAGAAAGCCTGCTTTCCACCAGACAATCATTCTAATAACAAATCACAGAAAACTCTTGAGAAACACAACTGATACTGAATTTAGTGGGAGCACTGTGCAGAAAGAACAATATGACCCATACTGCTCGACAGACAAGCAGGTATCCCTGTACCAGATGACAGTCTGATGGAATCTGGGGTAATCTTCAAGGAAGACATAAATGAAAGCAAATGTTTCTTGCACTCATAACTACCTAGGTGTAACTTCAAGTATAAGAGGATCCCAGCCTATAAATCTAGTAATATTTACCTTTGAATATCTTGTTTAAGGAAATATTGAACTGTCAATACACGTCAGCTTCACAAGGCTGGGATTCTGGCCCTCAGTCTGTAGAAAAAGCTCTACATTGCAAAAAGTAACATGCAAGATTATTTCCTCACTTTTAAGTGGTAAAAAGCGTACCAAACCTCAGAAGTGTTGCTAGAAAGCAACAGAAATTAAACAGACATTTCACAAATGATAAAATGAAAGGATTAGGACACTTTTAGCAACAATTGCAAGAGCAGTAATCTGGTGTTGTTTCCATATACTAGCTTCTCTATCTAACATACAAAAATGTCTCAAAACTGTAAAGGTTAAATAGGAATTAGGACTTTGGTGATATTTCTGTGTCTTCCTGATTCCAGTTGTCTTTTGTGAACAGCTTTTTCTTTTTTCCTATGTTTTGACAGCTATGTTTCTGCCCTCATATAACTCAGACATGAGAAAATGTGGGTAAATAGTGAAAAGAAAATTAAGGAAATTCTTCAAACATCACATGGAATCTGTTTGAAATTAATTACAATGTTGAGCATGAAGAAAAGGAAAGATGGAAAGCTCTTATTTGGCCTACTTCATCCTCGAGACATAAAGAATAGGGAATGCTGTTTTACATCTATATAGTCATCGGAGGTAAATAAAAAAAAAATTCTCACTGATTTCAGTAATGAAGGAAAAATTCTCAAACTGTCCAAAGACTTCTGACATTTTCCAGTAAAACTAAGAAGGCAAAATGTTACACTGTTGTAACTGACATTCTTTCTGCTCCTTACAATCTAAAATAATCAAGTGTTATGCTACAAAGGCAGAAATATGATGAGTTTCGGTTTCCAATATATGTGTCAATATGACAGAATTCTGACAAGATATGTGGGGCAATTACATTTTAAATATACAATAATAAAGGACAAATCCTGCTTCCTCACTTTGAGGAAGAATCTTATGAGCCTGTGTCAGTACTGGATTCAGCACCTGGAATCACAGACATTTTCCAAAGCATGACAAAACCCAGTCTGAATAAACAGACTGCTGGATATGAAGCCAAATTGTTCAGAAGAAGCATCTGTGTTTGCACAAATACATTAATTTTTTTTCATCCCTTTGCCTTTTTAATGATAAAATAAAAAAGAGTAGAATTTGGTTTGAATAAAGCTAAGTTGCCATCTTAGTGTAACTACTTGTAAATATAGCAGCTATTTTTTAAGTATTGCTGTCATTTTCTTTGACTAAAGTTACAGAAATTCTTTGAATTTTATATAGGGGACTAAATTTGTAATGGAAAGTGATGTTTGATGGTGTTTAAATGCAGAGTATGTCACTGTATAAAGCATAGGGCTCTTTTAAGTTATTTTTTTTAACTTCTTGACATGTGTCACAATTTGGAATTCTGCTCTCATGGGATAAATGCCAGATTACATGGTGTAGTATTTTTATCCTCTGTACTTTCACTGTAGAAGCATACAACATCAAAGAAGAGGCAGATCACTCACATCAGCAGAAAATGGAATAGGACTATAATATGCTTGCTTTGATCTCTCCTTCTAATAATTATCTTGGCTACATGCATACATTGAAAGTAAGATTTGAATTAATAAGGCCAAGAGACCCTAGAAAATGTAAGAAGGATATCTGAATACTAACTTTGACTATCTTTAACAAGATAAACTGCAATTGAGCCAACAAAGTTGTGAATTGTTAATTTAAGGCAATAATCCTTAAATATTATTCTTTCTTTAACTTGTTACCACTGCATTCAGCAGATGCAATCAGTCCAATTAAGATAGTATCTATTCAAAATCACACTCACTGAGATTTGGGGTGGAGAGGGTGCTATTTAGCTAGCACCCATTGGATTTCATATAGGTTTTCAAACAGGAGGGCCTACGGTAAAAATCATTAAATTTATATAAAAAAGTCATCACTACACAGTCTGTTATCATTAAAAACTATTCTAATATTGCCTTAGGAAAGATATTGCTTTTGATATGGAAAGTAAATCAAATCATCCACATCCACATAGGATTTATAGAGACGCAAGAAGCATATTGCATGCCTGGTCAGTTATTTTTTCAATTTTTTAACCAGTGTTTATTGCTATATTGTGTTTTGGGAATCCTATTTCTACCCAATGTGAGTAGAAATTATAACATAAACAGGGTGGTTATGTGTGAAAGTCTCATATGGTTAATACAGCCTGGAAGAGGGGAAACCCACTGCAGTTCAACAGTCCCAGAGAATGAGTTTGTCATTCTTCTGTTTCATTTCTGATATGTGCAAGTTATATCAGTCATTGGATAGAGAGCACATTGCTCCCAAAGCCAGATGTTGCAACTCCAAATTATTGTTTGATAAATCTTGGCTGAGCTACTAACCATCATGCTAATACAATGCCCTGCAGTGTACAAAGGGATGCATAATGTGCTAGCCAGGCTGACTTAAGCACAGTATGAATTAGACGAATGAGAATGAGCACGTCTATGGTTAATATACCAAACGCAAGTTCCAAAAAGCCACTTGAACAAAGGCAGTCTGTCAAAACAGCAGAGGCTGCTGTTGTCCTCAAAATCCCAGTCAAAGGTTAAGAGTGTTCTTTTAAAACGGGGTTAGCTGGGCATACATGTAATAGATCAACATGCAGAAAGAAGTGCTTTGAAGAAATGCTCTCTCTGCTGAAAAAGGCACGCTTTTCTCATCTGCTGAACTTACCTGACAGTGGATGGGAGTTGCAAGAGAAAATGTTTGATTCAGTGAGGATGTTAGGAACAGCTTTGTTAAGTTCTGAGAGCAGCACTTCTAATTGAAGTAAAAGCACCACTAAATACTCAGCACCTGGTGGTCCCATGTCAGACAGAGAAACAAAAAAAAGTGTTTGGAGCATGTGTAGCCATCATCAGAACAAATTCCTCTGCAACAGACAGTATGATATTTACAGAAAACCACTGTGTGCTTCAGGAGTCACTGCTGGTCTCTTGCCCTGAGGTTCTTAAAAGCTCAGTAGCTACTGAGCTCCCATGCTTGCCAACCAAAATTCAGAAACCTGTTTTTTTTCCTGACTTGCCAAGTTCTTTGCTAGTTTTCAGTGTGGGAGGATAGATCACTAGAGGTAAAGCAGTGGCTGGGAGTATGGCCCATGTAAGCAAAAAGTGTTCCCAGCAGTTGTTACACGTTAGCTTTCTCCAGCTGCACAAAATTCAGCCACAGCATGCTAGGATTCAGGTTCCTATCAAGCCAGCCACTTCAGTAGAAATGTTAGAGCACTCCAGGGGCAATTTAAGGGAGCACCTCATCCTGGTTGGGCCTGGAAGGTAATTCAGCTTGGCTGCACCTTCTTAACAGTGCCAAGTGGTTATGTTCAAGATTTCTTTCCAGTTGCACCAAATTGTTGTGGTACACTGTTCTAACAAGGGGAAATATAAGACATCCACAGAGGTTTTGGAACACAGGAGACTTCTTCCTCCCAGTGAAACTTCAACATATGATACCTCTAAAAGTGTCTCCAGCTACTCTTACAATTTAAGGATATAGAGGAAGTTTTATTTTATTTATCTGTCCTAAAATTGATCCAAGTAAGTGCTATGGTAATAGAATACTGTTGTAGAGGGCACTCATGGTATAATTTCATCAGTGGTGGTTTAATTATATCTGTTCAAAATAAAACTCTTGAAACTTATTGTATGTTTTTCCCAGTACTGGCATATTTCTGAACTCATGAGACACAGAAAGTTTCTTGTGAATGTTAGGCTTTCTCCTCTCCTAAGTAAATATCTGTAGTGGGTTGACCCTGTCCAGCAGCAGACCATCCACACAGCCACTTATCACTCCCAGTGGGATGGGGGAAGGAAAAGGAGGAGGAAAAGTGAGAAGACTCATGGGTTTTGTAAGCAAAGAGAAAATGTGAAAAAAAACTAGCAAAAAAAACCCACTGCAAGTGATGCAAAATCAATTACTCACCACCTTTCCCAAACACACCCATGCCCCGGCAGTCTCTAAGCAAAGACCAAGTTCCCAATCTATATTGTTTAGATTGACAGCACATGGTATTCCTTTAGTCAGCACAGCTCAGCTGCTTCAGCTGTGTCCCCTCCCAAGCTGTTGCCTACTCGCTGGAGAGACAGAGTGAGAAACAGAGAAGGCCTTGATGCTGTGCAAGCACTGTTCAGTGACAGCCAAAACACTGGTAAGCCATCAGCATTCATTTGGTCACTAATCCAAAACACCATACAGGCCACTATTAAGAATTTAACTCTATCCCAGGATAAAAACAAATATTTATACTCAAGGTTTTGCTGACCTGATGGTTTGATCATCAGGCTTTGAAAGAAGGTGAGTCCAGAGCAAATCTGAATTATCTATTTTATAAACCAATGTAATTGGAAATTGCTGTCAGCTAATGTAAGTTATGTTACAAAGAAAAATTCAGAGTGGAATCTGCACACAGTCAGGTGGTGAGAAATCTGTTTCACAATTTTGTGATGATGGTGAGTGCTCAAGGACAGATCTGGTTTCACTTCAGTAGAAGAACAGGGAAGATTCTTGATTCCACTGGGCAGAATTTAATAGATTAAGGGAAGTAGTTAGAGAGATCAGGTACACCTAGGAGCAGTGAGACATAACTGTTAGAAAATTTGGAAAGCCTTCAAATAAGATAACAGATTCTGTATCAAAAGCAAGGAAAAAACACTTCTAGAAAGCAGCTCCTGGGCACATTTGAAGGAATAATCACACCAGGAAAAAATATAAAGCAAAACAGAAAGCCTAGAGGAAATGGGAAAAAGTCTTTCTGTTTTTGTCCAGAGACATGAAAAAGTTTCTAAGAGCCAAGATAAACTCATACTGATAAAGAATGTTAAAACAAAGAACAATTTGTTCTTCCTTGGTATGAATTTGAAAAAGAAAGAAAAGAAAGTGTGATATCCATGGGGTATATTATAAAGAAAGTATTTCCAAAAGTCCACAGTAAAATAGAAAGGGGAAAAAAAACCCTTTATTTTTTCTATAACGAGTTGATGTTGACACAACTGCAAAAGGCATATGGACAATGAAAAAGTCAAAGAAACAAATTTCTCTTCAATTAAGGCAGAAGTAAAACTAAGGTGTGAAAAAAAAAAATAGAAATAGAGAATCCCAAATGCAGAATTCTAAGGTTCCTCTAGGAAAATCTCAGACATTAAGCAAACTGAAGATCATTAGAAAAATGATTACAAAAAAGAAAAAAAAAAAAACAGAAAAAATAAATAAAACATAAAAATAATGGTGTAAGGAAATGGAAAGGGGAAAGAGAAGAGGAAAGGAGGGGAGGGGGGAAGGGGAGAATTTCAAAGAAAATGAAAAGAGGTCTAGGCAACAACAAACTCTAATATGAACTGAAATGACTCTATTCAGAACTTGAGGTGGGGGAATTTTTATTTTTTTTTTTTTTAAGCAGATGCAAAATTAATGTGGTTTCTTTTTCTGTTGCTCTACATTTCAGTGCTGT
Source organism: Margarornis squamiger (assembly GCA_035222235.1). Taxonomy (NCBI): domain Eukaryota; kingdom Metazoa; phylum Chordata; class Aves; order Passeriformes; family Furnariidae; genus Margarornis; species Margarornis squamiger. The sequence goes on from JAWWTY010000077.1 coordinate 121,563,223, forward strand.
AGCACTAAGTGATGAACCAGTGCAATAGAAAACTTCTTTACCATAAGACCATTGGTTAGAAACCCTAATTATCATTCTAAAATGAATAAACTCTTGGTTGCAAAGGGGGTATTGACTTTTCCTCAAGTATGCACCTTTTTTGTCTATAAATGTTTTTGGGTTTAGATATATTCTGTTCAAAATTAGTGAAAGTGTGGCTCTTTATCACTGCAGATCACTTAGGGAGTGTTTTCCATATGCACAATGTCTTTGTCACACAAGTATACAATCTTCACATTTAAAATATGTTTTTATGAGAATGACCTCCCTTGCCTAACAAGTAAATAAGTAAAAGCAGACATTAGAAATTTAATGGAACCATACTTTTTTCTCAGTCCGTGACAGATTTTGATTAGTTCTTTTCCTTCACTTTGCTGTGATAATCCCGACTGCTATTGCCAGCCATTTTACTTCTTCATCACAAATGTCTGGAATATTTTATCCAGGAAAACATGGGTATACATGTATGAATGAGCCTATTTGCATGTGAATAAGTGTATTTATTCACAGACAAGTTTGCTTTTTGGTTTTGGCGGTTTTTTTGTTTGTTTGTTTGTTTTGGGGTGTTTTTGGATTTTTTTTTTTTTTTTTTTTTTTATCCTGCTGCTTTTTGGCAAGCTGTATATGCACATGGCAGAAAATTGAATACAAAAATAAAATTGAATGTAGAATTGCTAGGCAGACTATAAGTCTGACCTATACACTTCTTTCCTTTCTAGACAGGCAAAACTCCAGCTTTCCTTTTTTCTTTAAAATAAAACATCAGCAGACCACATACCCAGTGAGATTCTTTCCCCCTCCCTCTCCCCTCACCACTACAGGAATGAATTCTGCAAGTACTCAATACACAGAATTCCAGTTAAGGCCATTAAAAACTGCAGGTGCTCAACACTTTTTACAGACTGATCTTTTGAGAGTGCATGCCTTTCTGAATGTTCACAAAGCTAATCTCACCCACCTGTCATTGTCATTGTGCCAATGCACCCTACAAATGCTACTTCTGTTAGTCGGGGTTCAGCCTTAAGCCTCTCCCAATGAGTCTGTCTTTCTTCTTTATACTCCTGAGAGGGTGAAAGAAGAAACATTCCATTTCCATAAACATTGTCAAAATAACTCTTTGTGATGAATTCTGCATTTCCCCTCTGTCTCTTAGGTAATAACCATTTTTTAGATATAATTTGAATCTCATCATTAAGGTAAAAAATTGACCTTAAAGCTTTCCATGTTAGAAATTGTTTTAATAAGCTCCTCCTTTTGTTAATTTATAACAATGCACATTAAAATTTTAATTTTAACTCAGTATAATATATGGGTTTACAAGTATATGACTAGCCATGCAAATAGTTTACAGTGCTAACTGGACCAGTGTTCCATCTTTGAATCTGGTCAGTAGCTGAAGACTAGATAAGAATTTAAAACCATGCCAAGTGACACATGCAATGAATAACACTTTCATGATTTACTCCCTTCCCAACAATATTTCTGATTGTTTCAGTGTCTTGCATAGCAGTTTGAAAATAGTGAAGGAAAGGAGGGATACTACATTAATAGAAAGTAAGACAGCTGTAGAACTGAGACAGAAAGTTCCAAGATGAGGTAATATTAATTTGTCAAGGTTATGCTGAGAAAACAAGAAATGTACTATGCTATCTAAATGTCCACATTACAGAGGAAGAAAGGGAGGCAGGAAGGTAGGAAAGAAGGCAGGAAGGCAAGCAGGTAGGCAGGGAGGGAGGCAGGAAGTTTGATATATGTTTTAACTATGCCTAATTTAAAACATTTCAAGCCCAAGTAATAAAAATGTCATACACAGAATATTTTTATTATCTTCCTGAGTTCAGGCTGAAAGCTGGAGTAAAGGCAGTTTTCCCCGCTGTCCACAGCATACCAAGAATCTTCAGAAGAAATTAAAAAATAAAGTACAAAAATTTAAAGTAATGATATTTAAGTTGGAAGAATTTTCTTTTTTTGTCAGTGCTTTTCATTTGATTTCATACCAATTACTGTTTCAAAAAAAGGATGATATCCAACTTCTGTATTGCTTGTGCATCCCTCTTGCCACCCAGTAACCTGGTAAGAATGGCAAGCCTTTCCCCATCCTAATCAGTATTTGGAGGTCAGTAGTGATGGAGGGTGGGATTAAGATGAATTCATCCAGTGTTCGATCAACTCAGTGGGTCCAATTCCCATTTACCTAGAGACCCTTTATAACATTGAGTAAGGTAAGAGGCTTTAAATTACATACATTTGCAACCACATTAAGGTCTTTTGTATAAATGAGAATCATCTGATCTGAGCCTCTCCAGTAGCTACAATGGAGCATCAGATCAGGCTAATATGCCTATTATTAACCAGAAGTATTAAAAGTCCACCTCCTATGAGCATTACAATTCCATGAATCATGATCATCTTCCTAAGAAAATATGAAAAAGAAAAAGAAGTGTGTGTGCTGTGCCATTTGCACATTGTTCATATCTGATTTTATAGTGGCAATTTCTCAAGGTTTCCATGAATGGGCAGGACAGCACAGATATTCTGTTTCCTTACATGGCTGACTAGCAGATTGTAACTTGCTTATTGCTTACTCACTCACAGTCACATTTTAGAAGGGAAAAAATCCTTATTCCTTTCAATTTTTGCAATCCCAGTGAAAAACAAAATATGTAGCAACATGATGTATTTGGCCTGCTCCTGTTAAAGTTAAATACAGCCTTTTCAATTTACGCTTCCTACAGAAGATATGTGACAAATGACATAGTAATTTTCTTATTCCTTCATGTTCATAAAACATTGATAATATGATTTTTACCTTCCCTTTGTTCTCAATTAAATGAAATGTTCCAATACAATTAACGTGTTCTTGCAATTTAGTTTTTCTTTAGAGGTTTCTCTTGTCTCTGATTAACAGCATTTTCTATCCGTTCTGAGAACCCCCAACTGCTATTCAGAATGTTTCATTATGCCTGGCAGCTATCAATACAATTGTGAACCAATATCATTTTAATTGTTTCACTAATAACTTGTTTTAAATGATTCAACAGTCATCAGGAAAGATAAGTGCTCTTGTACCCTGCAGGCTTGTAGGGATGATGGTATGAGGCAATGTAACAGTGCTGCATCAGAATAATGAAACCATATGCACAAGATAATGACAAAGCACTTGCATTGCTGCAAAGATAAATGAAAACAGTAGATCTTCTTTTCATTGTAATATAACATTCATTTCTATCTCCCATTTCAATCATTAGACTTTCCAAACAGATTACTACACAAATACACATGTGCAACATGTCCCACAATAATAACTGCATGCTCCCATCTACCCAGGCAGATGGTGAATGATGGAGTTAACGAGCTTTACAAATGCTCTTGTTAATTAACAAAAATTGTTACTTTCTCATTTGAGGGGGGCTTATAAATTAGACTTAATTACACTAGATAATTGCAACTGCCAGCTACTGTGCAACTCGCTCATGTTCTGTTCTTTCAATGGCAAATCAACAATTGCAACCCTTGCCTATTTGTGTAGATGAATTTAATAAGCAAACAGCCCTTTTATGTAAATGGTTTACTGGCATTCATGGGTTTGGCAGGAGAAATGTGCTGGGGGAGGGTTTGCTAATGGCAGCACATAATCATATTAATTAAAATATAACTGCCATTTAAAGATTTGTAGTGTAGAATTAGAACATGTTGGGAACTGAGAAAATCAAGCTAGAGTGCATATTAGCACCATTACTCTGTGCTCCCTGCACAGCAGTCAGCAACCTCATGTGTCATAAATGTAATTTATGAATGCTGTTTTCTTTGAAATATATGTTTTTAGTTCACTCATTAAAATGTAAAAATTTGCAATGTCTGCTTCAGAAGGTTCAAAATAAATTCACTTAAAGCTGAGACCCATGATCTGGTTTTAACAAATCCCTCAACAATGATTTTTTTTATTACTTGTATAATTTCTCATTGTAAAACCAAGCATTCAGTTCTTTGAAGATGGATTCTATGTTTTATTGCAAATGTAAGTCACACTATCACTATAAATTCTTTATTATTAGACATTTTATAATTCACTATCATTTTTATGGGGTCCTTAATAAATACAGCCTTTTTTTTTTTTTTTTTTTTTTTGGTTTGGCTTTGGAAAAATTAGAACAAAAAATGTTACCACTTTATATTTGCTCATGTAGAAAGCAGTGTCAAAAAATGCTTTTGAAAGCTTTGGGTTTTCTCTGCTTTCCTGGATTCCCATATCAATTTACAGGCATATTTTTATCTAAATCAATTCCACTTATGCAACTTCCACAAAAATGCTGAGATGTATTTTCTGTACAGTGTAGTTACCTATTTGTTGGCATCCCTGGGATTGCAACTTCCCACAAAGTCCCCCTGAGAGAAAATGATCCCTGGAATTAGAGGCATGTGAGTGACAGGAGGCAAGAAATTGGATCCAAAGTAATTCTCTAATTTCTAACAGTACAGAGTCAGCATGTTATACTATTTAGGCATATATATGTGTATGTATATGTGTTACAGCATGTAATACAGATGTTTTATGCGTGCATGCATGTGTGTCAAACATTTGTATTACATTATCTTCAGCAATACCTTACAGTTTAAAAGTCATTACTATATGTCATCTGGGATTATGGCATTGTCTTTCCATTCTGCAAAAATCAAAAAGAGCTGAAATCCCAAATATGACATGATATTTTGTAATTTGTTTTAATTTTTGTTTCTTTGTTTTATTTTTCTCCTTAAAATTTACATCTGAAAAGTGGTGCACCAAAGAGGAAATCCCAGTCCCTCTAGAGCCAAAGACAAAATCCCATCACCTTGTGAAGGGTGCCTTAACTCTCAAGTTAAGAAAATTCTAGGTAAAATGGAAGTGTTATGGTACCCACAGGATTTTCGGCCTTACAAGCTGACAGCAGAGAATTGGAAGTGGCACTTCTGTCTCTTATTATTCCAAAAAGAATTGTCACTGGGGAATATTTCAGCATCTAGCAATCAGGGACTTCTGATTCTTCAGCTGTTATAAGAGATATTGCTGTCTTTTCACAGATGACATTAGGTGGAATAATTTCATTTTCAGCCCCACCTGCTCCCAAATATGCGCCCTAATATCTGTATCTTATCTGATGCAATTGACATGACTGTAATGGTTGTTTATAAGACTGACTGTAGATCTGACAATATATTCCAATGTTTTGATATTATCACTGCATATTATCATACAGGCATGATGGACAATCACTGACAGACATTTGAGCAATTACAGCATATTTTATTGACAATTCTACACTGTGAGTATACATTAATTATAGTAGAAACTATATCATACCTATGGCAATAATACTGCACAGAACACAGCTGAAATAAAATCTTTATAAGCTAATGTACTAAAGTGGAATAGTTATGAGGAGAACTGGAGGTCTGAATTTCTTTCTTCTAAGTTAGTCATCTGTGGTGATGAACATAAAAAAGATTGAAATTTTTATCAAGTCTGTTACAAATTTCTCTATAAACTGAGGCACTATTTTTTACACTGCCTAGCCATCAACAAGGCTGTTGCGAAAGAATCTCCAACATTATATTGTTTGGTTCAGAAGTTATCTGCTGAAAAGAAGGGCCATGTCTGGATGTGGTGCCTTGGTAATAAACATGACCCAAACCACATCTACTCCTGCATAAAAAAGAAGCACCTCTTTTTTTTTTTTTTTTTGGTGTGTGATAGTGATGATCTCCACAGAAGCTGCTAAGGAAGTTTTAAAACTGATAATTTCTATTCTATATGACTCCTTGATAGCAAAGAGCCTCATTCAATGTCCATTGACTATAATACAGGTGAGAGGAATCACAGAAAATCAGAAAAAGGTTTAATTAGATGACAGGATTGGTTCCTAGAGTTTTGGCAAAGACTTTCCTACTGTAAGAATTACAAATAAGCCACCTCAGTTTTATTTTACTATCATATGTTCTTTTGCCGAAAATAATAACTCGACAAATTTAGTTTAGGCACAGGAGGTCTTCACAGAGGAGCTTGGGCATTGCAGAGGAGAAAAATGCAGAAACTGGAGGGGAAAAATTACATCCTCATGCACACAAGTGCACATGGGCTGTCTAGTCATAGTCCCATGGAGATGGGTGAGTGGTCAGCAGAAGAGGTCCCTGAAGAGCTGGGTCTGTGGAAGAGGTAGTCAGGGAGAATACAGTGTGCTGGGAGCCAGAGGACTCTCAGAAACACAGGAAAGAGCACTCTAAGGCAGGGAGCAGGGCCTGGGGGCCCTGAGGCAGGCAGGGGAAGCAGGCTGAGCTTGCAGATCCACTCACCATACAACAGGTCTGTGACAGCAATCCCCATCACAATGATCCCTCCCAGATTTGAGATCATGTCCTTGGACATTAGAATTTGCAATTTGCCCAAAGCCCTTGGCCACTAGCCCTGAACCAGGTACTGCACCAGGATGAAGAGTGTTTCTTTCTTTGCCATGTTCCCGTCAGTCTTTTCCCAGCTCTCAAGGCTGTGTTTCTCCAATGGCCAGTGGCCATTGAGGTGTTTATAGCTCTGAGCCTCTGTTTTCAGCCTGTGCCAGTATTTTCAAGGCCTTCACTGTTATTCCCTATGTTAACACCAGGAGACACCTGGTACCAAGCTTTGGTTCACATAGCATGTTCTTCTCATAACCAGCTGATAACAAGCCCATAAGGCCAGCAGTAGAGTCTTCCACAGTTAGTATAAGGTAGATTTAGCACAAGGTCTGTGGCCCATTGTAGGCAAAGATAATACAGCTTTTACTGGGCCATAGGGCAAGAAATTCATGGATTTATTTATTTTCTTAAAAAATTAACAAAGACACCAGCTGGGAAATTTACTCATCCTGGCAAAAATACAAAACTTCTAGAGGCTGAATATTCTTTGACTGATGAGTCTTATAACAACACTGGAATCCTGTAATTCAAGACAAGAGAGGCAGTTGTGCTTTCTTTCCATGTGGTTTGTGTCAGTTTTCATACTGTTGAGGCACAAAATTATTTGGTCAGCTTGGTTAATTTTTCTCGCCTAAACATCGATGAAATCTGACTACATAAAGATGTGTCGTTGCATGCTTTTATCAAGCTAAATGCCAGGCTAGTGACATGGGAAGATGGACTGTAAAAGGCCAACATTCCCCAGTAGTGCCATTTTCTTCTACAATGAGTGGTATCAAAAATAGTGCAGTGCAGTTGTTGAGAAGACATAAATCCATTATCATAGCATTCACACTGAGTAAGAACAGCCTTCTTCTTCTGCTACCACTTCTTTCCTCACTAGACAGACAGCACAGATGGTTAAATAAACTTGCTGTTTCCTGGAAATCTGCTGGTCAGCACCATGTGCCTACCTCTGTAATATGGATACTGAAACAACAGCAGCCAAAGCCACATCATGCACATAAAGAAGCCGTCCAGAAAAATCCTCTTTTGTGACTTCAAATCAGTGCTTGTTCAGTGCTTGAGCAATGGATAAGCAGGCAATTTCTTCCTCACAGAAGTGAGATTTCACCTGAGTGGGAGGGATGACTCTTAGAACCACAGAATCATAGCCCAGTCCAAGTTGGAAGACCTTGAGAGATCATCTGGTCTAACCTTTCCTGAGAAGGAGAACATAGATGAGAATACCTACTCCCTGCCCAGTCATGCCTTGAAAACCTCCAGTGATGGGGACTCTACCATGTCTCTGGGGAAGTTGTTCCAGTGAATGATTTTTCTCACTAAAAACTTACTTTCTTTTGTTGAGATAAAGCACCTCCTTCTGCAGCTTGTACCCATTGCCTCTTGTCTTCTCCATGTGACTCCTTGTGAAGAGAGAGCCTCTGTCAGCTTTATATCTGCCCTTTATATATCAGAATATTGTAATGAGTTCTGCCCTGAGATTTCTCTAGTCTGGGCTGCAAAAACCTAACTCCTTCAGTCTTTCCTCATGGGGCAGTTTTATCCAGCCCTTTGGTTACCCTTATGGCCCTCCTTTGAACCGTTTATTTGCTTGCATCTTTCTTGTCTTGTAGGTACTAGCCTGATAAGTGGTGAGGAGAGTGGAATGAACATTCTCTCTAGTCCAGTAATGCCCCTGTGGATGCCTCCCAAGTTCTGATTCACCTTTGTTGCTGCAGTGCTGTTCTGCTGGCTCATGTTCAGCTTGTTGTCCACCAGGACCCCCTGGTCCCCAGGCAGTCTCTCAGGTCTTTCAGAAAGGTTGTTCCCCAGCCGCACAGGGTCTGGCCTCTACTGGGCTTTTTAATTATTCCACCCCAGGTGCAGGACTTTCACTTTTCTTTGTTAAACTTCATGCTGTTCTTGCTTACCCATTTTTCCAGCCTGTCCAGGTCTATCTGTAAGATGGTTCTCCCTTCTGATGTCTTCCCCTTATCACCCAGTTTGGTGTCATCAGCAAACCTGATTTGGGTGCTTTCATTCCCATCATCCAGGTCATTTATGAAGATGCTGAACACCTTGAGGCCCAGTGTCAACCCCAATTGTGACAGTCTCCCAACCTGAGTGAAAAACATTGATACTACTCTCTGACTGCAGCCTATAATTTTCTACCAGCCTTTCAGACCACTCATCCCATCTGTACTTTACCAGTTTTTCCAGGAGAATGCTGTGGGAAACAGTGTTGAACCCTTTGCTGAAGTCTCAGTGACAAACAGCCACTGCTCTCCCCATATCAACAGAAGATGTCATTTTGTTGTAGAAGGTGATCAGGTTAGTTTGGATTATTTGCTCTTGATAAATCTGAATTGTTTATACTTTAGCTAATCTGTCTACGCTAATCCTTTGCACCAACATGCACAAAAACCTCAGGTAACAACTACCACTACCTTCCAAAACAGATGGAATATAATCTAGTATAGCAGCTTTTTTGCTGGTCATCTTTGACTTCCTAATTCTCTAATAAAATGCTAAGAGGATCAGATTTATTATTGTTATTATTATTATTACTTTTTTCCCCCATTTGAAAGCAAAAGCCAGTGATTGCAAGAGAATAACCAGATTTGCAAGTGTACATTTTCCTTATTACATGTTTCTCATTTGGAGAGGTGGACTTTTACTTTGGTTGCCTTTAAGGCAAGGCCATTAGCATGGTACTGTCCAATAACAACTGTAAAAAGCTTCCACTAAAGAAACCAAACCCCAATTATCCACTCCATGAATCAACAGCAAAAATAATGCAGAAATCCTTTTACCAACAGATATCCAGATGGAAAAGGTTTCCTAGACAACTTTACAATGATATTGATAGTTACAGTGGCAACATTCTTACAGATAATCTTGGAATACTCAAATGTCGGCAAGACAGCAAGAACAACACCTAACATAATTTCCCTAAATCCCTCCTCAACTATAGGTCTTGTGCAGATGATTTCCAGATGAGCATATGTAACTGAACTCACCCTAGGTTACATGGTGGACAAAGAGAACTCTAACTATGAATAAATAACAATAAACATAATAAGGTTAAGTTAAAGGATCTTTCAATCAAATAACAGAAAAACAAATCCACAAACAAGCAAATGGATTGCCAACAACGACTTCTACTCCACGGCTAATACCACTAAATTTGAGAGCATGCTTAGTGCAAATAAGAATTCATGGGGATGGAAGGAATATTATGCAAAACCTGTTTACCCTAATGTAACCGTGTATACATATATACAATTGTGTCTAACACTCAGTCACTTTTTGTACAGGTCACAAAAGTTTTCTTCTGCCCTGCATTGATGAAATGTGAGAAATAAATCTGGAGCAAAGGTTTCTTATAGCTGCAGGTTTTTTCCAGATAGTTCTGTGAATGCTTATGCTATGGTTACTGAAGTTAAAAGCTTCCTCTTACACGAGATTTTCTTGAAGGAGAATAAAACTATTTGGTTGAGCTTTATTTTTGTTCTTTTAGTTAATTAGAAAAAAATCAATGCCTTTTTTTCCTAAAGTTTTGCTTTATGTTCCTTTTTTCCAAGAATAAAACATTGTTACATTGACAAAAGTGATCTTCTAAAAAAAAGCAAGACAGATGCAGTTATAAGCAGTTACTGTACTAATCAAGAAATTATATGGCATGCATAATGAATAGACAAATGTCATTATTGAGTATGCTTTCTATCCATTTGCCCAATATATTCTATTGTATATTTTTCTTCCCCATTTTCACAAATTATGTTGTAGGTAAATCTGGCAGAGGACTAACAATGCTGGCAGTATCTGTACATGTCTTTGCTTGTCTTCTTCCCTTTTGCCTTATGGTGCATCTTAGAGTTCTGTCCACATCCAACAGGTCAAGGTGGCCAGTGGTGCAGTGGTTTCTGGTTACCTAGTTTGTAGGTTTTGTTCTTAAATGAGTGCATCCCATTGCAGAGCCTTACTCATTCCAAGACAGATTTGCAAATATCACATAGGTCAGCTCTTGATTTTGCATAGAGCATGTGGCTACTGTACAGAGTTTAGCTGGTCGTGACAACACGTACACAGTTGTAATGACTGTTGTCTTTGGACACCATCCTTCACATTCTCAATCCCACTAACCTCCTGACAAGTGATTTCCAGTTTGGTCGTGCATTGCCCACCTCTCTCATAAGCCAGAAATTTAATAAAACTCTCACATAAATTAGCAAACTACTGTATCTGCCTAGCTGCCCATATTTACTTCCACACAAGGGCATTTGGTAGTAAAGAGTACAAACCTGTTATTATCCATGGAGGTATCTTGTCCTGTGTTTGACACTTATATGGAGTTAAAACAAGCAGCTGTAGAATATCTCAAGCATTCCCATTTGCACAGCTGTAAATGATAGGCAGTATTTATGCATGTGAATTATTTTGCTAAGTTTTAGCAGTCTTTTCATGAAAACCTTCTGAAATCACCCACAAAAGAAATATGATAGGTGTTTTAAAAGCCTTTTTCTCTGGGACACCCCAGTATCTAGCATTAACAGTGTCTCTGTTAACCAGTGACAAATGATATACTGAATGGTTCATTCATATTTCCTATTCTTTCACAGTGTATCAACATCTATCAGCACTGTGAACTGTGTGAAACAGAGTAGCTGTATCTCCACGACTGGCCCGTGCTGTTCTGATTGAAATGCTTCAAAAGTTTTCTCAAAGGAATTTCATCATAGTCTTTGGTTTCCTGGCATTTTGCCCATTGTACGATTGGGTACTGCAGAAAATTAAAATCAAAGCTACAAGCTGATATTATGGCTAAAAGTTTTGGATTAAGTCAAAGATGCTGTTAAGCTGTTTATAATACATAAAATGGTGGTTTATTTCTTTGTAGGGGGCTATAGAGAATAAATCAGAATTCCCCTTTCATTGACGTCAGTGAATGCAGTTCACATCAGGAATGACATTTCCTTGTCATAAAATTATAGTGACAAGAATGAACATAGAATTCTGTTTTCCAAGAACAGCTAAACTAGAGTTAAATTATGAAATTGCAAATGCTTTCCTTTTTATGTTATTTATGCTCTTTATGAACAGCAACTAAAATGATGCAGATAAGAGTAATTCAACAAAGGGGAAAAAAATGTGTTATACTGTCTTATGACATCTGTAAAACTCATCAGCTGTTAAAGCTTTCTATTCTCTACAGAACCATCTGCTATTTATAGTCACACATATATGAAACATTTAGGAAGAAACAAAATCAGTTATAGAGCTTTGTGAAACACAGGTCTGTACTTTGCATTTGCTACTCATTGAACCATTTGAAAGAACTTTTCCTGTCTTTTAAAAATGAACACATTTTCAACCATTTAATTATAAATAATATGTAGGGCATTTCTTCTGATTCATCTCTTTCCTCATCTAATAAATGTCTTACAAAAGGAGGTACTCTATGCTTTTATTTTCCACACTAATTTCTTCTTTACATTTTGATTTTCAACTTTTGGTGCTCCCTGAAAACTCTAATCTGCAAAAAAATTTAAAAGACTGGAATTTCAGCAAGAAGAAAATGGAAATGAACAAAACAAAGACCTATGAAGGTCTGTATCTAATGAATGACACAGGGGATATACTGAATATTTTCATGGTCCCTATATCAGCACAAGAAAAAAGGAACATTCAGGGATATTAAAAGGCTGCAAATTCAAAACTGAGGTAGGGAAATACTTTTCTAAACTATTCATGCAAGGTGTTACTGAGCCCACATTTAAAGTGAGATTTTGTTTTATGTGCCTGATAAAACTAACTATAGTTATAAGAGTGAATAGATTGGGTTTTGTTTTCTTTTTTTTTAGTTTTATTAAAAAAAAAACACAAACAAAACCAAACAAAACCAAAACAACAAACCCCAAAAAGCACCAAAACAAGTTAACATAATGATTTAAAAAAAAACACTTCCATAGTTTAGACATTGCACCTAAGAAAAATTCCTTTCACTTTCCTTAGATGCATCTAGGACTGCTGTCAGGCTGGAAGTTTACACTAGATGAACTCTAAGTCTTACCCAAAACATTCTTGCAAGTGTTTCTGTAGGACAGAAAATCAATTCCCTTACAACAGCAATTATCTTAAATGTTGCTACGAATTAGAAACTCCCTGTAAGATATCATATGGCTTCCTGGTGTGAATGTGGATGAACACAGAAACATATTTTATTTCATTACTACTCTTGAGTGTTGAATATGAATCACTCTCATGTATATGCTTTGTATTATGGAACACCCTCCCACATCCTGCTCTTGTTACTGACAGGAAAGACTTACAATTCTCACACTAAAAAGACAAATTTCTATCACTCATTCTAAGAGATCAAGCAGAAAGGGAGGTTGGTGAACTTCAGGTAGCCCAATTTGTTGAAGGATATCAGGATAAAAACTTTTCTGACCAAACCAAGCCTAGAACATCTGTTGCCCTCTAACAATTTCCTAGACTAATTTTTGTGACTTTGAAACAGAAACCAGACTAAACACCTTTGATGACACAAATGCACAGTGAGTGATACTGTCTCTAAACAGCTGGGTACTGACTTCTCTGCTCTTAGGAGACTGTGTCTTATGACTTACATATCCATGATCTCATGAACTTCTCTATATACTTATTCTCTTTTTAATTTTTTTATTTTTAAAAAAAATCCAGAAAATTCAGGATTTAGTGTAACTTTTTTTTTTTTTTTTTTTAAATGTTTGTCATTCAAACTGTTATTGGAATTGCCTACATTTTGGCAGATGACACTAATGCTAACACAACCCTTTCATTACATCTCTAAAACTGAGGAACTACTCAGTGCATTCCACTTAAAAAATGGCTTGCTGTTTTCATGTTAAGTCTGAAGGTAACAAACAATCAGCCAAAAATCTTAACATTATTGATGGCATTGAAAATATTATTACTTCTAAGAGAAAAAAAAAATTAAAAAGCGCATACCTATTGCGTAGTTCAGTCTTTTTCACTAAGACATAATTTCAAAAATTGAGGATTAGAGTTTTTCTTGTTTACTTCTCTTGTTTGTGCTGTTTGTTGTTTAGGCACACAAAACTAGTAAAAATGCCCAAGCCAAATAACCTGAGATGTGAAAGTCTAGTAGAGGTTGATCTCAGGTTGAAGAAGACCTTGGCTTCTGCAATAACCCACATACCAGAGTGCAGCTATAATGAGTGAGCTATAATCTACCTCAACATAAAGACAAAACCAATGGATTTGAAAAAAAGATCTGTCATCCTTTCAAGCATAAAAAACCACTGACTTATTGAAAAATTAAAAGCTAAAAAAATTAGGTGTCTTGGCAGATATAACTTTAACAATTGAATTTACATTTGGGATTGCACAACTATTGTATGCTTTTATGGAAACATACTAGTTAACATAACAGCTGCCACATGACATAGGATTTATATTGTCAAGAAACTCTTCTAAAAGTAAGTCAAATTAACAATATGTCCAAGAATATTTTTTATATAAACTGACCCATATTCTCATTACATTTTGAAATGTACATGGCAACAGTTATGTTCTGATTTCTTTTGACTTCAAATTCTTATGAAAAGGATGAAGAAGGTTAAAAGGCTTGGCTTTGAGATCAGAGCTAAAGGACACTGGTGAATATATTTAATGATAGGAAATAGAACAAAATGCTACAGAAAACTGGGAATAAGATAAAGTCTAAGGAAGCTAGTGAGAAGATAGTCATTTCAGTTGGAATAAAGATAGGTGGATATTTTGGAACAGGCCCCAGTTCACAATGATGTTGATGACTGTAAGGAAGTGATTTGATGACATCTTTCTCTTTTCATGGATGTGAGATTACCCTTGGCTGAAGAAACAGAAGAGTTCTAAGACACTTCATCACTGCACATTCCTGGCCACATTTAGACTTCTTAGGAGCCAGTACATTTCCATTGCCTTCAATTTTGCCAGATTTCATGAAGGAAGAAGAAATTAAACTCTGATGGAAAATTCTTCAGTAATGTAATAAATTCTGTGCCTCTAACTTAAACAAACAATCAAACAAATAAAACCAAAACAAAACAAACAAAAACAAAAATACAAAAAAGCCTAAAACAAACAAAAACACCAAACAAAAAGAAAAACCAAAACAAACAAACAACCCCCCCCAAAACCAAACAAAACTAATGAAAGACCCCCACAGACTAGCATATGTCAAAATATACGCTATATTGTCATTGTTCACAATAATTGAACTAAAACTGGGAGAAGAAAGATATTTTTTCTTAAATTATTTGTTCCCTTAAAAACTCATCTTTGGAACAGTCAAAACTGTTTATGAGTTCTTCTTAGACTGAAGGACTAGTTTTAAATGAGAAAACTCTGACAAAACATTTCAGAAATGTTGAAACAATTGCTTATAACATGGACAGAATGAAATTTTGTGAATTTTCTTGATTTATGAACAGGTTTAATGACTAAAGGGAGACTTGGCTTCAGACTCATTTATTCTAATCTCTTCTCTGTCTCCCATTCTTTTATGACCAGCACTCTAGTGACCTAAACCCTAACCAGATTCAAATGTCTCACTTGTCTCTGAGGATCTAAAAATATATTTTGCTGCTTCCTCACAATGTAGTCTTCTCCAATAGGGCATATGTGTTTTTAAGTAAGGCTATTCTCTGTATTATTTATTGATACTATTCCATCTTAAATTATCTACCAGACTACTGACTGACCACTTCAGTAAATGCATGTAAGACAGGAAAATCCACAGCTAGAATGTAAATTTAAGATTTAACATCTTGGACATGAATATCAGGCAATACTTCAGTGGTTTGATCCATTTTCTTACCTGCATTTTTTAAATAGTACTCAGAAATAGAATATTAATTTCTTTATTTTCATTACTGTTAGGAAAAAATACTTCAGATTCTCTCATTTCAGTCTGGTTCTCAAATCTAAAAATCTTACCAAGATTTTATGAAAGTTATGAAATGGTGACAAGACAAAGACAATAGGTTCTTTACAGATTTCTTTCTACCAGGTGGAGCATTGTGCAAGTAACGGAATTCTCCAAAAAACCTTGAGTCAACAGAGTAAGAAGTAATCACTACATAGGACTGAAGGGCAGGCAGCAGAATTGTGCAAGATGAGAAAACACTAAGAAAACTGATTATATATGATGTCAAAGCACATATGTTCATATAGGTTCTATATGTTACCTCATATCTATTTCTTTAAACAAAAAAAGCATTTCTCACTTCCTTGTTTTGATACCTTTTGGCCTCTTTTGTTTTATATATATTTGTATCTATATCATATTTTGCAGGACTGTAGATAGTATTCTTATGGGGTTTTTTCCAGTTTTAGGATTTCAGCACATGAGCCTCACCAATTATATTTTTGATTATTAACAGGGTTTTTTTATCTTTTCTGACTAATAATGTCTTTCCAGTGTGTCTGAAGTACATTTTGCTACAGATGCATGGAATTTCATTTACTCCTGAGAATCCTGATGATTCATTAACAAGGACATATCCTTAGGTCTCATTAACATAGTTCTTAATATAATTTTCAGACTATTAAATAAGTGTCTTTTTATTTCTCCATCTTCCTTTACAGCACATGTAGTCTCACAGTGTCTAGAATGATTATAACAGATAGATATTCTAAATCATTTTTTCTATCTTTTGACTAGTGTCTTTTATGTGTATCCATTCTCCCTTTTTTTTTTTTTTTAATTGTACATAGCTGGTTTTAAAGTGGGTAATCATTTCTTACTGTGGTGCCTCTAACTACTTTAGAAGGCTTTATCTAATTCCTTTAATACTCAGGGAATCACAAACACTGCAGGATCCACTAAGGTTTTAACAGTACAGTGAGTCTACTTACAGGAATAGCTCAGAAACAATGAATTTTCTGTGCAGCAAATAAAAATATGCATACCATTCCACTATCCCTGATTTTGAGAGCTGTTTCTGATTACTGATTGAAAATTCCCTCTGTTCTTCATTAAAGACTGAGATTCTTTTAAAATGCTTATTTACAGTGGCAGTCCTAAGGGGCAGGCTATGTATTTAACTGCCTACAGCTTCAAATCTCTTTCAACATGAGGCCAAGCCTGTGTTAGGTAACTTGTTGGGTGAGTGGTGCCACATTCCTGCTTTGCCTATGGGATAAAGTAGCCGTGGTACAACATGGCTCATTTGTTCCTAGACTATCATTAGCATTAATGAGCTTTGCATGTATACTTCAAGGAGAGGAAAGGAGAATCATATCTTCTTAAGCTTAATGCTATGTTTTCAGGGATCTTCTCTGAGGCTTAAGTATATTCTTTTTGAGCCAAATCTGGCATGCTTGTGAAAATCTTGAGCGAACAGGCCATGTGCAGGGAATATGTGATGGACTGAGAGATGGAAAGAGTACACATACCCGCTCCAGACTCAGATGTGTCACTGCTACTTATGTGATGCAGCAGCAGTTCCTTCCTGGGGAGAGAGAGTATCTATTATTTTTTTCCTTGACCCTACCCCTTTGTAAAACTCAGCCCTTTCTTGCAAACCCTATAAATCTGCTGTGAAGACATATGTCATCAAGTAGGGTGAAGGAGCAGAAAGGATCCTCCTTCACAACCTTTCTTTTGCAAGACTCCTCCCTCCCCAACTAGCAGAACTGTTGTATTCAGGATCCTCTTCCCTCAGAGGGAAGGGTGTGATTATTTTGAAAGAAAAAAGCAGAAACCAATGCATAAATAAGAGATATTCTCTCAGAATATTATCTAATAAACTATTAGGTGAAAATATAAAACACAAGGGCACAACAGCTAAAGTAACTGAGATTTTTGTTCGTAGAATGAGTTTCAGAGAGCACAGAGTTAGAAACAGAGCCCACATATTGCATTTTGTCCTGCCAAGGATATATGCCACCTTCTACTATTTTGACCACACCATTTTACCTTCATGTATTCCCTTTGTCTGCACTGAATACAGAACAAAAACACTTTTCAGTATCATTAACAGAAGAGAGCACTGGAAGTGATTTCTGATTCTGATTCAGAAATATAAATTTCTGATTTCAAGTTCCTGACCCCTGTTCAAAAGGTCATTCAGACCCTGCTCAAACTGAAGATAATATTCCATCCTGCAACATGAAGTATGACCACTCCTGTACCTGTATCAAGGCCCCTTTTTCTAAGTGCAGTAGTCTCAACTGCTCCTATTTCTTTTCAAACATGGGAGGTGCAGGTAGGTGCAAAGACCTGTAGGTCTGCAACTGTGTGGCAATACAGGTTGGACTGCACTTTTTCTTGTGAACCTGTAGTACAAGGGTTGTCCTTTACTGATTAAATATAAAATTAAAAAATAAATATTTTTGCTATCTATAATTAGAATTACATGAGGTTGAAAATATCTTGCAATTTAAAACAAGCTACTTGTAATAGGCAAGGAGACAGGTGTTTGTCTGAACTCTTTGAGGAATGTACATAGAAATAAATGGAAAAGTTCAGTAGATGGCAGGCGTTGCTCACTTGATGGAGGACAGGATCATAGATAAGTATAAACATCTCCACAGTGCCTAGGTGCCCTCAATATTTTACAAATTATTTTGGAATTGCCATTAAAGAATATACCTGTTCAGTTTAGCAGCTATTTGGAAGTGGTACATGAGAAACCAAGTTTCAAATTTTTGTTCAGTCTCATTTAGATTAAGCACTTGTTCTGTCCAGTAGCAGAATGGATCACTGGAGAAATTCTACCTATATTAATAATTAAGCATGCAGTGCCTCAAGGACATTGGCAAGAGTCGCCTACATTTTTGTCCTAACAATCAAGCTGCAGACTCGGTCAGAGCCTCAGGTTTCTTTCTGCAGGACATTTTCCAGTTAGTTGAAACAATTCAATGAGGCAGAGAAAAGGTAGCTGCACAGCCTGAGACATCAGGGCACTCAAAATGATTAATGAAAGACCCATGTTTAAGCTGTGCTCTAAATATCACAGAATAAAAAATTAAGTTTAGCTTCCCCAAACCCTGTGTAAGTACCCCTCTGTGGACCACTGTCTTCCTAGCTTTGAGAAGAAATTCAGCAGAGACTCAGAAAACTCTTTGGAACACAACAATACTTGGATCAGGCCCTTTTCTGCCAAAGCAACTTTGACGAGTTAGCATATTCCCTGGGGAAAAAAATTCATGTTGACAAAAAAATCTTGATTGCCCTAATTGAAAACTCTGGCCTGGGCTGTGAATCTCTCCCCTGGTATGCAATTATAATGGGTAGCAGTCAACACAAAATCTAAACCAAAACCAAAACTACTCTGCATCTTCTCAAGTTCTGCTGCTTGAATTAAATTATTACAGTCTGCTGTAAAACAATAATGATTTCTACTGTCAGAAACAATGTTTCAAACAGATGTGAACTGCACAAAGCATATGTGAAAAACGTGTGATCTGCACACTAAGGTCACAGGAGCCATTTAGACGCCACATGCCAAATATGTGAAACACATGTGGAGGCATGATGCAAATTCACATTTAGTTTGTCCTTTGGCAAGTATCAAGATCATAGGCTAAAAGAACTAAATCTCTCTGAGGCAAACCTTGTGCTTGTGAAACTTTCAATCTTTATAAAAGATTAACTTTTTTAAGAAATTCCCACAGGGCAGACTTCTTAACCCCTGAAATTATCCATTGCTAATGCTGCCTGATATGTCCTTAGTGATGGAATATTCTTGTTACCCTCTTTTTTAATACCTACCAAAGCAAAAGGTTAACAGCTCTCAACATCTGCTATTGCAAAGCTTATCCTAGGGTGGTAATGCTGTCCTCACCCAGTGGGCTAGCCCTGCTTTATCCGAGCATGTGGCAGTGTAGCACAGAACACCAGGCAACAGAAAAATCTTGTTGGAGGGAGCCTGTGGTGTTACAAGTTGCTCACAGATTATGTTTAGCTAATGGTGATACTAATGTTGAGGATTTGGCTCAGGATGCCATTCGTCTCACCTAAATTCACTCTCAAAAGCCAGTTGTCTAGATCCTGCTGTCAATGTAGAGAGAGGCCTTTCCAAACTCCTCTTACTACAGGAAGTAATGAACTCCTTCTGGAGGTGCTTCATTAACTATATAAGGTGGTCAAACAGCTAACTGAGAGCAAAAGTTGAACTTCTAGATGGTCAAAATCAGACGACACAAGCTATTGGGTGTACCCTGTGAATGGGGAGTCCCAGCCCCTGAGCTGACACCACCCATCTCCTCCACAGAAGTGCAGAGATACAGGCTTTGTTTCAAAGCAGAAATCTCAGCAGTAGACAAGTGTCTTCATTGTACAGGATCTACTTGCAGCATCTTCAGAAACAGTTTCTGACACACCCTGTGCCTACAGCAGAGAGGGACCTGCCAATGGGCTTAGAGCAATAAGGCCCCAAGGAGAGCCCTGTGTGGAGTAAGGTTAGGATTTTCACACTCATTTTCTCTCCTCTATGTTCCTAGAAATCCTGTGCTGTGGAAAACTGAAAGGTTTCCACCCTCCTCATCTTCTCAGACACTTTTTTATCACTCAGCTGCACCACATGTGAGCTTGACAGAGTCAGAATTCACATAGCTGAGAAAAGTAGGCTCAGTCTTGCAACTCCTCTTTATTTAATGACCCCAGTGGAATGATTCATGAGAATAAAGGATTTTACATGGGAGAAAGTGTTACAGATTCTGGACAATTTCTTTTATTGACATTTTTTCAAATGAATCACAAAGGTAACTATAACAGAAAAGTGCTAAGGGGTCCTCTTCTAACAGAAAACAACGGCAAATTCCTCTTTGATTTTAAGACAAGAAAGATAAAACACTGAATAGAAAAATGCAACATATTACCAAAGAATTTGAATTTAAAGATAACATTGATTTCCTGTAGACCCACATTCATCCACTGCCATCTGTCTCTCTCAGTTGCACATCTTATAATGCTATACTTTAGGAAAAAAATTGTTTATGAAATATTCATGGCAAAACAAATAACATCCATAAAAAATCAATTATGAAGACAATTTGATTTTTATAATTTTTAATACACATATCTGAGGTGAAGAGGGAAAAAATAACTAAGCCCTCAGCAGACCATTATAAGCTAGATAAGGATTTACAATACAAAATGCAACACCCATAATGCTTGAAGGATGATGTCATGTCTTAATTACGTTAACATTTAGTGGATATACATCAGCTCCACATCTTCAGATATTCAGAATTTACTGTGCCCTTTCTTTGACCCTGAGGGGTTTTTTTAGACAGCTGAAGTAGGAAGAACATATTCAAAGCAGATTTTCTTCCAATATTCATGAAATTACCTCAGACAACAAGGGTTCAAGAGAGCTCCGGTTCTGGCTATTTTTTTTTCCACCTCTGTTGCTTGCTAAGAGTTTAGAATCACAAGGGACTGATGATTTTCACTTCCCCTCAAGGGTCTGATCCTTCACCATCAAAAGCCACATTGTCGTTTTCTGTGGGTCCTGAGGATGATCCACACATCAAAAATTGGAGGACTGGAAACGGAAGCTTTTTTTTTTTCCCCCCAAATCAATTGGCTATGACTCCGCAAGACCATTTGAAGGTTAAACAATGTAGCACATCCAGAGATAGAGGTTTGCTATTTTCTAAAAACAACTTTGTTTCTTCATTCCTACATTAGTCTGTAAATGAACAAAAGCACTTCCCAAAATGCAGCCACTGTTAAAACAGTCTTTTCTAAGTAAAGAAGGAATTTACATATTTTGTCATTTTTTCCAGTCATTAAAAAAAAAAAAAATAAAAAAATCATTCTTTAAGATCACATCATCACTTTATAATTAAAACTTTTTTTTTTTTTCCTTTTGCCTAGGGCTACTAGGGGAACAAGCATAGAAAGGACCTTTGCAACAATCATCAATATTTGCTCTTAACTTTTATTTTTTAAGAACTTGGCTAAAAGCCCATAGAATTAGTCAACTTTTGTGTTCAAGGAGATTAATGAAGTTTGGACAAAGAGCAAATATGTTTGAACCTCTTCCAGTAATTATATTTCTTGATTTTTGCTTAATAGAGGCAGCTTTTCTTTCCAGAAAGGCTACAAAATTACATATATGAAATGAAACTACAGTAATCCATTGTTCTAAAACTGCTTTTCCCAAAGCACTATCAGGACTTGCCTATCAGACACATTCTTTGCCTTTGAATGCAATGACACTTAACATACATAGCTGCAGAAACCATGCCTTATAATTCTTGTGAGTCCTAGCAGCCCTTCCCTCCAGATTAGCACCAGAAGAGTTTTCCCACAGCAAATCTCCACCGCATTCTATTGCAAGGATTTGTACCCACCATCCACAGAAGAGAAAGAAAAACTGGGTTGGGGGAAGGGTTGTGTGGTTTGTGCAGATCTGACTTCAAATGTCATATATGCCACAAGATGGTGGAAGGTCAGAGGTTGTTTTCTTGGGAGACACTCCGGCTCCCAGCACGCCCCCCACTCCATCCACTTCCCATTACGTTTAGCTTGGCAACAGCATATGCTTTGGATCCATGTGACCCATTCCTTTAGTCAACAGCGCTGCATAGGTGTGGAAAAGAAAAATATGCATATAAAACAAATGGAGGTTTAAGAAGGGGAGAGAAAAAAAAAAAATACACCCATCTAGCAATTCTTTCTCCTCCCTTTACAGACTCATCTCTGCGCTTGGATCTGGGAGGCAAGAGTGCAAACAAACATGTTTCCATTTTCTTTTTTTTTCCTTTTTTTTATTTTTCAATGACACTGTGTTCCAAATGCAATTTTAATATGGGTACTCTCCCTATATTTCAAAATAGCTTTGTTTTGTATGCACAGAGAAGGGGAGGGGGATGTGGAAGGGAAGGGGGGGAGTCAGTAACAACCTGAAAAAAAGACTCCAAAGTGATTAACTCTGAGATAATGAAGTCCAGTTTGCTATGAAGCACACGTCATGAAGTGAATTGCTGCTTGCTTTGATTTGTGCTTGAAATGTGAAACATACTGATTCCCAGATGGCTGTTTCATTGTGCAGAAAAGCAGAGAACACATACATTTCAGTTAACTTGCGTATCTTTTCATTTATTCATATAATTGTGATATATATTCCGTATTCCAGAATGAACCAGATGGTGAAGGGAAGGCTTACAGTGCAGCTACATTCCCATTCAATAACCTTGGCTGTCTGCACCAAACTCTTTACTGTGCCAGGTGTCAACATTTGGCTGATAAAATTTTACTCTCTGGAACACACTGGGTGAAAGAATTCACGATCTCACATATTCTCTTCTTGATATGCATAGTAAATGCCCTGTCATGCTAATAAGAGTTGCAGGTACACATCAAGGGTGAAATGTGCACCCGCTAATAGAAGCCACATCTGATGTTACCACGATAAGATTTCACCATGACATGTTAAAAAGCATTTCTAATAAATAAAGCTTTGCGTAGGGAAGACTGCAAGTTACATTTTCAGCAAAGTTCATGGGAATTCAGCCTCCACTCCTGTCTAACAATAACGGGAGTGGTGTGTGTAATTCCACCCACAGAGCCGGATTAACTAAAAGGATTTATTTTCAAGCAGTGAAACTGCTAAATTCTGGTACCAGCAGCAGGACTGTCTGCCAGTATCCTGTAAGCCTTTATTTCCCTAAGGCCCATACCATATGACATGTTTGGATGATGTTTAAACTATCCCTTTTTGTATGTTCTTCTTGTGTATTTTTATTATTCTTTTAATTATCTGCACATATATATTAATTCCAGAAAGTACAAACAGGCTTCACTGTCATTTCTCCACCACACTTTATATTATAACATCACTCATGAATGCTAGTTACAAGTTTCCAGGCAGACATGCGGTTGATCTAAATTTGTGGGACAACAACATTCAGATATCTGCTTTCAATTTGTGTGCATGTTTCACCCTGTTATTTTCTTTTTATGGTAGTATTAATTGTTACCAGAAGTCTGTATGAAATGTCTGAGGAACCAAATGCTGGAATGCAGCAGATCAGAAATGGCTGTTTTGCTTGCTGTTAAGTGAAATGTGTTCAGTTAGTTTATTAGCTAACTTGAGCATTCCCATGCACAGCTAAAGATCTGAGTTTTGGAAGAGGAAGAAGAACCATGAATATTGCCCAACTGGCAAATTCAGATGCCTGATGCTGATATATTCACTTAACTGCTCAGATCTGCATGTAAATGTATAATTTCCAGAAGTACAGTCTCTGGAGAACTATTTTTGGGGGAATTTTTTGAATCACTGTGCCCAGGTTACTGAGGACTAAACACTGCATTAGCAGAAAGAATTAGTGGCTTTATCCACTTGGCTGGATATCAAAATGGCACTGTTCATAAATGCTCTGATCCAGTACCCAGTGAAGTCAGTACGGGTCTTTAGAATAAGTTCAGTGGTCACTGGTTTAAGTACTAATTGATGTTGCAACACCAAAGAGATGAGTAATTCCAAAAGCTGATTGACCAACACTGTCCAACTCTCTCTGCAGAATCAATGGAAAGAGTTGGGTCTACCCTGGGAAGCACCACTTTTTCCTATGTTAATCTATGCATGATCTACTGAAAAATAGAATGTGATTAGGCAGTTGTGTAGGTTAACACACAAGTTGGTGTAGGTTAACACACAAGTGTGGCTATCATAAGGAATAGTTTATCCCAAAATCTCTGCTTCTCTGATGCTGTTGTCCCTCACTGCACAAAGGTGCAGGTTATCTAAGAATTTAATTTCAAGCAATTTTAAACAGGTGCAGGTTATCCAAAGTATTGATTATACAGTCTGAAATTCTTACTGTTCCCTGGAACATATGCCTGAATCTCCCTTGGAGGCAACTGAAGGAAACCTGATGAAGGCCCAGAGCTGCAAGGGCCAAGAATGGGTTGTGGCCAGCATGTCAAGCAGCAGCCTTGTAATGTGAATCTGTCACTGGGGATCTGTGGGAAGAACTGGACCCGGTGTAGGGAGGCCAAAGCTGGGGCCTCCAACAGTAGCTTTTTCTGTACTTCATCCTTTTTGCCTGTTTGGATTACACACCTGTCCCCCTTGCCTCGTATAAGGTGTATTAATTGGTCAGGGCTCACAACAGGATCTAAGCATCAAGATTTATCTTTGCAGTGTGGCATAAGTTAGCTGTTGTATCAAGACGGTTTGTCTCCCAGGGAAAGAAACACAATGTGTGACTAAAAAGTCACTTAGTGTTACATACGTCAGTACAGGTAGGAGTCTGTTGCCTGCATAGGCACTTCAGAAGGCATTTAGATATAGGTCTTAAATCCTACCTATCTCCATGGACTGTAAGGGGCAGCTAAAGTATGAACGAGAAAAATATCTAAAATTAGGCATTAGAAATATCTCCTACCAAATATATTCCATCAATTGCATCACTCCAAAAGCAGTTGCTGACCATTTGGCAATTGTGGCCTAGGGGTCAAAGTCATGTTGCTCTTGCTTGTGACAATGACTTTCAAATGCAAGTATCCAAAATGCAGGATTCATGTTTGTGCTTTACCACTAGAAGTAATGAAGGTGGGATATGAATTTTGTCAGTACAGCCTCCTGATCTGATTTGGAGTGAATGAGGATGCTGGCATGCCAGGGAATCAGTTAATGACAGCTTACACAGTTTCATGGGAAACTTTAGTTTTAAAAGGAATAGAGAATTTTCCCCTTTTGTAAGTATGACAGTTGTAAATCAGTACCACAGATAAAGAGGAGGTAGAAAGGATTATTCCCAAAGGACACAAATTCAAAAACACCTCTTCTGTTTTACTTAGAACAATGTTCATTTAGTGAGGCTTAACTCTGAGCATATTTCAAACCCACATTGCTACATATCTTCTCATCATCATACCTATGCAGAGTTTAAATGCTGCAAATATATGCATCCAGGACAGAGCTCAATCACTTTCTCTCATAAATGACTGACAGGCTGATTGCATACAGGCAGCAGTCAGCCAAAGCTCGGGTAAGGGGCCATATGTTGCTAGGAGACAAGGCCTAATGGCATGGGGAGGTATATGCAGGGGAGGTGTTGGAGCTGAGGATCAGGGCAGGGAATATAAAAAGAGGAAGCCCATTTTGTTTTTATCTCCGTAGCATAACTAGTGCATAAAAACCTCCTTTCTTTCACATTCATACAGCAGGAAGCTCCATCTTTCTCTTCAAGTGTTGCTGTTCACCGTGTTCATATAGTTGAGGGAAAACTCATGGCACCAAAAGTTCACAGTCTACATGTAAGTAGGCAAGTAAATGCAGACTAAGGGAAACTTTTTAAAAACCCACTATTTTATTTTTTTTAGTATATATAAAGTAACTGTAGATACAAATTATGTTTTATGCTCAACTTAACTTGTAACAAGTAGAAGCCTTACAAAGGAGCTGAGAGTGGTAGTCTGATGCATAAAATGGGAAGACGGCTGCTGCTGTAAACAATCATGTTAGTGCTCTGGATGACAGATGGACCAGCTGACTGAAAAAAGAAGAGAAAGAAAAAATGAACTGTGATGGATGCAGTAGCTAATTATCAGTGAGTCAAAAGACTCTTGTGATTGAGGAGGAAGAGTATTTGTGAGATGCAGATGTACAGTGATTGTTCTTTAATTATTGCTATTACCATTTTAGAGAAGGGCAACAAAGTCCTGTCTAGGAAGTAACACAAACCGAAAATAGACACTATACAGAGAAACAGGTAAAATGGAGCATTCTGAGAATGAAATATATACTGTAATTGTTTCTTTTTTTCCCTTTGAGATAGGGATGGAGAAGACAATAGTCATCTCTTCCGGTTAGATCTTCACTTTTTTTTTTTTTTTTTTTTTTTTTTTTAATTCCTATTAGAAATGTATAAATGGGAACCCTTAAAAAAATAAGTGTACACTGTTCACTCTTTAAAACTCACCATCCCATTTGTGGCACTTTTAATTCTAAATGGAAAAAAAATCATCAAAAATAATAAGCTGCAATACAGAAAAACTTATTAAAAAACCAGCACAGACATGCAGACGTGTTTTTGACCTGTTAGCCTGCTTTGTGGATCACTTTGGATAGGGATGATACAGTCTTTCTTTAAAAATATAGATAACAAAACTTAGGAGACCAAGAAAATTGTATTTATCTGGATAATCGGCCAGGATCATATTACATGCTATGTGGAAGATAACTGCCTACTTTCTAACCTAAGCATCTGAAATGAAAAAGACCTTTTATTTTGTAAAAATATGTTTGATAGAAGTATGGAAAAGCAAACATAAGCAGAGGATCATGTGGCTTGAAAAGAAGAATCATGAATATTAATTCAGGAAATCAACACAAGAGATGTACAGTGCACACTGTTCATTTAAAAAAGAAAAAAAAAAAAAGGAAAAGGTGATAAGCCACTGAAGTGCCAGAAAGAGACAGAGCAAAGGCAACAATAATGACATGATTCAGGTATGTAAATGAAAACACTCCTGGCAAGAAAAAGTAAAGGGAAGCTGTTAAAAGTAGCCTCTTTTAGTACTTTCTACTAGTCCTGTGCCTTTTGCAATGTGCCACTTTAGAAAAGCTGAGATCATAGCAGATCTCTGAATGTAGATCAGGTTTTATCAAAGCCTTTTGCTTTGTCTGTATGTTGAACAGAGAGTTGTATTTTAACAAATGCAGAAATAATGAGGGTTTCAGTTATCCAATGTAAGCACAAAAAGATACACTCCACTCTAATATTTCAAAGCATT
This sequence comes from Margarornis squamiger, assembly GCA_035222235.1. Lineage (NCBI taxonomy): Eukaryota > Metazoa > Chordata > Aves > Passeriformes > Furnariidae > Margarornis > Margarornis squamiger. Next base: position 121,590,425 of record JAWWTY010000077.1, read on the forward strand.
CAAGCTCACAACTGAAACAGCACTGAGGATACACAAAATTCCAACATGTAGTCATCAGGATTTCTGAGAGTAAGAAATCTCAGTCACATATCTTTCCTCTCTCCCATCCAAAGGAAAAGGTAAAATACTGCAGAGTGTTAAAAGTGGTCTGTGGGTATTATGCACACTTCCTTATATACTGTACATATGAACTGGCACTTTAGAACAATTTTTAAAAGACACTCAGTCTATTTTAAATTAAACTAAATTCTTGCTTTTCTGTATGGCTATACATTATATCACCTTACTAAAGGCCAGTACACCTGGTCTAAAGTAATATTTAGATATATTTCCATTATATTTCAGTGCAAAGGCTAGTACTATGTTAGCTGAAATAAGTTGTTCCTTTGGGGTTTTTTTCTCATTATATTCCTCTTCCTGTGGATGCCAAGTCACAAGTTAAACTAACTGTTTAAGTTAAGCATGGACAAGTTTATCCACTTTAGTTTTCATGAAAGCCTCTTGATCTGTTATGGCAATATTACTTTTATGACTTTATGTTTCTATAATAAGCAGTGAAGTAGCTGGCCTCTCAAGGAAGGTGTTTATATTCCAAAAATGGATGAGGACATCTTGCCTGAATTAAACAATTTCAGCATCAGGGAAATACCACAGAAAAATGAACATTTCAAATATTCTTTCCATTACTTGGAATTTCTTTTCCCTCATTCTGCCTTGCTTTTTCTGCTAATAGTCTTCAGCTTCTAGCAACTTTCTCTTTCACCAGGAGATTTCAAAGTGGTATGCTTTCTGAAGTCAGTTTATTTCCAGTGAAAAGCTCTTCTTACTGAAATTTTCACCCATGATATGTAAAATAAGGTTTTTATATCTGCATAAAATACCTTTGTGTCTGTATATATAGAAAGAACGCTATGCCTGCCTAAAAATGCAAACTCTACATCTACATAAAAATTAAATTGACTGCATGTGGTGACCCAGATCTTATCAGCTCTTGTTATTGTTCTTTTTGATGTAATTTTTCAACTAAAATCACAAAGGATGTGCTCTACTGAATGTAGAAATTAATCACATTTTGCAAAGCCATGAACATGCTCTATAGTAATTTTTCATTATTATTATTATTTTTTTTATTGTTTGGAAAGTGAACATTACAGTAATTGTTCCACACCTGGTATTAAAAAAAATAAATCAGTTCTGGGCAATACTGCAGTAATACTACCTCTCTTTCTGAAGGTTAGCATTCTTTTCACTGAGTTTTTTTGTATCTTCTGAGGACACCCAGGACATATTTAAAGTCTAAAACTCCATAATAGTTGGCCATGAGATGACCCAAAACAGGGAATTGATACGGGTGGTCTGGCCAGGAACTGTGGCATATAAACAAGTGATGTCTTGCTTTCAGTACCTCGGGTATATGCCTTTTAAGAAGAGGCTTTGGAAGAAGATTATTCTATGTCCCACATGTGGAATTCAGGATAGAAAATAAATTCAAAGGTTTTAGAAAAGTATTTTTCTGCTACCATTTTTTCTTGAGATTTGCACCATTGTGCCCTGTCTAGACTGTCTTACAATACTATTTTATCAGAGGATCCATCACACCATAAGCTATGGAGTGATGCAGCCACAAAGAAAGATACCCAGAAAATCAGGAAAAGCCATATAAGGGCCAGATTCTGTCTGTGAAAGCAAGCAGAAGTAGATGCTTAAGATGCTAGTATTTCTAATCAAAACAAGGAATCATTCTTAATATTGTTTAAGTAATTGTATCTCCTCCTGTGGAATACAGTGCATGGTTCTAATAACGCATGTTAAGAAAACATTAATTTGAATTGCAACAGCTACACATAGCTGGAGCTGAACTGATTAGGGCAACAGGGATCCTATTTTATAAGCTATGCTTACTTGGGGGTAGAGAGTTTTTTTTCATGGTATTAACAGAAATATCTATATCAAGAATATTTCTCTACTGCAGATTGGGCTTTGAGAGTTGAGTTTATTAGAATGAACTAGAATGAAACCTACTAGTGGAAGGGAGAAATGGGAAACAGCTACAAGGGAAAAGAGGAAGGCATATGCATGTCTTCTGTAAACAGACCAAGAGGATAAATGTCAAGGAGTGAAATAAACTATTCAAGATAAAGGAAAATGTTGGTGTTGGAAGATACACATATAAATTGCCTCCAAATGAAAGTAAAACCATCAAAATGACTAGCACAACAAAGCACTGGTCTCACTGATCAACAGGAACCTTTGCAATCTTAGATCCTCTGTTTTATGTCATACAAGAGACATGTGGCAACATTTCAAAAGGTCTTATTTTGGCTTTCAACTAATGCTTTGCCCTAGTAAATTTTAAATTTAAAAAAAAAAAAAAAAAAGGAAAGGGAAAAAAAAAAAGGCATAAACAGACATTTGTTAACACTTTACCCAGCCAAGATGTCATTCCTTTTCCTTGTCATTCTCTTATTTCTCTTTTTAATGATAACCAGTGGTTATAGAGTTTGATTAACCACTTAAAGCAGACAAAAGAGCTTTATTGGTATAATATTTGCTTTTCCATGTGTTGAGTACTCCATAACACAGACATCTAGTTGTCACTCATCATAAATCTACAAATGCACAACTACCATATTGCACGCATATACTTAGAGCTACAGTTATAAATTACACTTTTATTGGTGCATCTATTTTCCTACTGAGCAAAACAATTACAAAGCAAATTGAGAACTGCCAGGATACCACTTGAGCATTAACTTGGTAGCTGCTTCCCCACTGTGCTGGAAGTGTTTTAACTCTTCTTCCTACTCAAGAGTCTTGCAGCAACAGAGCCAACAGCTGTGGCCAAAGGCAGTCAAGTCTGGCAGTTGTAGTTACCCAGATGACAACCTCTGGTGCATCTCTTTCCAATCAGCAGCAGCGACATCTGGATCTATTGACATCTCAGAGGTTTCTCTCTTGGCTTGATTCCTCCTTAGCAGATGTGGAACTCTCTCTTGTTATCATGAAGTTGGGCTGCAATGGGGATAACAGGGTCCCCCTATCCCACTGTGACTGTGAGATTCCTTGTTGTGTACTTCTAATTAGTGTCTCTCCTCAATTATATGACATTGATAACAAAATTAAAAAAAAAAATAAATTTCTATTTAATTGCCTATTTTGTTAGAATGGTCTGTCTTCTGCCCTTCAAATTCACTGCCCGCTTATGCACCACATTGCTTCTGATTGCAAGAAGAATTTCAAGTCCACAAACACAATATGTTAGTGTGGTTCTGTTTTTGGCATCGTTTTGGGGTGCTTTTTTTGTTAGTTTCTAGATGTAAATGCAATTTCTCTTCAGAAACACAAGCATACCCTACACAAAACTAAAGATCTTTGCTCTCCGGCACAGATTACCATTGAGACTGAGTAACCGTGCAAGAGTTGGAAGTTGGGCAGAGTTTTATCTTAAAGGTGATGCCTACTGATCCCTGGGTTATTGGATATAAAATACCATAAGGGAGGAGATGGAATAAGAGGGAATTGTAACTGATGTACTACTACTAGACAGAGAAGGGGGAATAGTATACAGAGCAGCTGCAATCCAGATTGAAGGAAGAAGTCCTCATCTGGGCTTGCTTATCACCTGCAGACTAATATCTGTGACAGACATACCTAAAATGGACAAAGGTGTTGAAGGGTGCGAGTAAGGCAGAAAGATGAGTTTGTAGGAAAAGTCAAAGCCAAGGTTTTTGGTGAAGACCTCAGGAGAAACAGGGAGAGTGATTTAGGAAACAAAAAAGATTAAGCTGGCCTTGAAACATAGAACACTTTCAGGCTTTTTGGTTTTTTTGCTTTTTTGTTTTTGTTTTTTTTTTTTAAATAAAACAAAGAAACAAACGCAAAACAAAAACAAAAGAAACCACCAAAACCCAACAACAAAAGAAACCACAAAACCATAAAAACCCCCACCATTCCTCTGTCTCTCCCTTTGCAATGTATTGTGGGCAATTTAGCTAAGAGTCTTATTATTTCAGTCACAGTCTTGTGGCTGAAACCATGCTCAGAGCTTTAGAAATTTAAAGATAAAATGCTTCAGAGTGTGTAAGTGCTGAGAACTTACAGGGCTGTCCTATCCCTACAAATAACTACTCGATAATAATTTGGTGAACCCAGCAATAGAGTTGTGACCTCAAATGCTGTGTTAAACAAGGAACTTTCCTGCCCATTTGCTATAATTCTTTCACACAGGGTTCATGCTTCTTTCAGAAATGTCTGATCACTACATGAAACCTAGAGGCAGGAAAGCCAGACAAAACTCTGAGGCTTACTAAAGCTGGAAATCTAGACTTAAAATTCTACACAAAATATAAATTATTAGCACTACGGTGAATCATATATCATAACGTAAATTAATAATATATTACTCAGTGAAATGCTAAGTGTGATTTTTAATACTATATGACAGATTTTCTAATTTATGAACTGTCTATTAAATTTAAAAGTCCTTCTATTTCTTTCTTCTCTATCATATATTAAAGTCTCCTTTTGTTTGAGTCTCCTAATCCTTCATTTATTAACAATACCTTTCTTTCTCTTTTCTGTTATTGCTTTTGGGTTCTTTCCTTTCATTTTTCCTTTATTTTCCTTTTACTTTTCAAGTCTCTTGAAAATCTCTTGATATTCAAATTTCATGAAAAAAATATGTAAGAATTAGTCCCAAATGTTTTCTGTCTTTCTCCCCATGTATATAATATCTTACATGAATATATTAAACTCATATACATTATTCTTAGAGTGATACATAAATAATATAAAATAATAATAGGAAAAATAATATCTATCCCCTGTAGCAGGTAAAATATGGTAGCTTTTCTCTCTGGAGTTCTTTCTTCTCTATTGGCTTTACTACCTAGTAATTAGTATAATGTGGACTCTAGACCCACATAATCCTCAGTAGGAGTATTTTTGCCTGCCAGATACTTACTATATAAACATTTATGTATGCATCTACATTGATTAAAATTTTCTGGATCTCTGTTAAATTGAAATTCATGTCAAAAAGTACAAGGCTAGCATAAAAAAAAATAAAAAATACTTCCCTTGTAATTATATTCTTTTGTGAAAATGTAAATTCCCATAATCAAAACTGTACATAATTGCCAGTTATTTGCCTTAAGCACACTGATTTGTGTTTATTATAGAGAAGTCCCTTTCCCCTTTATAACATGGTTACCCTTGGGAAGGTCCACAAATAACACGATTTTTCAGAACTCCAATTTTTCTAACTGAATGATACATAAAAAAATGTTGTTTTCTAAATGTTTTTGTGGTATTTTTTCCTGCTTAGACCTGCTTAGTGTTTATCCATAGGATTTTGCACAGGAATTTAAATTGGAGAAGACCCAGGATCTGCAGCTCTGCAACCCACACATTATTTAGCAGCTCACTGTAGTAGCAAGAGTTGTAGGAGGGGATTCTGCAGATCCTTTGGAATACCTAACACCAGGAAAGCCATGTCTAGCAGTCACCACCAAGCTGTTCTGCACATACTTTATGATCTAATATATCCAAACAGGACGAGAGAGGAGATGGCTTTGTAATACAAGTGGCACAAACGACCACATCAAGGGGGTCATCTGAGAAGTATCCCTAGTTAGTAAAGATTTCTCCTAGTGCACTCACAAGTAGAAGGGAACAAATGGTATCCACAATGCTATTATTATCAGTGATTTGTGAAACATGCCATGCTGCATGTGGATGTCATGGCGCAGTGCGCAGGAGAGATTTGCAAGCCATTAAAGGAATTATTCTATTGTGAAGCACTTGAATAAATTTAAGCACATGAGTTTCAGCAAGTGAATTGGAACTATTGTGGCTGCTCCTTTTATGTCTGTCTTCTTGTGCTTCTGGGTGCTAATTTTTAATATGGATGTTATGAGACTGATTTCATCTTTATTGTTTAACTGAAAAAAGTTCTCTGATCTTAAGAGGATTCCTAGGCAAGTGCCTGAAGACTGAAATACTTTTCATCAATAGAATAGGTTCTAAAAAAGCATTGGTTTACACATTCTCTTGCTGAAATGCTTGAATTTTGCCCTGACACCAAAGAACAGTTCAATCTGCAGACTGGTTTGGGCTTTGGTCCCTACGTTGTGTCTTCCAACAATCGTGTCAGCTGTGATCTAGACACCTGTCTGTTAGGAAATACACTGAGACCACAAACTCATTTCATACAGATCACTGAAAAGACATTAGATGGCAATAATTGCTGTTTCTTCCAACCTGGATTAGATTTGAACCAACAACCTAGGCTTCATATTCTATTACTGGTCCCCTGAGTTGTTCACTACCCTTGAATTCTTTCTCTGATGCTGTGTTATGTACTCTTGAAGTAATATATCAGATTTCTGATTCTGTGCACAAAGGAATGACAATCCATATGAATAATTCTTAGATGTATGTGGATTTGTATCCAAAAATATATAACATAAAACCAATCTATTTTTAGGAATATTGAAATTCTGACAACTTCCTAGAAAACAAAAATTAATTATACCCTTCTCAGGCTAGGATCTTTTGGAAGGCTCCTGCCCCTACCAAGGAGAAGTTTAGGTTTGAATTATTTGTATCTGCAGTGCACATAGTGGAGACCCAAGTATTTCTCAGGTTACTGAATTTCATGATAGGATACTGAGTGGGACTAAATACACTGCTGGAGTAAATCCTTTACTGAAATAGATGGATTTTCACCAGTAAATATCACCAAGGAATAAAGAATGCAAATTCTTGAGATGTCTTAGTTGGGGGAGGTATATTTGTTAAAAATATATATATTGCCATCAGCAATACCAGTAAACAACTTGGCATAAAGACATGCATGGGATCAAATAGCCATCATAAAGAACCTTTTATAATTCTGCTGTAAACTCTATTTTAAAGGTACATGTTTGACCTCACAATAAATTGAGACTGTGACAAACAACATTTTTGCTCTTGTATTTTTTCAGCTAAACCACAGTAGGTTTAGCACTGTTTGAACCTCCATTACACTTACACACACAAAAATCAGCAATAGGATACATTCATTTCAGAGATGTGTATCATCAAAGATGATTAAAAAAAAAAAAAAAATCAAAATCCTGAGTCCTAAATAATACTTTCTGTATAGTGCTGTGTTTAACTGAGAGTTCATGTTTACAGCTCAGTTGCAAAAAGCTGAGAAAATAGAGCTTTGTTACCCAGACACTGATGAAACTCTAAATAGCATTGCAGACAGAGCTGTATAATGAGTACATATTAAAATGTCTTTGGTGTCTTCTGAGAGTGCAGAACATTACTTGTTACTCTGACCATAAATGTATAACAATTGTGATTTTGTAAAATAAGTTGAAACCTCCTGCAGTCTGAAATATAGAACAATGCAGATGACTAATTTGAATCAACTAGGTTCCACGTGGCATGTCACAGTGGGATTCCTAATGATCTTCTACAAGGATACTGTTTGTCTAAGGCTCTCATTTTCTGTCCTGTGATGTGTGGATGTGAACTATGCTGAAAATAATATGAGGCTAATTACCAACCTTGTCAATGGCAATTCACATGCAATGATAAACCATATTTCTGAAAAAAAAAAAAAAAAAAGAAAATAATTAAGGCACACATCCTTTCAGTAATAATGACACTGAAACTAAAGATGGTTTCAGCCTCTGCTTATAGTTTCTTTATTTCTAACAGCAATTTTCATACTGGGTGTCAGCGCAGGTGAGATTAAAATTAAGAAAAATAGTCAAACCAAATTAGAGATTTAAAATGATCATGCCCAACACCATAAGCTTCAGCATTTGTTCAGACTGAAATTTGAGAAAGGATATAACAAAGGTCTGTGGGAAGAAGGATGTTTATCCTATTTTTCCTTTTCTATAAAGCTCCTCCCATTCTTTTCCTTTCTGCATTTATTCTGTAAAACTGTTAGAGAATATTGCAAAGGTCTTGTAGATACAATTTCAAGTTTTAAAAAAGGGGGTTTATTGCATTTTCATTCAGTTAATCAACTCTTTTTTTTCCCATCCAAGATTGATCATGATACAGTAATTTAAAGTGAAACTGCAAACCTGAAATCCTGATATTCCTTTCACAGGCGTTGAATAGCCAAGACTACCCAATGGGACAAGAACAAACATTTAGTAAACTCAAAAAGGGTGATCTATGTTGTTTTAACTTCCCATATAATGTTCTCTGTCCTTGTAAAACATTTTATCCCTCTAGTTTAAATATATACAACACATCCAGTGTCATTTACTAGGTAAATGCTAAAGCACACAGTAACAGGTCAAAACTATTCTCACCTTATTGACTTTCTCTGTTGTCTTCTTTTGTGATACATGACTTTGGGAATGGGGAAAATGTTACTCATCTGGTTTACTCATATGTGTTTTTTCATCAGTGTCTCATACATGCAGTCACAGATACGGCCATGCAGATACATCTTGTGTGTCATTCTGGCTACAGCTACACACAGATACATGTACATATATGGATATGCAGCTTTTCTAGTTAAAAAATGTATTGGTAGGTCAGAAGACTAGGTATCCTATGAAGTAGGACAGAACATTGTGTCAATTGTCATACTACTTTTGATGCGATGGAAAGTATTACAGATAAATAGCTGTATTACAAGCATTAGAGAATCTACCTTCTTGATATGCTATTGAATTAAAGTAGCTTCTTTTATAGTCAGTGCTTCTGTAGCATAAATGAGTTTAGTGACAAAACAAAACAAGGGATAGAGCAATTGAAGCAGATGTTCCATGAAACTCTTACTATACAGAACACAAGGGTCTGGCATATAGCTCATCAGTAAAACATGAGAATGTACTTGAGTAGAAAAATCACAGTCTGGTACCCACAGGCTATTGCCTGCATCTCATGTAAACTGATAAATTAAAGATGCTGCACCATTTTTCCTTGTCTTTCCTTTGTCAAATGCAATCATTTAAACATGCATTTTGGTACTGGAAAACTTAAAAAATAAGCAAACACACCAACATATACCAGCTTGCTGATGCACAGTCTTCCACAGACATTAGATTTTTTTCTTATCATCTGTGTGTACTTTTTTTTAATCTCAAATAATATTGTTTATTTTGCCTGAGGATTTGGACTTGTAAAAGCAAATTTCAAAGTCTACCCACTTCACCCCCTCTGTCACTATTGGTGGTAGTGAGAGATGTGTTTATCGGAGATTCTGCAGAGTAAAAAAATTCAATTATGGTCACTTTGTAGGAAACCATTTTATGCAGGTGTTAAATAAACCCACCTAGAACCATTAATAAAAAATATTGTTTTGCTATGTAAAATAAAAAGTGTTCTGAAAGTCAAAATAATCAAATGAAAAATCAAACTGTCCCCAGACATTTTGATAGACTGGCAAACAATGCAGTGAAATATAAGAATGTTCAATAGTGATGTATAAACACAATTTATGGTTTCTGAGAATTTGATTATATTTATATCCATGGAATCTTACCAGATCTAGGACAGTTTTAGTGTTCTGTGCTGACAGAGGTCAGACTTAACAATCACAGAGCAGAAACACGCATCCATAATTTGAAAATTTTTTTTTTTTTTTTCAGTATAATACAAGTAATAATAAATATAAAAGATGACCAGGTTTCGATTTTTTAAAAAAAATATCTTTTTGTCATTATTCTTGTCTGTTCCTTATTCCTTGGAATTTTAGCTTTTTTGAAAGTGTTTTATGCATGCTTAATATTCCTTCCTTGCTCGTCTCTGGCAATCTGATGCTAAGTGGGACAAAATGCAAACAGAGCATTACCCGTTAAAATTTTAATGCCACATCACAATTTTCTAATGGAGCAATCAGAATTGCAAAACAGTGTAACTTCACTGAAACTAATAATAAATCAGGTGCTAAGAGCAGCAACTCCTGCAAGTAGTGGACTACAGCCAAGGAATTCAAGATTTACAGAGACAGTTGGTTTCTTTCATTTAAAAACTTAGCACTGTCTTCACAAAAAGCTCAAAAATTAATGGGTATCAATATCTCTTCACAGTCTACTGCAGGATTTTAATTTGGGCACATCTGAAATCATGAAGATATTAAAAGCCAGGAGAGGAATACAATTTGAAATGAGTACAGTGGGTTTATTTTCAGTACAGGGCAGGATTACAATTGCACACATATACACTAGGTAGTGTCCAACCATTCATTTAGTCCTTCAATTCTTCTGTTTTTATTACTGACATAACTAAAGAGGACATTGAAATGTCTTCCTGCAGATACTTAGCCCTGAGCAATGCAGACTAACATGTATCCATTTCCTTAACAGTCAGGTTGTCAGAGGTATTCCAGAGAGATGACTTTCTCTTTTGCCAATTTGGTGGACACTGTAATTAAGCTGTGTGCGCACTACTGCAGAAAAAGTAATCATGTCCTAAGAATTCACAACCTCACAGAAACTCAGGTCAGAAGAAAAGTTTCTCAACCTTCCAAAGACTACAAAAATAGTATAAAGGCACTAGAATCCTTTTAAAGGGCAGTTATATCTGCATGAAGAGTGAAATAAACTCTTCCTAAAAATCTCATTCTTGATATCATTTTCAACTCCATACCCTCGATGTTAAGATGGCTTTGAAAGTGTATTTTTGATGGAGCTATGGCACTTAGATTTGTTGTAGCCTTCGGCTCTCACGGTAAAGGCAATGATATTTTCACTCTGTGCTTGTCTAAGTGGATTAGGCTCTGCACTAAAACACACAAAGTATGAGCCAGAGACTCTCTGTTGCAGGGTCTTAGAGCTTGCTCTTCCAGGATGAAAGCAACAGCATCGGTGATCCCCCAGCTGTGACTTCTTCAGGGACAATTGTATGCCTCCTGCCTGCAATGCCACCCACACATCTGCTCAACACTTTCTCTCATAAGGGACTGGGATTCGGTGTTTGCTTCAAGAAGAGAAGTGATGCCGCTAATCCCTGCTTAACTGCAGTCCATTTTCCTCATGGTCACAGAGCAGATTGAACTCATAAAACTGAGACTTGCCGGGAGCATTTACGACTATTTTCCAGGAGTGTCTGCAGGGACTGGAGCCTCCTGTGTCCATATTATGCAGTCACCGGCCCCTCTTGCTCCTCATTCCTCTTGAATAACACTTGTTTGCTCAGTAGTAGAAACTGAGTCCACTTGCATAATAGAGTGTTCTTAAGATTGTATTTGGAAGATGACATTTTACAATAAGATGTTTCCATAGCACGCAGAGACACCAATTCCTAGACAGCTGTTTCAGGACAATTGTTTCAATTAATAAATCCCTAGAATATCAACTCACAGAAGTAACCTTCTAACAGAATGCGAGTCATAAATTTCCATGAGTATAAGTAAAGCACCTTCAACACACAATTGTGCAGTTTTTATTATAACTGCAAGGGGATATACTGTGATACATGCTTAATTTGTGACTGCTCATCATCTTTGAGGGCCTGAGCTTAAGTCATGGTTGGGTCACAAATAAGAATATGTTCATTGGCCTCATCTAAGTATTCATATAAACCATTTCACAAACCTGCCACAATCTGACATGGAGAACAATCTCTGCTCAAGGCCCATAACTAGAATAACAAGGGTATTGCAGGTCGGAACTGAGATTTATTGAAAGGGATGTACAGAGAAGCTTAGTCCCTCACTTTCATGAGTACTAAATTCACCCAAGATTTTAATAATAAAAAATGCAGGGTTGTCTGACAACATTCATTTCTTTTTCATGAGCCTGTCTTCTCAAATTCGCAGGCTAATGCTGTACATAGTGACACAGCCCGTGTCACTCATGACAGCATTTACCTGCATTGCAACAACATGACTTGCCTGTCAACCTTAAATGTTTGACAAAGTGCTCTTTTTTTTTTTTTTCCAAAATAAATGCATAAATAATATGAAAATATAAAAAACTGGAGTTTGGTTTTGTTTTTGTTGTTTGGGGGTTTTCGGTTTTTTTGTTTGTTTTGAGGTTTTTGTGGGTTTTTTTGGGTTTTTTTGTTTTGTTTTTTTGGGGGGGGGTGTTGTTGTTGTTTTATTTATTTATTTATTTATTTTTAAAGGACAAGCAGCATGGTTGGCCATTTTGCAGTTCTGGCTGCATTACTGGTGACCATACTGTGGATCAAAACATGCAAAAGGCTGTGAAATTAGGGTTTTTACTAGCTTACTCCTTCACTCTATTTCCTTCCACTACCTACTTCTCTGGCACCCAAAATGTCTGCAAATGTTTATCCTCTAAAATGTAAACCCATATTATGTATGCAATAAAACGGAGGGGGGGGGAGGGGGGGAGGGGGGAAGGAATGCTACCTACTTTATAAATAAAATAATGCTGTGAATAACAAAACAATGCATCTTTAAGTGACAACTGATAGAGTTGTGAAAAGTAGGTGTTTCCCTTTAAGAACTGTATGTCACCAAAACCAACACAACTTTGATTAACAATGAAGTTGCTGTATTAAAAAAAAAAAAAAAAAAAAAAAAAAAGGGAGTCGTTTCTTCATTCAGCCACTTTTGTAATAAAAGCATGCAAAGTGGTAGCCATCAGGTGAAATGTGCTGATTTTAACAGCATCAGATATGCTGACTGGAATCACAATATACTTTCTGAATACATTTCTTTATTAATTGGAATGGTAAGAGCTCTCCTCCTGTTTTAGTCTCCTATAACTACCAAGAATATATGTGCTGGGCACAAAAGAATTTGTGATGATCTCATTTCTTCCTTTGGAGATAATACTGGGCTCTTCAGGTAGCTTGCTGTTGAACAAGATTTCACATCTTTACTCTAGAAGACAGACATTCTCACTTTCATGTTATCTTCTGCATCCTACAGCTTTCATGTGCTTTCTTAAAGACAACCACCTACAGAAACTGTTATGTTTATTTAATCAGCCTGTGTGCAAAACTTGATTGGTAGAGAAAATAAATAGGCACTGCCTTGTCTCAAAGAAAGGCTGGACAAGCTGAGGATATGCTGGATTAAGGAGGACTGTTCATTTTGAGTTGGGAATGGCAGGAACAGGTCTGCCACTAACATTAACCTAATTTGCCTGCAGCAAAACTACCCTGTAGCATTTCAGACCTGAGACTGAATAGAGGGAAAGGTGATCCAATAACACTGACATGTAAATCATGAGTAACTTCAGCTTCCACTGAATAATACTATATGACCCTTTTGCTTTAGGCAGCAGGGGAGCAGAATCACTGGCTCAACAGTTTCTTGCAGTCTTATAAATACCTTGCTTCTTGTATGTCACTCAATCATCAAATTCCTTTGGTCAAATAATGAAAAAGTGAGTTTGAAATAAATTCTCAAACTCCACATTTACTTGCAATGAAGGCTCTAGCCAGCTTTACAACCACATGTACATTTTTATCACAAATCAACACAGCACAAATGTACACATAAGCCTGGAAACACAATGCCAGTGATGTGTGTTTCTTTTGTTGGCTCCTACTTAAGATGTAATCTGTGTTATCTGTTCCACAGCAAGCTTGTGAAACTTTTTGGGTGAAAGTCTAAGAATATTTCATGAGCTTTCCTATAGCTTTTTGCTCACAAAATGCATACATCTGAAGTGGCTTTTTGTAATAAAAATGCTTTTAAAAAATCTGATTGTCTAAACTACTGAGTGGGCAGAGAAGAAAAAATAGGTTAGACCTGTAAAGCCAGGAACTGCAGCAGAATTCTGTTGTTCCCCAAATTCAGCTGTACTTCAGAAGATCTGTACTGTGTACCTTCTACCAGGCCAAGAACATATTCATAATTTAAGAAAGAAGCAGCCACAGAACAACAGACATTGTATGAGACATGAGACTGTCAAATCAATAGCCCTAGATTTGGCTTTTGTCCTTGCCAAATTCCTAGTAATTATGTATGTTCCTTCACAAAGTGTTTAACTTTATTTTACATCAGAATTCATTTCAAGCTGCATAACAGGATGCCATAAATGGTGCTATACTGGAGAAAAATTCCTCCTGCTTTCATTTGTCAGTGGTGAGGTCACTCAAAAGCAGCTGTAACGCCTGATTAATCACATCTGGCACCTCACAAGTGGTTCCTTAGAAGCAAACACTAATAATAGATCTATATTATCAATAAAAGAATGCTGCTTTGCCTACTGTCTTAACTGCATGGACTACTTGATAGTGACCACCAAGTCTAGATCACGACATCTGGAGCATCCTCAGTTAAAACCACATTAAGCTCATGATTACATCTTGAGAGGCTGACTATGAAGTGTGATCTTCCATTTTAGTTGCTCATTCTCGTCAAGTCAGCCAGAATCCGATCTGTCTAGTTACACAGCTGAAGGTATCCTTCAGAAGCAATCATTCAGTGCAGTGGGGAAAAGAAGAGATGTTTAGTAATTTAAAGCTTACTCTAATTTAAATTCCAATGAGTTCTTGGACCTTCTTAGCTACATATCTACAGGGTGAATAATTTTACTTTGAATATTTATACTTTGCTTTTACTGAGAACTAATAGAGTTCTTCCTTATACTTTCAAAACTAATGCCAGTTCAGCATATTTCTGTTTCTCCACTATACTCTTATTTTTTCTTAGCTTTCAAAAACATACATTTGCTGAGCAAAATAAGAGGACAGTAAAAGTGGTTAACACCATAGTAAGTTTCAGTAGTGCTTTTGTCAGCTATAAAGCACATGTTTCTTCAGAAAAAACTTCAAAGAATGACAAAAATGCAAGTAATGGAAGCAGACAGCTAGGATTTCTGCTATTTTAACTTCCCGTTCTCAGACCTGAAAAGCAGAAAATCTCTGGCAAAGTCACACTGTAGTTTCTAAATCTCCCTATGGAGTGTGCCTGCGTCAAACAGTCTACAAGTATCAGTAAAGGTCCAAGATGTCTACCCTATTAAAAAAAAAAAAAAAAGTAAAAAACAAGAGAACATTAAAAAAAAAAATGGAGAACAGTACATTTCAGCTCTATCCAGAAAGTTCAGCCCATCTGAAGGTGTCACTATAGCCTCTTTTGATTCAGAATATACAGGTTGTACCCTAAGTTGTGTCTCAGAAATACTGCAATATGAAGTATTGTCATATTCATCTTCAGTGGAAAAATAATCATTTAAAAAAAAAAATTGGTTTAAAAATGCTTTTGTTCAGAGGAACACAATAAATTCTGCCTGGGAATAAAGTCCTGCTAGAAATCAGAGAAGCACTTGTTAGACCATTGCTATCTCCAGAACAGTCATTCAGGAGTCTCACAAAGTCAATCTGCCAATCCAAAAAGTACTGCCTTCAATAGCAGTTGCAGAAATTTGTTTCTGGAAAGCTGGCTGAGTGTGTTCACTTACACGTGTGGGTTCTGCTGAAAGGTAATTCTTTCACACGGTCTCTGGCTGACAGCACAGCAAACACTACGCGTGCTGAGGCACGTGCCACAGTCTGTCTTACAGACAGACACCTTCATCATTCAAAAAGCCTTTCTGTTTCCTTTACTTATTATCATTTGTAGTGATCAAAATCCTTTAAGTATTTCTTCTTTTAGCCAAGACATTTTCAGACCACAGCAGAACA
Source organism: Margarornis squamiger (assembly GCA_035222235.1). NCBI lineage: Eukaryota > Metazoa > Chordata > Aves > Passeriformes > Furnariidae > Margarornis > Margarornis squamiger. Next base: position 121,605,998 of record JAWWTY010000077.1, read on the forward strand.
GGCATAGTTTGGCATCCTTTCACTGACAAGGCTACCAAATGCCTCTCCCACTCAAAAGAAACCCTAACTCCAGTGAAGGCAATAACAAACTGCACAAAAGAAGAAAGTGTCTTTCTAAAGCCCTTGAGTTGAGCCAGGAAGGTACTGTCCCTCCTGGAGTCACACAGATTTGTTTGAGATGGAGCCATAAGGTTTTGAATCCTGATTGTCTTTACACTGGACAGTGGGGTGATCTCATGTACCTCATTACTTGTTACTCAGGTAACCTGAGTAACTTGCATGTTCTCTATGTCACACAATACCCTGTATAATAACCTGCGTACATTCATCCATATTCTGCTGAAAGGCAATAAATTCAAAACTGATTGAAGTAGAAACTTTTACTGACCAAGGTGTTGGTTTTTTGGGTTTTAATTTTGTTTTGGTTTTTTCTTTTGGTTGGTTGGTTGGGGTTTTTTTGTCATTGAAATACTAAATCTGGGGACCCGATCTTATTTCTACGCACAGCCCATTATTTGATGTATAACTGTCCTGTTTCCCCATGTTTTTTTCTCTCCCTAAATGTAACCACACTCAGCATTTTACGCTTGCACATTCAGATCTTTCCAAGACTCCGATAAGTCCTGCCTGCTTCAATTTTTTTTCTTTTCCTTTTTTTTTTTTTCCAAATAAGGCAGCCAGAACTGAACAACAGGCTCAAGGGGAAACAGACCATCACCGCACATAAACACATAGCATTCTCTGTGCTGCTGTACATGAAGAAAAATGCTTAACTTTTACATTAATTAAAATTACCTAAAACAAAACAAGGGTCATAGATGGAGTAAGGAAATAAAATGAGGCTTGGAGGTAAAGTAATGAAAGCTAAAAACATGTACACAAAACTGAGGTCATCTAATCTGGCTAATCAAAACAAAAAAAATTATGAAAACCAACTGGTCTGTGGATTAGCTCAACCTAAGTTTCCTGTGAAAGACAAAACTGTGAAGTCAAAGCCCAGAAGAAGGAAAAGATTTCTCAAGAGATAATTTTCACAAACATGAAGGACAAGAAGCATTTTTTCCATACAGATAGTCTCTAGACATTCAGCTATGGATCAATCTTGCACCTTGGTATAAACAGAGGTATTCTAAGTGAAGGAGAAAACACAAGACTTCATGATTACTGTTTTCTCTGGATGTTTGCGAACCAGTCACCTGATATTTATTTACAAAAAAAGATTTCTGAGGAGGGCCACCAGAGAAAAAAATCACATTTTAGTACAGCAGAAAAGGGAGACAAGGCACAGATAAACTTACTTAGCTGTAGTAAAATATAATGGTCAAACAGTTGAATGTTTGCTGTATAAGTAATTTTTTCCCAGTTAAGTACCTTCAAGAGTCTCAGAAAAAGGCAAAGATCCACTTATAGGTCTTATACGAAAGTAGTCACGTAGCTGAATTCAGCCAAAATAAAAGGGTTTTCTCAACAAGTGCAAGTCAGCTGCCAAAGAATGCAAGTTGTCTCTTTGTTCCTCCGGGAAGCCTATCTAAGTTAGGACATATCTCCTATTTTTGCCATCATATCTTTTGGCATAGCCTAGAAGGGATGCCTAATCATCATATCTCTGAGAGCAGAAACTCCTAGTATGTCTGCAATTGCAGTGACAAAATGGTGCTATTACTGTCAGTGTTCGTTCTACTGAAAAACAAAGCATTTTTAAAACAAACAAATGGAAGCTCTTTTTATATAATACATAATTAAATTGTGAAGCCTACTGCCTACAGGAACAGGCAGAGGACAAAACTTTATCTGGATTTAAAAAATCATTAGGCAAATTCATAGAGGAGATGTATATCATTGGTTATTAAACATGAAAGCTCAGATGCAACCTCTGGCTCAGAAAAAAAAAAAAAATCACTAAAATGCTGATTGCTGGGAGCTGGGAAATTATACCATGGGAAGGATCATTCTATAGCTGCCTTATTTTTTCTGTTCTTTCCCTAAGGGTCAGTGTTACAGCTAGGAAACTTTGGTCCTTTGATCTAAGCTCCCAAGCAGGTTACAGAAGCAATATTTCCTATAAACCCTCAGTGAAAATAAACATGAATACTCCAAGCTGAAAAGGATTCTTACCTTATTCAAATATTAGTTGGTCCTTGTGGCCTTTCAAATATTGCAGCCTACTAATAGTCATAAAAATTTCCATGTACCTCACATGCTATAAGCTTTGGAGAGACATTTAGTTTCCAGATCCCCAAGTTCAACCACAGAAAGCAAAGGGAAGAGGGGTTTGATCAAATGCATAAATTTTTAGCGGATCTTCCCCTTTACTCTGAGATCTTTTTGTAAGAAGAGAATAAAAGAAATATAAGAAATGCTCTACTGGGTCACCAAAGTCTGGATTCATCTAAACGTTTGTGTTGTATGGCTCAGCCATCTGGTGGTCATTTGGCCATAGTGTCCCCTTGACAAATACATAAGAAATATTGCCTGAGGTGGAAGCCTGATCATTTTCTTGCTGCCAGCTCCTGGAAGAAAAAGTGTATAACAAAGGACTCCACTCTTACCATCCACTCCCCAACCCATCTCATCATTATATAAAACTACCACCACCGGTTCCCATAACAACAGCATTAGAAACAATAAATAAAAGTGAAATAATAAACAAAGAAGCAGCAATCAATTCATATTCCTGCCCTTTCCAAACTCTGACATTATCATGCTGTGGCATATACCTCCTAGAGAAATGCAAATACTTCAGCTTTCCCTGAAACAGCACATTTATAGCAATGAACAAAGTAGATGGCACCTAAATCTCTGGCATGGTACTGTCCTCAAGGCTATCATCTGTGTGACGTTAGACTAACCTGATAACTCAAAGACTTCTGGCCTTGATATTATTACTTAATTGTTGAATCCATATGATACCTTTTTAGTAATGCTTAGAAGGTTCTGTAGTACAGTATTTTCCTATAAACCAAAACAAAATAGTAAGCACAATAGACAAATGACAGGAGCTGCTCCCATGAAGCATTTTATGAAATATTTATACAAAATTTTGTAACCTTCAACAGAGAGCAGGTTTCTTGTCAGAACCAACAGGATATTTTGAGGCAAATAATTCCTTTCATCAGTTTTCAATAGAAATAGAAAGGAAACTTTACAAATGAGACTTTGAAAAATGTAGTATAAGACCAGGCAACAAACTGTAAAGGTCTTCTCATTACATCTCTGCTTCATTTCTTTGCAAAGAAAAGACAGGTGCTGATAACATACCTTCCCTCTCTCAAAAATGATTTATACCAGAAATTCCACTAAAACAGGTGTCCTTCTGGTGTTATTGATAACAATAGAAGCTACTTCTATTTAAATTTACCTGATGAATGAATCATTCTCTTGCTCTTCCTATGTACTTTAAAATTTTTCCAGTACCTTTGTTTCTGCATTGCCATATTCCTCCTATACTGTTTCATCTAAAAAGTTATTAATGAAATACATATAATACAGTGAAACATATGCAGATATAGAGATCACACCTGTGTGTGCAGTGATATACTCTCTTTTTCTCTCCATTCTCCAATTAGCCTACGATAATGTGAGCAGGCTAAAATGATTACAGGTAATGAACCAATTACTATTTCTATAGTCATGCTGAACTGTTTTTTCTTTGACTTAATTATGTTTAAAAATAACAAGCTTTCATTATGCTTTTTATTGATGATCACATTTACATCCCAAGTCAGCTAATCAGCCATGAGCACATAACAATGTGATTTGAATGCTTATTGCTTGTATGACTACATTTTAAAACTTAGCAAACTAGTATGCAGAAATATTCATAGTTACAATTTATAGAGGGAGTCGAACACCAGAAAGACATGAATCCTCTAGTACTCCTCACAATGCACAAGGATATGCACAGATATTCATTGCTTATGCCTTCCTCTGTCACTAACCCTTTGTATCAAAAGAAGGAGTAGAAGGAAGAGAGGAATGAGAAAGAAATAACAGAGTCATGGCAAGACTTAGCTTGCTTGATAACACAGTTGCTCTAATTTAATCTGCAGAAATTTATTCCACCTCACGTTGAGGGGTTGGTGGAATCATAAAATCATGGAATGGTTTGGCTTTGGGCTCTCTTGGAAAGGACTCCAAAGCAATTAAGCACATATTTATTTATTCATTCATTTATTTAACTATTAATTTTCATTCATTTCATTAATTAATTAATTGATTGTCTTGCAGCCTGTCCTGAGGCAAGAAGACAACATGAATCCTCCTGAGCAAAGCTGGGGACAATACAACCTCAATGACTCTTGAAGTCATCTGGTCACGGATGGTCCCAGATAGCTAAAACAGCTCCGTTTGGACACATTTTTTAAAAAAACTCTCTAGAAGATATATTCTTGCATATCTTCAAGCAACAGGACCTCACAGGTCCTGTTTACACTTCTCTCCTTACTTTGCAAAATCACCGAAAATGCTCAAGGTCTTTTCTGTTGCCGGAGCCATGGTGTGAAAGCTGAACCATGCAGAGTCTTTTGGGCCCTAGTTTTAACTAAATGCAACAAATAGGTTTTGAGTAAAGCATAAGCATAAAGCAAATTAGGGAATTTAGATAGTCAGGCAAAACTTCAGAAATAAAACCTTCATTTTGCTAACACAGACAGGCAAGGTAAATTTATGTCAAACTGCAGAACTCACAGTTGTCTCTTTCAAATACACTTAGGCCAGGTTCTGCCCTTTTTCTGCAGAGACCAAAATGGCTGAACCACTTCTCAGGGTATTAAAACATGTTTTTTTACCTTCCCGGGGACAGGTCTGACTTCCCACAAGCTGGTGGAAATGCATCCCATTATTCCCAGTATGGTTTCATAAAAAAGTAGAAAAACTTAGGCTCCTAGCAGACATGAAGAAAGCTCATGGCACACCAGCACGTCATCCTAATTTCCAGTCTTTATTCCAAAGATATTTTCTAATGGACATTTTTGGGTGGTTTTGAGGGGTTTTTTCCCCCTTATTGGTTGATCCTTTTAAAGAGGAAAGAGTAACACAACTATTTTAAAGAAATTAAGCTATCTTTGGAAGAGATTTAAAAATTCCTTTAAGGTACTTCCCTTTGGCCTAAGAAGCTATTGTAGGAGCTTTTAAAACTTCCCAACTCTTTCAGCTTATTGGATATTTTGGATCTTTTTGTAGGATGTTTAAATCTTCCCTCAAGCACGGATGGTTGCTTGGTAGCTTCAGATTTTGGACTACATTTGAGAAGCCAGATGCCTCAGAGTTGGGTACTGAAGCACTCTACTTTTAGACACTTCTGTTCCTTATTTGAGCCAGCCTTTTAAAATCTGAATATTGCAGAAAAGTCTCTCTGCATTAAGAAGAATTTATATTAAGCCATAGAAAAATGTTAAATTTTAATGTGGTAGAGCACTCAAACTTGGTTCTTACTAGTGAGAATCTCATTTACAAAATGGCTGCTAATGAAATCTCAGAGAAAATACGTTGGCTTCAAAGCAAAATTAAAATAAAGATAAATGAGGAATTATTGTTTTCAATAAATTCTTTTTTTCATGTGCTAATTACAGAGTAAGAAAGTGATTTGAGTACTCTGTCATCTATCTTTTCTTTTTCTGCCAGGAGTTTATAAAGGGTGTGAAAATGGAGGGAGGTAGTAATAATTTCATTTATGTTTTAACAAAAATAATCAGAACAGTCAGCATTTAATACCTAGAGCCTGAGTATTCCATTTGCCTGACACTGAAGGACAAATATTATCAGTTCTGTCAGTGAAAGGAAAGAGTGGGTCATGAGCAGATGTATTTATTTATATACAGACAAAAAAATCATCTCATATGAGAAAGAATTTACACAGGAGAGAAAGCCATTGGGGTACAGACAGAGATATTCATTTTGGTATGACTAGTGCAGTTACTCGGATTTGACAAATGCAGTTTTAGTGCTATGAGCTTTAACATTATTTTCCATAAAAACTTTTGGAGGGAATCCTGCAAAAACTAGCAAATATAGTTTCAATAGTTTCTAAAAACATTTCACTATCCCATGTAAAATCATCTGAAATAATTATTACTGTGGTTTGAATGTTTGCAAGTTGCAAACTTGGAGCATACTTTAAGGGAACATAAACACATCTTCTGTGCTCAGGGATTAAAACCAGAAAGAACAAAAATATCCATTGTGGTAAATGCTACTAAAAAGAATCAAGTGTTCAGTACACCATAAAGCAGGAGATAAATTCTGCTTGCTATAAATGGCAGTGGATACTGAGGATTAGTGCCATGTGATGTTTCTGCATTCAGCTAAAGCACATGCACCCGCAGGAGTGCAGTTTTTCTGAGACCCCTCTGGAGTCATTCAATAATTCCTTGATTCTATGATAGTCTCTGGAAACCTCAGCTCCTCCCAGGGGATGCTGCAGCCTAAGCATCAATACTGAGTTTTCTCAGCACATCACTCTTGCACTTTGGGCTCAGCCATGGATGCCCATTAAAACCTAGTATTATCTACAAAACTGCATTGGTGACATTTAAAGTGATGCACCAATTTAGTCCTGTTTACCTCACAGACCTACTATCTAAGTATTTGCTTAGTCATTCCCCAAGGTCCTACTCTGCTAGTCTCCTGCCAAATCCTACATTTAAAGTGAAAGCCTTTGGCTCTTGCCCTTTCAGCAGCTCTGGTCTTAAAACATAGTTGTTGCTGGTGAAGGTTCATGAATCAGAAGGCTTTCTCCTGCCTGTTTTCCAAACATGTGTTAACTCTTATCTGTTCTTTTCAGTTTTTGCACAGGGTTCTTTAATAAAAATTCTGCAGGCTATCAGTCCCTACTTTGAACAATGATTTTTGGGCTTTATTCTTAAATATAAAGGGCTAGAAGGAGTCTGGAGGTGCTAAACAGTCAGAGTGTCTGATGAATAATGTGTGTCATTCCCAGATAAACCCCAAAGCATCCACTTCTGGGCCACTTGTCAGAGCCTCAGGAAAGGGCAAAGTCAGCAAGTGCAGGACAAGGCTCCTTGAGAGACAGCAGTGCACCAAATCCCCCCGACAGCTGTCCCATGTCAGTCAGCAGCCCCTGCCACCTCTCACCAGGCTCCTGGGTGCCAAGATGGGCCTGAGCTGCCACTGGAAGCCAGGCAGGACTCTGTCAGGTATCCTGCCATGGCTCTCCTCTCTAGGGCCTAATTAAGCCATCTGAAGAGAACTGTTTATCAGGAAGGCATATGATGTCAAAAGGGTGACATGTTTATAAAGCCATTATTGCTCTGTCCAAAAAGAGCTGGAGAAAAACAGGTGGAGTCAAATATCAGTGTGCTGAGAAGCAAGCAGAAAAAAGCACTGTGAGGTAGTAATTGCTTAATCTCTTACAGCTATTTCACAAGCAGATGTCCTAGGTCAGTATTTCCTGGAGAGCTTCTTTTCCTCAAGTGACAGACCAGTTTTTAAGCAGCTGAGAAATTTCCTTGAAACTGCTTCATCCCTCCCTCGGTCTCCCCTCACTCTGGACAGGACTAGTTTGAACCTCTCCCCAGAGGTTCTCCCTATCCCCATTGTTTCCCACCAGACCCTGATTGAAAGGACTGACTTCAAAGAACTCAAATATGCATCCTGAATATGGTAAGTGGGTTTATCTAAGATCACTGTCTGCAACTCTTCCCTACGGGCAAGCTGTAGCTCAGATTTAAGGCTTTGAGTGTAGAAATGCAGCACACAGGTAGAAAGAGGCACATGGAGTTTTTGGTCATAGAAATAATGTCAAGACCTGCCACATTCTCCCTAAAACGACTTGCTCGCTCTTCCAGAGCCCGGCCACTCACTGGAGGCACAGGAAAAGCTAATGGAGGAACATCCATCATGCAGGACATACATCATGGCCTCTAAGAAATTTAGCACAAAGTGATTTCTGCATGAAAATTAAGATGTTGACAACACAGGGAATTTGGGCATCACTTGTCCTAGGAGTTAAGAGGAGAAGGATAGCACATGCATGGATTTGAGCTGTAATTCAGCACAATAAGAGACTTGGCCTCAGTGCTGGTATACAGTCTGTTCTTATGCTCTTGTTTTTATCATCTACACCAGCCTTACCTGTGCCAATATACAGATCTTCAGGTGTATTTTAAGCTTTTTTTTGGTTCATTTTAACTTTCTAATTTTGTTTTCATTTTTCTCTGAGCTTGTTATTTATCAAGGAGCCACAAACTTGTGTTCAAAGAACGGAGAGAGGTCATGCTGAGTAGCGGCGCTTGGAAAGGCCATGCTGAGACAGAAAAGACGGGCTGCTTAAATCACCCTGGCCATGATAGACCTGATGTTCTAGAGCCCTGGCTTCAAAATGGTTCTCCTGAACTGGAGATACTAGTCCAGGAACTAGTCTGGGACCTCTGCCAGAGGCGATTCATCCCAAAACCCCTAGAGAGGGTTTGTTACAGAAGGGAAAATATCAGAGGTTTCTTCCTCCTTTGACTTTCCAGTCTCTCTTTCCACAGACTTTCAAAGAAAAGAGGAATTCTTCAGCCTTTTAATTTAACTACATTTGTAGTGAATAACTTGAAGAATTTCATCTCTTCTCTCATTTATAATTTGGCCAGAAGCAGCTAACAATGTTCTTGAATCTGTCAAATGTTCAGAATTATACCACAGCGACTTAATTTCAGGTCTACAGATTGGGTATAAACCTCTCACTGCAAGTATAGGGAAAATGTTAATTTTGAGCTGAGATAGAAATTTTTGGATTGAATGAAGCTATGACATTATCTACATAAGTATTTAATATTGAAAGGCATTCATTTCTGTCAACATATAAAGGTGATACAGTATGATGCTTTTATTTGGCTTTACCTGCCTCCAGTTCAGCCTCAAAAAGGTCAGACAAAACACCACCAAAGTTAAAAACAGCTCCAGCAGAACAAAATTTGTTCACTGATGAACAAAACAGTGTATTTTCTTGCCTCTGACTCAATATTAGTAGAATACACACACTCCAAGCTTCTAATACTGAAGAGACAATAGCAACAGCCTAAGGCTGGGTATTTCCCTTTTTTTCCCAATGCGGATACCAGATCTTGCAGGGTCTCTGAATTGTCCTGTCTGTTGGATCAGGATCCACCTTCAAGTATACTTTGTGATATTCTGCTATGCTGACATTACCTGACCATAATGGCACAAGCTGTGCATAGAGCAGAAACCTCTGTTAAGAACTTTCACATGCATTAAATTTCCACTAGCATTTCATCTTAGTATCTCATTAATAAATAAATGTTTATGAATAAACAAATACTAAAGTAGATGGGTATTATTTACAACCTTTGTGATTCAAGATGAAAAATGTCCCTGATTTATGTTGACATGTAGTGGGGAAGGGCTTTAGAAAACTTGTCTCTTTATGTGGAGAATATAGGCAGTGGGAAAACCCTTTTTGTATATACAAGGCTTGGCCACATGGTTAACATCTGGAATGTATTCGTTTCTTCTATAAACTACATATGACTCCCTTTCTACTGCATTCCTCAAGCACCAAGCAGCATAGATATATTAATATTAACATGTCTTTGATTCACTTCTCCTCATTTTACAGTCTACTGCCATATGCCAACAGCATATCATTGGGCATGATGTAACCAAGTCTGCCCCAGGAAATTCAGAGACACTATTTTACTAGAAATTGGGCCTAAAAGGACCACAATTTAGTTTTTTACCTTTAGTTAGGCTGAAAAATATGAAAAGAACTTTGGCTCTCCACTATCTTTCTACCTCTGCAGTGGTAGAAAAGGCAAAAAGCTCATTCAAGCCTACAGCTGAGACTTCCCAAGGCAAAAAGAAAAATGCAGCTGTAGTAAACTGGAGGCAGATAACCTTACAGCTCCCAGTTGCTCCTCTTGAACAGGGGTAGAAAGTAGGATAGCATACAGATGAAGGAAGCATTGCTCAGGATGCCTTGTCCTGTCCACCCCTACCCTAGTGACAACACTGCTTTACAGCCATCCCTGTTGCTTAGGTGGTGGCAACACTCCTGGCATAGGGACTCTACTGACTCCATGGGGTGGAAGAAAAGGCATCCTTGGTTCTTGCCAGCAAGGCCAGGGTGGGGCTTCAACACCCTGTGCTGGTACAGCTGTATCTTCAGATAGCTGCAGCACTTTACATGGTGGATATTTTAGCTTGTGTTTACTCCAGAAAAGGAAAACACACCTTCACCCTCTGCCAAATGCAATCTTATCATAGCTGTGGCTCTGGCCTTTGTTTTCACGCTGGTCCTCTCCACCATGACCTGCTATCCACTGCTTAATAATTGCTGTATGTCTTTATAGCCCAGTAGATGAACTCAGAGTTTGAAATCATGTGCCCATTATGGCCATGTATGCTGAATACAGAGAACACCATAAATGTCTCATTACTATTCATTAAGGAAACTAAAAATTTCCAAGATTTTAATGGTGTTAAATACTGTAGAACAATATAAACTTTGAAGACTCTGTAAGAGACTGCGTACATTGAGGTTTCAGTAATAGGGTCAACAGATCTTTCCAGCTGCTGAAACTGAACAAAAGCAGATCCTGAATGATTGATCTTAACGTTTAACAGAGAAACAATGTGTTGTTTTCCCTGGTAATGTACTTGCTTCTGAGACACACCATCAAGATGCACGGCATGGATTGAAACTGATTTCACGTAGCTCCAACAAAAAGTTAGATTTTAACAGGACATTGAATCTCACTTGTTTGCCTCTTCTAGAACAGAGTCATCTGGAATAGTGTGCAGACTCTGGGGTACTACATTGCTAAAAAGATTGGAATAAATCTGAAAGAAAGGTCAGAAGGCTAGGAAATATGCTGGAAAAAGAAAGAATACACAAGTTGGAGTTATTTTGCTCAGAAAAAAAGGCAGAATGTGACGTCGTCATCATTAAAGGCTTTTAAGAGTAGGCTGGGAAAAAAAAACATCTGTCAGAAGTGACATGGCTGTAGATAATCCTGTCGTGTGTAAGGGAATAGATTGGATGACTTCCCAGGAGTTTTTTCAGCTTAAAGGATCAGATCCACTGTCTGTTGTCAAGTGATACCTTGGGTTTGAGGAGAACCTGACAACATGGAGAAGCTTGCCTAGCCCCTAGCATTTTTACATTGCATAATGGGTTCTGAAACTGTCCTACTCTACTTGACTGTCCCTGCTGAGAAAGGTAGGACAGTACAGCTGGGAGGAGGCTTTTCATACACTGTAATTTATTTCAAAGCACAAAGAAACATAAGAATGTAAAATAACATTAAGAGACATCTTGATTTCTGGGAAAGTCAGCAAAATACTTGAGGATCACTTTGTGAGATACTGAAAAACATTCAGAAGTTTTTCCTTTTTCTTACCTCCTGCTTTAAAAATGTTTCTCTTGATTAAGCAACAGAATTTTGACCTGATGTCTGTGATCTGAATTATAATGGAGCATTTAAATATGTGAACACTGAACATAGCCCATATAAGGATATTATACAATTTTTCCAATCATTCTATAACAAACATGTAACAACAGCTTGTAAATAAAAATTCAAAGCAATAAATTAAAAAAAAAAAAAGAAAAAAAGACTTTTGCATCATTTTCATTTCTGTAATGGTATAGTACAGCTTTACTGACTTATTTGACAAGCTTTGTTTTTTTTTTGAAGACATGTATTTTAATCATCTAAGCAGTTTAGATCTTTTCAAACAGCATCCCTGTTTTCTCTATGTACTTTCAGTGATTATGTGGACAAACAAAAGACATTGCTAACTTACTTGTTAAACACTGCATATTACAAACAGTGGCCTTGATTCACTTTGAATTACTGAATGTTTTTCATTTAAGACATAGCTAAGGATACTGTTACTTTCTCTCTCTTTCACAAACACATATACTATCATACAGAGCGCATTGTCATGTGTGTATTCAAAGCTCTCAGCCTTCATTATATGTCTATGTGCAATTTTGTGTGAGTTCTAATCAAGCCAGAACAATAGCATTGCCTGGTGCAGACATCCCAGAGTTAAAACTCGTCTGGATGGAGGTAGTGCTATACAAAATCAGCATGGGCTTCAAAAGCAGTGTGTTTGAGTCACATGCACTTCAGATTCATTTTTAACCTGTCATTTTATCTCAGAGCTTTCTCCCTCCATGCAATACCTCGTTTGTCTGTTACTTCATCTATCACTCTTGATTTTTTGAAACAAAACAAACAAAAAATGTGAGGACAGATTCTTTCTTATTCTTTACATTAGATTGAAAAGCAGAGAACAAAGATTTTTAGCCATCCTCCTAGCATTGTGCCAGCCTTACACAAGGCAGAGTTCCAAAAATGATGAGAGATTTTTCTGGTAAATGTAAATCTTCTGGGCAGTCACATTCTGATTGCACTTCCAGTTCCCAGGCAGTGGAAGGAGATGGCATACAAACCAGAACATCTGCCCTCAGTCAATGGAGATTTATCAGATAATCTTCAGAGATCAGACATGTTTGTTGCTCAGCTGCTTTTTGCCACCAGAACGCCTGGAACTGACCCCTGGTCTAATAAAAACAGGGGGAGGGGATTACTTTAAATTTCAAATAAACCAAAAACAGGCTTTCTGCAACATGTAATTTGTAAGAATGCAGCAAAGACTCCAAGGAGCACAAGCTGAATCACCACCCCCACCACAAAATTAAAGCATTGTCATTAACTATGCACAGAACCCACTGAACTTGAAGAAGCTTTCCAAAAACAAGCCATTCCTTTCTTAAGAAATCACTGCAAATTGTAAAAGCAACAAATGTTTTAGCCACAAATGAAGGAGTCACTGCCTGTCCACAAAGCCTCTTATGAAATTTCCCACTTCCTAAGGAAATATATGAAGACATTTTCTAGTGTTAAATTGGTGAAAGATCTGTGCTTTCTAGGAGGCGCCAAAATTCTCTTTTTCTGGACACAGTCATAGGTTGAAGATAATGAGGGAAAACCACACATTCTAGTTGCCAGAAAGTTTGGGGTTTTTTTGTCTATAATGAAATCGGTGAGTAGCAGTGTCCTTGGAAAAGTAGAATTAAAAAGAAAATAAAAACCAAACCAACCAAACAAAAAAATGCAGCAGCATTCCGTTTAGTTATTGATTAGGGAAAAGACACAGAGAATTAAAAAAAAAAAAAAAAGTAGCACCACAGAAAGATGCCTGAAACACACAAAATGCAGAGAGATTATGATGAAAAATCCTTACTACAACATAGGATTTATTTTCTGAAGCAAGAGATTGCCAGGGACAGATCTCATTAGTGTGATGAGAGCCTTTCTAAGATAGATCATGAAGAGGGATTTGTTCTCTCACTAAGTCAAAAAGCTACCGTTCTGACTTTTCTGGATTATCCTTCTTCTGGTGTCAGGTTAAAGGAACAAATGCACCACAAACTCCCTGCGCAATAAAGGGACTTTTTATGATTAGCTGCATTCTGGTAAAAACATATCACCTATCACCTCACAGGTGACCAGGGTTCCTGGGACTGATGACAGCTCACAGGAGCTCTAAAAGGCTTGAGGGCTGGCAGAAGTGCCTTCTCTATTTCTAGGCTGGCTTAGCATTCAAGATAAGACAGGAAACACTGAGACCACTGAGGTCCTGATCACTGTAGCAAAAGCAAAAGAACTTTATCAGTCTCTAACTGTTTTCCTAAGAGACGTTCATTACTTTCTCCTTTATGAAAAGTTTGGAGATTTGAGTATAGTAGAACATTTGGTCATTTCTTGTACTTAACTCAAGAATGAAGTTCAAGCTATTAAAGCTCAGACATGAATGCTAAGCAGCTGAATGTGCATTTAGGGATCTGAGCACAGAGTCTGTCTATAAATCTCTACAAGGGTGCTGGAAAGCAGCATCTCATGGCTATAAAACACTTTCAAAAGATAAAAGTCCCCACAAAGACATTTATTTGCACAGTGTTTTAGTGTAATTTTGGAGAATAGAAAGGAAAGCAGAAATGGGAAAGAAGTAAGAAAATGGAGAAAAATGGAAGTAAAAGCAAAGCCAGTGTGAAAAAAAGACATTAGAAGGAGATAGAGAAGCAAAAAGGTGATAAAATGAAGTGCAAAAATTAATCTGAAAAACCTTTCCAAAACAAAAGAGGAGTAAAACCAGAATCTAATGTGGAACAGATGAAGAGCAAAAAGTGAATAAAAGATTGGAAAAGGAAAAGAAAATAAAAAAAACTGTGGAGTAAAAATAGAGTTACAATATGGAGATGGAAAATAAATAAACATGCAATGAAAGCAAGGAAAATGTTAGTGAGGTATTATTTCATGGTTTATTCTCCACAAAAAGGGCAAAGTTGTGTGAATTCAGGAATGTATGAATGATATACTCTTTATTTAGAACAGTGGCCAAGATTCTGATTCAATACATAGCAGAGCTGTTAAATCGCTTGGGTTTAGGGCATCAAACCAAGGAACAACATTTTCTTCAGCATACTTTGCAGTAGCAGCAGCATCGCTTCTCCCTCCAAAACACAGAATTTGAGACCACAGGCTCCCTAGTTTGGACCTGGAAGGGCTGAGTGTCTGTCAGGTGCCTCGCTAAAAGTATACTCTGGTCCCTCTAAAGTCCTGGTATGAGTGAAATGGATATTTATGCTCAGGAGAAGGAGCATTATCCTTTTGATAATATGCCACATTTTGATAAAATGCCACATTCCCCATGTCTCCCTCTTTCTACATAATACTGTGATCCCCACTCCTGCTATAAAGAGGCAACACATTGAAACAGGTCCAAGCAGCCACTGTCAAGTTTATGGCTCTGCAAAGCCCTGTGAAAGCAAGTTGTGCTCAAGAAGTATTAGATCCCTCCTGCCTGAGGGATTTTAAATCTGCTCCAGGATATTCTAGAGGGAACACAGCTCGGAGATTGATTATGCTTCCAAAGAGATCTGGTAAGTCTGCTTTGGACCTTCAGCAAACCCTTCTGACTGCCTTGTGGATGATCTAATGGATTTTTAATCTTTACCCCTGTCAGCACTAAAGTCACACCCACAGATTAAAAATAAAAATCTCAACCATCTAAATTATATAGGTCTTTTGTTCAAATATACTTTTAAGATTTGCATAATTTAGTGCTGTGGTTGGTAATAAACATGGAGAAACAGGACTCCCTTTCAGGAACACTAAATCTTAATAAGGTGGTTATTCAAATGACTACTTTTGTTTATGGAAATACAGCATTTTAAAAATAGAAAGTGGTTTGGCATTTTGATTTGCTGTTTAAAAGGAAGAAAAGTGATTCAATAGAATTAGTAACACTTGCAGCATGTCAACCCACTCTCTCATAGAAATGCAATTTAGCAAAATATATGTGGTTGAAAAATCAGGCCAGAATAACAACAGCTAACTTCAGATCCACCCAAGGCTTGTATGGTGGCCACACCAATTAGCATAATAGTTGTGTTTGTTGGGAAGTGAAGCCTCTGTGCTTGGAATGCTTCCCAATTAAAGAATTGTATTTGAAGTGGGATTTAATTTTAATGTTTCAATGCCAGAACATTTACTTTCTGTGTCTGTTTTCATGTCAAATGATGCTGAGGTTACATTTTCTACTTGGTACTGCTGTCATCAAGCCTCTCCAGTGTTTTTATTTACTGTAAGGGAGTGACAGTGAAAGGGGAGTATGGTTTTCCAAAGTTTAACTGAAAATGAATGACCTAAATTATGTAAGGCCCAAGTCATGAAGAATTTAGTGGGTAAAAAGCCATCAAGATTAATGGGAGAACTGAGATGAGTGAAGAACTGAGTTCCTTCTAAACAAATTTTACATTTGAGCTATGCCATTAAAATCTTTCAAAAGAATACACATCAGATAAAAAACAGTCTCTACTAGGCCTGAATGAAAAAACCCATGAATAAAATGGCCACGAAATTTAATCTTCTTTTCTTTTTTGCAGATCATCAACAGGGCAAACACAGTTCTCTTGCATGTAAGGATTTATCAAATCTACTGGATGAATATCTTTTTTAAGAATTTCTGATATTTAAAATTTAGCTTTTCTTGCTTATTTGTGACTGATACCTAAATCACAGGCTGTTTTATTTTATTCTTCCAGAAGCATGCTAGCCTGAAAACCCATGTGAACTTAAAATGTTATTTCCATGAAAACATTCTTTTGACACAGAAGCCTTTTTTCACTACGATATTTGTCAGAAAAAAAATGCAACTGCTTGAATTATTAGAAAAATAAACCAAACTACAGAAGAAGTAAATTCATGGCAATCCAGATCCACTGAGATCTAAAATTAAAGCTAATGTTGGTAAAAAGGATCACTACCGATATGCAAAAAAGTAAAGCAAAATGAAAGCTTTACGTAGTTCCCAAAGTCACTTGAGATCAGGATATGGACAGCATGAAGTTTGCAAGTGATATTTAAAAATCAATATGATATTTTATGGATAGATAATATGAGTTCAGGGAAATGAACAGATCAAGTTTTACTATGTTGAGAAAATGCATGAAAAAGCTCAGTACATTCTGAAGCTGCTAAAGAATTCATCTCATTAGAAGACAATTATCAGTTGTCCAGGCATATATTAACACCCATATGTGTCCAAACATTCTCTATTGCACTTTTCAGATCTGCTCTAATATTTAACTATCCTCAACAACTATTACTGATTTAAGGTTTGGTATATCTCTGAGTTAAACATGACAGTTTAATATTTATATTTACATGGTCAAAATATACAGAATGAAGACAAACACAAACCCAACATTTCCACCCCTGGGACTGATGCTATCTGAGAACTGCCAGCTTGGAAAGTGATGGAAAAGTGTTGATGGACTGGGGATAAGGTCCAATTAAAGGAATTTTGTCTTATATGGATTTAGTTTTAGAAATTCTCTGGCTTTCCAATACTGTAAATCAGCCAAACAGACACATTGGAAAGGTATCATAAAATAGTTCTTTAAAATGCAGAAAAAGGTCTGCATGTTCTCTGAATATATATAGTTTGATAGATCACGGGCTTGATTCTCTGCTTATTTACATCACTGTAACTTTGCTAATCTCACTATAATTATTTCAAATACCCATTTGTAATGGAGAGTGGAATTCAGCTCAAAATCTGTGTGTGATATAAGCTTGGTAAAATATGCAAATCTAAACAGTTATTGTGCCTAGCCCTTGAGGTACCTGATTACACAGCAAGACATAATTGATTTATGAATGCTGAAATTAAACATGGAATGAAACCAGTCTGAAATAACGGCAGAAAGACCTTTGTTGTAGTATATTTTGATCAAAAGAATTTGGAGAAGGAATTGATCAACAACTGATTAGTTCACAAGTAACATAAAAAATAAGAGTGTCATTTAACATATTCAAGTCAATTTCTAAGTTTTTGAAGAACCATTGAAGTGTAGTATTTACTCACTGCTTATTTCCTGAAGTGCCCACAACATAACAGACACAGTCTGAATACGGGGAGAACCAATCCATTCACTAGTGATTCAAAAATCCAAAATTCTTGTCTGAAATCCATTCTTAATCTAATTCTACAAATACATTTAAGAAACTGAATAACATTTACTTAAAAACAAATAAGCTGGTGTAAATGAGTGACATCGTCTCTTCATTGTAGAAGGATCTCCAATTTTTAATTATGGCAATCCATCACAAATCAAGAAAGCTTAACTACAAACAGCTAAACTGAACTAGGAAACAGAGAATAATCTATCTCCTCTGAGGAAGGCCAAGGATTAGTAACTAGAAGAATAGGTGGTTGAGGCTCTGGGATAAATATAATTTGATACTCAACAGAAAGCAAGTAAAAATTAGAATATTATTGTCTATCAGACATACAATCATATATACACACACGTATGTAAATTCATATTCATGCACATATACACATACATGCATACATTTTCATACATGCATGTGTATATAGGTATCTGGACTGAAGCATAAATGAATAAATTCAAAGCTATGAAGAATGTCAGACTAAGAAAATCTAAAATGTCAGAGTGAACAGAAAAATCTCTCACAATAAAAAATTTTCTAAAGCTTTACAGTGGCAGATGCAAAACTAATTGAAGATATTCCATAAACAAGTTCCTGGATAAACTTGAAAAGAATTAAAGCTGAAAAATATAGTTATATATTTTCCACTGCTCATATCCAGCTCTTCTGTCTCAATGAGTAAAATGTATTTCAAGCAATTGTTTCCTATTAAACATTATTTTTTCTCCTCTTCTTGCTGAGGAATACGTACCCTGTGTCAGCTTTGGTTCCTATTCCCACTGAACACTAACCTCTGTCTTATGAGTAAACTCAGAAGAGAGGGAAAGGGATCCCTTGTTTCAGAATCTTCCCTCCTGCTGCAGAATGCCAAACCTACAGAGTCAGAAATTCACCTATGTTTTGGGGGGATTTGGTTGAATGGTTGATCTTGTTTGCTTTTAAACGTTTCACATAAGGAACAGTATTTCTGGAAAAACTGAACATTGCCTGGGACCATATCCACTTTTTCACGAATCTTCCAGTAACTACAGAGCCTATTTTAAAAGAAATGTTCTAAGGTCAGTGACTTTCTAACACTTCCCTGCTAGCGAGCCAAAAGAGGTCAAGCTAAGCCTAAATTCAAATGAAAATAAAATACTGCCCATGGATAGCTGTGAGTTTGCAATTTCCCACTTTGGAACCCTGTTGCTACAGATTCTGGAAGCATGAGCTAAAAAAAAGAGTAGGATTTGCCAAAATATCGCTTTCCATTTTTGTTCACTTTCTGCACAATGTTTTCGTCATGTTGTCATTAGTTATGGTGTAGCAATCAAGGAATTGTGCCAGTTTGTGATCGGTACAACACAGACAGGTAGAAAAAGATCTCTGTCCCTGAGGATTCAAAGCCTAGATGTCACATAGGATGCTGCAGGTGCACAAGGCAGACAATGAAGTTCATGTTTTCTGGAAAAAGGAGAGAAATAAAAATAAATGAGCCAAAAAACTGACTGTTTTCTAAGCATAACATTGCCAAGCAGTTGTGACTTGTAGGCACAGCAGATGAAAGGAGAGCTTTAAGAGAGGATTAAAATAATACAGTAGATACTCCCAGCAAACTATATGATTTTCTTACTTTGGTTTTGGGACTAAATTCCTTGACAGATTTTCATGAGTGAAAAATGGCTCAATTTCTCAGAAAAGAACAATAAGATCTAATAGAAATGACGGACTTCTAGACTGGAACAAAGGGTAACTGTCATCTTGTCACCTTTCCCAGCATTTCCAATGAAAAAATTGTACATTCTTAGGACAAGCTTCAGCTAAGCTAAACATATCGCCTATCTGACTCATGAGAAACCCTGTAAGTTAGGAATTGTGTACTAACAGAGCGATGTTAGAAACCTGGAACTAACACAACCTAGAAATTCTATCACCAGAGCATTTCTAGATGGGAATTAGCACAAACCATTCAGACATCAGAGCAGGTATAAGAAAATTAGGGGAGAAAGCACATTGTGCTTCTCTGATAAGCCTCACATTAGCAATATTTCAGATAAAGACTCAGGGAAGGATAGTCTTCATCAGCACTTGCAGAGAGGGTCAGAAAGGATTCAGGTTGGAGGCTATGCATCAGGAATACTTTTTCCTATTATTCACAAGGAGCAATAAGTCTATTAAAAGTTAATGCAATAGGAAATTGGAAATTGTACAGTAACTTCTATGTAGTGAAACTCATCTTTTTAAAGTTCTGAAGGCAAAGAGGAATAAATTTTTATCAGACTTGTGATGTCAGAAAACCAAGATCTGTGGCTTGTACAGTAGCCCACAATTGTCACACAGTTGGGCTTTTTTATTTTGCAGAAGTGACATGAGCGTCAGAACCAAACGAACGTCAGTGGCCGCATTTCAGTTTGTTTACAGGAATGCAGTGCGGGAATGATACTTTTTCCTATAGAGTCTATCGCTGTGTAATTTCTTGTATGAACTGATGCAGCACTATCTCGAAACCTGTGAAGGTTTCACTACCCTTCTATTCTCATGGCTCCAGCAGTGCAGAAGGGAATGTAAACACAGAGTTTTCCTCTCCCCAAATTCTACTACAGAAGGGCAGATTCCCTTTTGAAATCTAAAAAAAATGGCACTCTGGGGCCCTGACATCGGAGGTGGGCGTACAGTTACACCAGGAAACCTGCTTGAGGTTGTTAGACTACTAAAGCCTTACATTTTTGTGGTGAAGCGTTTTCAGATACAGCCAGGATAAAACAGTCTCATGAAGCAAGATTTAATATCGATGGTTCACAAAAAAATACCTAAATGAAGCCAAACTTCTGTACAGAAAAGGCCCCAACTGATGTTTTGCCAAACCAGGAAATGCCTGTAAGGAAACACGCATGCACTAAAAACAGCATCCCCAGGGCCCTCAGCAAGAGCCGGGGTGGAGGCAGGATAGCACAGCCAGACACAAATGCACCCTAGAGCTGACCCACACCCTGCAATGCTGCTCCGGAGGAAGCTGGCAAGGCAAGGGTTAAACACACTCCCTACAGCTGAAATGCAATCAAGCCAAGAGAAAAGTAATATTCATTTTCTGACCCTGTTACTCTCTGGTGAAATTTATAGAACTGTCTATATTTTAAAAGAAAACCCACCACTGCTAATCTGGGTTACCAATGTCTTGACTTAATTAGCTGAAGATCTTAACCTAACATGGGGCTGAAGTTTGTACTGAAGAAATTACAAAAGTTCATGGGAGAGTCATGGAGAGGATCTCATGAGGATCTTAGGCTGAGCCACTCAATAACATGCTTGCTAACACCCCTCAAACACCAACCCCAAGCTGCCAAATGAATTCTGTCTGTGGGATATGAAGCTGAGGTGACCTCCCCATGGCTGTTCAGCAGGCTATCTATGGGGATCAACTTTCTTATTTTTTGGCCCCATAAGTATACTAATTCTTCCAAAATCTTCAGCACACTTTCCTATTTGTTACAGTGTCATCTGCTGGCAAGGGCACAGATAAAAGCAAATTTCTTACTGTTGGGCTAAGCAGATAAGTTTAATTATGACCCAAGGTGTGCAGTATTTCATTTTTCTCTCTCTCACCCTCTCATCCTCTCTTTGGGTCTAATATAACACATTATACAGAACACAACGAGGCTTGTTAGATTACTGTTGGAAGATGCAAGAATTGGTTAATTTTGAACAGTTTCTCCCTGCCGTTATAATCTTGCCACAAGAATGGCTACATTCTGCGAAACGTTCTCTTCTCAGTGCAGTCATTGTCATGTGAATGAGCTATCACAGAATCCTAATGCTTGCGATGTTTTATTCTTACATTCATGACATTTGTATTTCAGTGACAAAAGCTTCAGCAAGAAAAGGGAATGGAAGAAATTTAATCCAGTCTCTTGATCATTTTTAAATTCTAATTTTATGGTCTTTTCTTTTCTAGATGCTGCAGCACAGTTTTCTTCACATATAAGAAATCTGTATTTAGAGTAAGAATGAACAGATGAAATCAAACCTCTGGGATGTTTGTATTTTAATGGTCTCTGCATTAAAGACACTGTATCAGTGCAAATTGCTGATAGTCAGAAAAGGTGAAAACCAAGGAATACTTGCTAGTCATTTTTTGCCACTTGAGAATGTATGTGTTCTGTGAAAACTCTGATGAACTAGAGCTTCTATTACACCAGTATATAATAAAAGATCAATTATTTTCAGACATATGATATCAGCCAATGGGATAGTTGAAAATAATATCAGAGGTAATCAGGCCAGGAAGAACATCGCGAATCATTCTAAATGTGCAGCAATGCGATATTTAGGATGCTCTTCTGCTTTGTTGATTTCAGTGGAAAAAATTACCATTGATTCTAATGGGCCCAGGTTCAGTACCTCAGTCCAAAATCTCCTACCCAGTTTAAGTCTTTTTGTCAAGGCACTCTGAAATGGTTTCCATGAGAAACAGTTTAGACAATACAGCTCTACTTTCCTTCTCTATCTCAAAATATTTTTAAGCTTACCTTACCGATTCTGCCATTCATGCAAAATACATTTAGCAGGCAATTTTTTAGGGCTTCCCTAGTGTCAAGGGGTAAATTATTATGGCAGAGAAAACAAAACATTCAGATTGGCAGGAGGAGGAAGGGATTCTAGTTTGTTTTTTTTCCCAGCCATGGGTACAAAATAATTGCTCTTCAATGATCTTTCCTATGGCGTGACCATAAAAAGGTGTCTGAACTGTCAAAATGGTATTCAGATGGCTGACTGTCAAAGATCTGCTACAGCATCACAACTGGAGACTTTAATTGCATTCAGACTGGAATCTTTTCACTGGAAAGCCACGAGTGCATTTTCTCCCCTCTTCTCCCTCTTACATACACATGTTCCTTCAAAGTGTAAGCTTATATATTTATATATTTTTTTCACTGCTTCAAAATTGTATAATATTTTAATCTGTCTGCATGTCATCCCTCTCTCTCTCTCTCTTTTTAAATAAATGTTTGCAGATTCCACTTTTGATACCAGAAATGCAAGGCCTCATTATTTCTTATTTCCAGAGGTTACAGAGTTTTAATGTGAAAACATAATCTTTTAGATAGTTTCATTTGCCTAGCCTAACCTCTATGATCAAATAAGTACCTTTTTTACTTTTCAAAATACTAGGATCTCAGGACCCATGCATTCTCTTAATCATTGCTCAATTTCTTTTATCCATGTTCCTTTTTTTCCCTACACTCATAACAAGACGGCAGCTCAGACCTGCAAGATCTGAACTCTAGTCCGTATTTTTAAAGTCATGGTTCTGTAGATAATATATTTTTTTGATTTTAGTTCACAGGTAACCTACTTAAAGACATCTAGATATGTATTTTAAATTCTTAGATAAAATGTTCAAGTAGTTGATTTTAACTTGCAATAACAAAGAATTCAGAAAAGAAAATCCATAGGGAACAACCTAACAAGTACATGGTTATCCATTTCTACCTATTTTAGAGGGATTTATTTTACTGGGAAGCTCCCTGTTTTCATGCACTGCCTTTTTGGTTTCAATCTTTATTTGATATTTTTCTTTATAATGAAAAAATAAAACAGAGACTTATTTTAACTAGAGAAAATCCACTGGGTTTTTTTACTCTGAATATTAAACCTTTCTATCAAGAATGTATGTTGGGGAGATTAGCTGAGTATTCCCACTGTGAATGCAAACAATCCGTGCTGGCAATCTTCATATTCCTCATTACTAAAATGAAGTTTTAAAAGGAAAAAAAAATAACTGAACAAGGTCTTTTGTTTTCTTCGTGGCCTTACACAGGGCAACTTTCAAAACAATGATAAGATTTGATCATGCAGATTCTCTATATTTAGCTGCTTTGCTACTGCATTGCCAACTCCAGCATCTGTGATTGAGTAATGTGATGTGGAGGTCCACAGATCCCAAATCTACCTCAATGTGCAACAGTGATAGGAGATAACGTGGAAACAAGTTTTGCCTTTTTTATACGGCACCGTGTAAAGCAAAAAAAAAAAATAAAAAAAAATAAAAAATAAAAATCTTTCATTTTGAATGGAACACTTTCTCCTTGAGGTCTAGGAAGGACAGCATGAAAAGGTTTCCCTTGCTTCCCCCTTCCCCTATTCAGCAAGCTTCATGTAAGAAAGATATTACAAAACCTGAGTGTCATGCAAATTTGCTTCCAGTTATGGGCTATTCTGGGGTCCACCAGAAAAACGACAAGGTAAACTGACTGCTCAAAGAGAAGCTAGAAATTGTGTGCCAGTCTCTGTTTTTTGTTCTCTTTCAGCTTGGCACTAATCACTGGATGCTAATCCAGATAGCCTAAACAGACAATATGAGTACAGGGCAGATAATGAACTTAGGATGGTGCAATTTTTGTGACAATTAATCCAATATGTACACTGGATTTTTTCAGGGGTGAATTTGGGAGAGAAAATAGTGCAGAGAACACATTTTAGGACAATCTTTAAATTGTCCCCCTTTTTTTGTGGCTCATTCAACCATTTTTTAATTCCATCTTGCTATTAACTTAGTCTTACTTAGGAAAGACCTGTAGAATTGCATAGTAGCTGCCATTAAACAATATTTTAATGTTCTAAGTGTATGGGTATTTTTTTCCTAAACAAATTAACTGTAATGTGACTACTCCACATAACCTACCTGAGACATCATGCTAAAAATTAGTGTACATGATAGAGAAATCTGAATATCTTTTGCATTACAAGAGTATTCATCTGGATTCCTTTCATAGCTCTCTTTTTTTCCCTGTCTTGTCATATAATTTTACTCATTACATATATGGGTGCCTACCTTTTATAAACTGAAGAGTCAGTAAGGTAAACTATAAGGTAAACAAAACTGCAAGTCAGTCTCCTTCAGATGATACAGCTATTTTAAAACATAATTTAAAAAAAAATACACTTGGATTATTTTACTTACTGTCTCTGAGCCTTTCATGTCCATTCAATCCATGTTTTCAAGCTTTCTTCTATATTTATTATGCCCAGAAACTCACTTTTATTTTTAAAAGAAAACTAAGATTATTAGATGATAATTGATTCCAAAGACTAGACTTCAAGTAAAATACCAGTATCATGAGATTTCTGATAAAATCACTGAAATCAGCAGCAACTGAAGAGTCAGTCATAGAGTATCACTTTTTAAATATCCTTATTATATATATTAAAAAAATCAGCACCACAAGTAATAATAAATATTTCTCCAGGATCTTCCTATGCATTCAGTTAAACTAACAATACCTCCATCTGGTGACTACCTCCATCTGTGTCTCCCAACCTATTAACACCTCAACAATATCCAAGAAGGCAGATGTCTTTGATTTATAGGCACAGTACACAGAACTCAGGCTCCAGCTATGTACACATCAGTGAAATTCAAATGAAAGTAAGAGTACTCCTATCAAAAGCCTGAGAGGCTAAATCAATCTTTTTTCCAAAACACGTGGAGATCTTTGCATAAAAACCAGTAAAATTGGAATTGAATGTACTATCCATGTATATTACAGTAATAAAAAAAAAAAAAGAAAAAAAAGTTGTCTTTTCAGATAAATACCATTGCAGAGATAAAGCAATATGGTTCTGATTTTTGGTCCAATGCCTCTCAAATGTTCATTCCTCTGCTGCTCTCTGAAGAACCTTCAAATGTCCAAAAAGATAATTTCGTACATCAACTTCTTAAGGTTTAGAAAGCAAATTTTCTGAAAGGCTGTAAGCAACTAGGGGACAATGTTTTGTTTCCTCAACTAGTATTGAGCTTAACTGAGTGCTTCTCACTCTACTATACCTGAAACAAAGAAGGCCAGAGGAAGGGAAAAAGAAAGAAGGCAATGACAGAGCAATTAGAGATTTAAAGGAAGGGGATGCGGGGGGCCGGAACCAACACAGAAAAGTTGAAGTAAAAACAGGAAAAAAAATTAGAAATAAAGAAGACCTTTGAATAAAGCAAAGGGCACAAACAAAAAGCAACAGTGAGGAAGAGGTCTCAGGATTCCCTGGGGGGTGGGGGGGGGGGGAGAAACAAAAAGTTTGAAAATAAAAAAAAAAAAAAAAATATGAAGAAAGCAGAGAAGATGGCAACAGCTGTGGTGGGGGAATTGGCTCCTCTACTTCCCCAGTCTCCTGGGGTCTGGAGGGGATTGAGAAACCCCCCACATGGTCAGGAAGGAAGAGACGTAGCAACCCTAAACAGAGCGGTCATAGAAAAACCTTTAATTATCTGTGTCCAGGGTATTTAAACCCTTCGGGCGGGGTTTGGGAGGTAGGATATGATTGGGTAAGGGTTCAGGAGGAGTGGTGTGGTTTATGGGGCACAGGGGCCAGTAAGGGAGCAGGAGGACCAAAACCCAGTGGGAACCCAGGAATAGGGAATGACAGGGGAAACATCCAATAAGGTAGGGAGGGGGGCGGGGCTGGGTACCCGGGAAAAAGGGCACTCTTTTCACATGTCTGCAGGGGGTTCTAGGGATTACAGTCTAAACAGGGGAAAACCCATACGTAAAAGACGCAGGTAATGTTGAATTATAAAGCCTCTGGTCCTTTGGAAGTTGTCACAGTGGTGGTCGTATATCCAGGAGTTTCTTTTTCCACGATGTATAGTCTGGATAATCCTCTGTTTCACATGTAGTGTGGCAGAAGTCTTTCCCAACAGGCAACAGAGGATAGTTAGGACAAAACTGTGAAGACTAGAATAATAATGGTGCTTAATAATTTTTTTCCATTTTTAATTTCTCTCAGAGAACTTATTATGAACAACATATTGCACAATGATATAGTGATAAATACCAAAGATTAAACCTCTTTTAGGAAGAAAACTAAAATATGAGTCAATTCCTTTGTACAGAACCAGATGGCAAGAGCAAGTAAATACTATGTTTTCCAAATAACTGTATAAGGTCTTTATCTTACCACTGCTATCATAAGAGTTCATAACTTTAATTCAAAGTAGTACATACTATGCAGTATATGTTTTAGTGGAGACTGGTTTAACCCACAATAGCAATTTTTGGGTTCCTGGTGAGACATGTATAATTCCTATTATTTTCATTTACTTGCTTTTGTTTCTCACTAGCAAAAGCCAGGCCTCCCTGACTAATTTGGAAAGCTGTCACACTCCCAGTCCTAGCAGAAGAGCTTGCACAGCACTGTTCCCAAAAAGCAGGTAAGCAAGACACAAACCAAGTCAGCAGTAGTGAGACACTAAAGTAGCAAATCTTGCTAAAGCAAAGGCCCAGCTGGAAGGCACATGGAGTTTCTCACAGGGCCTTGAGACAGCTGTATCTTCACTTTATCAGAGAATAAGCATATGCTTCTTTTCCTTCTTCTTGCTTTAATGTTATGTACATTGCCTACTTCACTCTCTAGAACCACTGCTTTGCCAGTAAGGCCAGACTCTGAGAAGAACTCATAAATGAGTTCATGCTTGAGCAACTTGATTAACTTCCATGGTGAAATGATGGGCTTGGGAGATTAGGGGAGAGCAATGGGTATAGTCTTCCTGGACTTTAGGAAGGCTTTCAAAACCATCTGCCTTAAGATCCTCAGAGGCAAGCTGATGAAGTATGGGCTGGATGTAGGTAGATTGAAAACTGGTTGAATATCCAGATGCAGTGACCAGTGGCACAAAGTTCAGTTGGAGGCCAGTAAATAGTACTGTAAGCTGGTGTCAGTACTGTGTCCTGTCCTTTTCAACATCTTCATTAATGACTTGGATGATGGGGCAGTGTACTCTCAGCAAGTTCATTGATGACACAAACTTGTGAGGAGTGTCTGATATGCCAGAGGATCATGCTGCCATCCAGAAGGACCTAAAAAGCGTGGAGAAACAGGCTCACAGAAACCTCATGAAGTTCATGAAGTTGAAGAAGGGAAAATGCAAGTTCTGAACTTGTGAAGGAATAAACCCAGGCACCAGTACATGCTGAAGGCCACACAGCTGGAAAGCAGCTTGGAAAAAAAACCCTGAGTGTCCTGGTAGACACCAAGTTGAACATGAGCCAGTATTGTGCTCTTGTGACAAAGGAGATGTGGGTTACCCTGAAGTGTATTAGACAAAGCATTGCCAAAAGCTCAAGGAAGATGACCCTTCCCCCTCTCCAGTCCCCAGTGAGGCCACACCTGCAGTGCTGGGTTCTATTCTGGGCTGCCCAGCACAAGAGACACATGGACAGACTGGACATGCTGGGCATACTGACATTTCCAGCGAAGTGCCATGAAGATGTTTGTGCGACAGAAGCATCTCTCCATTGAGGAAAGGCTAAGAGAGACGAAACTGTTCTGCCTGGAGAAGAGAATCAATAAAGGGCAATCTTACCTAAAATATATAAATAGCTGAAAGGAGGATACAAAGAGGACAGATCCAGGCTCTTCTCAGTGGTGACCAGTGACAGGATCAGAGGCATACACTGAAATATATAAGGTCCTCTCTCAACATCAGAAAACAGTTTTTTACGGCAAGAGTAGCAACACTTCTGCAAAACCTCCAGAGAGAGGGACTGGGGAGTCTCCCTCCTTGCAGATATTCAAAAGCTATCTGGACACGGTCATGGGCAATGAGCTGTAGGTGACCTTATTTGAGCAGGGTACTTGGACCAGATGACCTCCAGAGGTCCTTCATTTTGTGATTGTGTGATTCTGTGAAAATATTTTTTCCATGTTTCCTTTTTTCACCCAATTTTCTTCCTTAGTGGTGAGAAACTGTCTTTACCTTACTTGTACTGACCTTTGCTACAGCCTCCAAATCACTATGCAAGTTTACACTTCCACGTTAAAAAAATTCTAAAGAAAACAGCTATTTACCAAAGTTAGCTCTCAGAGACAAGTGATTAACTCTGATTCTCATTTATTCTTTTATTCTAACTCCAGAGGATCTGGGACCCCCCAGAGGAAAGCTACTTCAGAAGCCAATTGGCTTTCACATCTTCTTTCTCTTTGCCTATCTTCTGCCTCAGGACAGGTCTCCATCTGTTGCAGTCACAAATGGCTTCAGTAATGTTCTGCACTAGTCCTGTTTTATACATATGAATCAGATTGCAGGACAGTAAACATGCCAGGTGTGGGCCCTGTGGTTTACAGTGCTTAGGAAAATGGGTCTTCAATCCAGATTAATTAAAATACAGTGTAACATTATAAACAGTTGTATTGGTATGTTTTTCTCTAAATTAATACTGTTCAAACAGCAAAATACTGTAAAATTACTATTTTCTGAAGAAAGCATACAGCTAGTGATTTTGTATGCTAACAGCATATAGATTATATAGGGCCCTCTGTTTCATGATGCTGAAACTATATTTCAAATACAGGTTATCTCTCTTGCATATATTTTAACTTAAACCTAGAAGGTATGGTATATGACCTTGCATGCATTCCAACAGTTAGATGTTTCTAAACCAAAAAGCCAGCCAATTAACAAATTGGCTAATAAAAATATATTTTAGGGACATTAAGTCAACCATGGAGACATGCGACAGCATGGTGGAACACTCCCCCTTTCCGTTCCCCCCGGCCACGTGGTCCCTGAGATGCCCCGGGAAAGAGACACACAGAGACCGCAAGGGAGGATGCAGAGGGAGAGTTTATTCACATGGTCAGGGGTATAAAAAGGCTTTAGGGGATTTTGGTTACCACCAAGGGATAACAACCAATGGGGAAAGAGTTAACTAAGGACCAATGGGGGGGCTTCACCTAGTCCTGCCAAGGCAAATTCCTGCATACTAGGCTATGGAGATAAGGTTTCTCAAGGAGCTTTGGGAAGGAGAAAGGTGACTCAGGGGAAAAAAGGCAAGGAATCCATTTTACGATACAGAAAAAGCCTCAGTTTTTAAGGCATTATGGCTGGTTTCTTCATTTTCTTCACAGGCCCACTGCCACAGAGACAGGATGCATAAAACTTGCCTGTCAGACTACAAAGACTACAATACTTAAAACACCGTAATAAGAATTAAAAAAAAAAATAAATACATAAATTAGTGGCAAATTGTGAAGCTTCAGCTCCCCTTGTTACAAAACACAGAACCTACTTTATACCAATTTCTCCTAGCTTCTGTCTTATTTGGACAATTGCCATTGTCCTCTTACTCAAAATTCCATATTTCAATGTTTCAAAGATTGACTGCTGCAGGCTTGCACCCTCCCCCATTCTTTCAGAGGGAGCTTTGAAAGGTGGTCTGCTTTGACATGTACATCATTAGGGAGAAGAGGAGAAGCAAGGTATCAATACCAGAAATAAGCAAAGCAGGAAAAGAGTGTGGCAGTAAAGGAAAACATTAGAAACAGTTTGGTGTCCTGAAGTAAAAATAAAATAATAATAGTAATAACTGCCAAGTTGGGCTGACAGAATCCTATGTAGATAAACAAAGAAAACTACAATACATTAACTAACTGGCCAGTTTTATCAAAGAAATATCATGAGAAAGACTACTTATACAGACTTTGATGAGAGTGCCTAATGTAAGAATTCTGGGTCTGAGATTTAATGCTCTTGCCTAAATTTTGACTATTACTGTAAAAATAAAGTGCGGTTTAGGGACAGGTAGCATTATAGTAAAAAAAACATATACCCAGTTTTTATCCAGCTTCTCATAAAATTTTTCCTCAGAACAGAACATAGCATTTCCATTTTTAAGGGAAAGGGTGACTTTTGGGAAGTAAATAAAAACTTAGCATCAGGCTCATATTTAGGGTAGAAACCCAAGGTCCATCCTCAGCTACAAAGCAACCATAGTTGCTTCAGACAGAAGTTATCTACAGATACTTCATTTAGGACCCCACTACCTTTGTTTAGTAGTCAAGGGATTTCCACAATTGTCCATACTGCTTCTAGAGACATCAATAATCCAACTCCCATTAATTTTAAAGACAGACAAGCTAAATCAATGCTAAGAGCTTTTGAAAATCTTCTCCTAAAGGTTTTATATGACATTCTCCTGCCACTTAAATTATACCAGGCATCACAAGAATCTCAGGTTCCCTTCAATAATTTGTTTGATGTAGTGGTTACTCTGTTTATTTAAAAATAAAAGCTAAATTCCCAAATGAAATAAAAAGTTTAACTGGTTCTTTAGCTTTTATTGAATTCTTCTTAGGACGTCAAATCCTGTTGTTTGAAGTTCCACAGGATCAATGCGCAGTGTTTTGCTAACTCTTTTTTTTTGTTCCCATCTGCTTGGGTTTTCACTCACAAAATTTCACTTCCAGGTTCAACCTCACTTTAAAGCTTAGGGTGAATTTCAGCCAAGTCCACTAACTGTGATCTGGTTTATGTTAAAGTCAGCCCATAAACTGCTCAAAACTGGTCCGGGATTCTTTTGAAACTGGGCTTAAGACCTGTGTAAAAGCAAACTCAAGAAAATGTTTTGATGAGCCTAGGCTCAATATTTCAGAGTCTATAAGGAAACCTGAAACAAACCAAATTCCAATTTGTTTGGAGCTTCATACTAAGAGCATTTTATCTCTCTGTCAAACTGATGACATTTTACCACAACTTTAACAGTGAAAGACCTTTCTTTCATAATTTTCCCAAACCGCTGGGTTGCTGAAAAGAGTAATGTATTACCATGGATACAGATTACAGTGTGGGGTATGAGGAAGAGACTGGAGGTTACAGTGTATAAAGACATTTCTTTGGAGTTGTCACTTGGAGTAGGGAATCAGACAGTACAAGATTTTTTATTTTTTTTGGTGTTCAAATACTTCCAGATCATAGAAACATTAATTTCAACATATGAGCTAAAATAAATTGCACTTGTGTTTGCGTGTCTTTCATAGTGCCATTTCTTTCCTGGAAAGCAAATGAAAAGATTCACATAGTTCCTTGATTCAGTTTGAAGAAAGAGCAATTTTAAAATCAGTCATTTTTTTGTCAATAATTTGTCCTTTCAGCCGGACAGAAAGAAAACTGGTAACTCTTTTGTCCACTGTAGAAACAGTCAGGCTTGCATACGTCTGATTTGTCCATGGCTGAGTGCAAACATGCTCATGTGCTTTGCTGTTTTAAAAACAGAGCCAACCTTCGCTTCACCATCACCATATGCAATAGTGAAAAAGAAGCCAAGGGCAATCTGGAGAGTACAAAGTAAAGAAGTGACAGACTTTCCTGAGAAGCAGCTAGACCCTCTTCTAAAGGATCTGGCTCTTCTAAAGATATGGACAAATAACGGGAAACTAAAAAGTGTTTTTTCTGGACTAATGGTTTCCAGTAAGATCCCCCAAACTATTTTATTGAAATAGCTTCATGGGAATAATTCTGAGTAAAAACAGTAGAAAAGAAAATGATAAAACTTGACAAAAGTTATCCAGAAAGTCTTATCTATGTGAAAAAGAAAAAAAATTAAAATTGCCTTATTTTGACATACGTGAGCCCATTGCATTTAATTGTATAGCTGTCACAAAGATATTTTTCTGCTATATTTTCAAAGCTAGTTCAACCGTATTAAAATACTATTTTCTACTCTTTCTATAGGACTGCTCTTAGAGGGATCACTGAAAGGGATATTGTACTGTCTAGAGAAAAGGCAAGGATCATGGTACTCATTCTGCCACTGGAAAACATTTGTATTAAAATATTTGCACACCTGAAAATATTTCATCTTTATACTTGCAGTACAGCTGTTTTTGTTAGGAATGCTGAAATATCCCTCTCAAAAAAAGAAGTCAATTAATATCCAGAAAAGGCCCAACTCTACTCCCATTCCAGCCAGTGACAAGGCCTGCCCTCATCTTCATGACAGCAGAATCTGTCCCAGAATAATTTGCAGCAAATGAAGTGGCAGAAAATATAAGGGTTAACACGTTTATTTTAGAATTAACTTTTACTTTGGCGAAGATTAATATGTCAAGCTGAATACTAAGTAGAGGTCACTGCTAAAAGACCACCACACTAATCACGGGAATGTGTTGGAGCAGACGTTGATGTGTTGCAGCAAATGTTCCTGGAGGAAAGCAGAGTGCAGTTTCTCCCCAGCTGTTGGCCCTGGGCAGCTCCCAAGCCCTGCTCCTGCATTTGTAGCATTTCTCCTCCCAGGCTTTCCCTCCCAGTCACAGCCTTCTCACAGGCTGCCTTTTTCTCTGAAAAAGTATCCTGGATTTCACCAACAGGAAAATCCTGCCACTGTCCTCATGAAAGCATTCCCACTCTCCATTAAATGGAGTTCCCACTCTCCATTAAAGTAAAATATGAAGCTTCCAAACATCTTTAGGAAATAGAGGATAACACGTTAAAAAAAAAAAAAAAAAATAGGAGACAGTGTCTTTTCTGGGGCTCTAATCCCCTGCATTTTATTTAAGCAAGAAAAAGTCATGTGATTTTTCATGCCAGGTAAGTCCTAATTTTTAAAAATTGAGAAGTACTTACTGACTGCAGGTTATGAGACAGCAGGGACCAAATGAGCAACACCCTTGAAATGAGGAAGAGGAGGATTCCCTAACCCTGAAAACAAACAGCTCTGCTGCAGGGCAAAACACTTCTAATTTTGCTTTAAAGAGACACAGTTCTGTCCCAGCCCTTAAAGCTGCATTTTTAAGGGGCACAATGTACTTTTATTATGGGAATTCACTTTCTATTACCTACAGGACACAGCAATTCACTACTTGAATTTTTCTCAGCGCACCTTTGTCTCAGCTGGTTTGTCATTATTTAGACAGCTGTAACATGCAGTCCATGTACTGACCAGCAGTTTCCCAACCAAAGTTGTGTGTAAGGGGAAAAGCTTGGATGGGTGATGCTCTTGGGTCCAAAATGTTTGGAAAGCACAGCATCATTCACAGCCAAATCAAATTCCTGTGCCTCAAATTACTTCAGCTCAGAGGACAGAGATTTATATGCAGTTTTCTAGAATGTTTTCCTAATTTGAGAATACTTCATGTTTCACTGTATCTCCTGAACAGCGCTTCAGTCATCCTTTTGGCACTAGAAACAACCACACAGAGAAAAAGAAATCGGTAAGGGTAGAAATACTTAAGTAAAAAAGGGTCAACAGGATCCAAGGAACTACAGCCCTGTCAGCCTCACCTCAGTGCTGGGAAGGTCATGCAGCAGTTGGTCTTGAGTGACATCAAATGTCACATGCAGGACAACCAGGGGATCAGACCCAGCCAGCCTGGGTTTATGAAAGGTAGGTCCTGCTGTACCAACTTGATCTCCTTCTGTGACAAGATGACTTGCTTAGTGTATGAGGGAAAGACTGTGGATGTGGTCTATGTGAACTTTAGTAAAGCCTCTGACACCATTCCACACAGACTTCTCTTGAATAAAGTGGCTGCGCAGGGCTGGAAGGATGCACTGTTTGATAGTCAAAAAACTGAATGGATGGCTGGGCCCAGAGACTGGAGGTGAATGGAGTTACATCCAGTTGGTGACCTGTCACAAGTGGTGTTCCCATGGCTCAGTGTTTGGGCCAGGCCTGTTTAATATATTTAGCAATGATCAGGACAAAGGGATCAAGGTACCCTCAGTCAGTTTGCAGATCACACCAGGCTGAGTGGTAGTGTTGGTCTGCTGGAGGGCAGAAAGGCTCTGCAGAGAGATCTGGACAGGCTGGATTGATAGGCTGTGGCCAGTTGTATGAGGTTCAACAAGACCAAGTGCCAGTTGCTGCATGTGGGTCACAACAACCCCATGCAGTGCTACAGAGTGGCTGGGAAGCTGCTCAGTGATAACAGAACCTGGGTCAACAGTGGCTGAGCATGAGCCAGCAGTGTGCCCAGCTGACAGAGAAGGCCAGCAGCATCCTGGCTTGTATCAGAAATAATGTGGCCAGCAGTACCAGGACAGTGATCATCCCCTGTAGTCAGAACTAGTGAGGCTGCACCTTGAGAAATGTGTCTAGTTTTGGGCCCTCAGAGTGCTGGAGGATGCTCTAGAAAAGGGCAACAAAGCTGGTGAAGGGGCTGGAGCACAGTTTTTATGAGGAATGGCTGGAGGAGCTGGGGTTGTTCAGCCTGGAAAAAAGGAGACTCAGAGGAGACCTTATCACCCTCTTCAGCCACCTGACATGAGGTTGTAGTCAGGTGGGGATTCATCTCTTCTCACATGTAGCAATCAACAGGACAAGAGAATATGGCCTCCAAGTGCACGAGGAGAGGTTTAGATTGGATATCAGGAACACTTTCTTCACAAGAAAGGCTGTCAAAGATTGCATCAGCTTGCTCAGGGAAGCAGTAGAATCACCATCCCTGAAGGTATTTAAAAGATGGGTAGATATAGCACTTAGGGACATGGTTTAGTGGTGGACTTGGAAGTTTTAGGTTAGTGGTTGGAGTCTATGATGTTAAAGGTCCTTTCCAATTTAAATGGTTCTGTGATTCTAAGTGGAGCAACGAAACCTGAAATATACACAAATCTGCAGATTACTCACACAGAAGTGTGATATAAGAAATACCTAATGTTTCCCTTGACACTCAAACTCCCTGCTCTAAGTTGGCTGTGTTGTTGTAAGGTATTTATCACTGCAAAACCCTATAGAACATTTTCACTTTCATAAATATACACACTTATTCTGATGTTCCTTGAAATTGCAAAAGACGGAGAAAGAAATGCCTTTTAGTATCAAACCAGTTCCTTTTCATCTTAAAAAATGAGCAGTATTTATCATCCCTTTATCCTGGGATAATTTATTGGTGTTATTTCAATCTCTGGGGAACAAAGGACTTCTAGACTGTGTGCTGCAAAACAGAGGTGCATGATAAGGATGAAAAAGCAGGACCACTGTAGGGCAGTCACTAGAATTGAGGACAGAAGCATATTAATTTAAAGAAATCTCCTTCATCCACAATTCCTTAGTATATAGAGCAGAAGTTTAGAGTTCTTTTGTGAGACTCTTAGCTTTAAATAGATTTACACAGTTTACACAGCTCACTAAGGTTTGGGGATCCTCCAAAGCAGCAGGTTTCTTTTGACTGCTATAGACAGGTTTTAATGAAACCTGCTGAAAGACACAGATATGGAGGCTGACAACCACCAAGAGGCAAAAGGATAGAAAGCAGAACATGCATCTACAAACGGTCACGCCTCCAGAAACACGGACACATAGCACAAGAGCAGCTATATTGATTATCAGATAGCATTTGACACCGTTAACAGATAAGCTCTTAGGCCAAAGTTGTTGGTTATCACGTATGTATCACTACACGCTACTTTAGCTTTAATAGTCACTCTGACAGAGAGATGGAGTGAAGCAGACTAAGAGGTGATTTTTGAAGACACAGGGAAAGGTTCTAACCTCTAACAAATCAACAACTTTGTTCAAAACCTTCTTGGCCAAAACAAACAAACAAACAAAAAAACCCAACAACACAAGAAAACAAAAAATCCAAGCAGCAATGAAACCACACAAGACATCCCTCAAAGAAAATTACCGAGTCCAAGACGAAGACCTTTTGAATGAACAGTGGAGGTTGCCACAGCATATACAAAGGGAAATAGGAAAGCAATTAAGACACCTTTGTTAAGGAATTTTTAACCTGTCAGCAATATATGCCTTTTGTTCTTCAATCTTTTAGGTTAATAAAATCAAGGCGAGTTTCCTTAGAGATGCTGAAGCTATTAGATATCAGTAAAACTTAATGTACCACAGGGACTCTGTAAGAAAAAAATGCACTTAATTGAGTGTTCAGAGCCAGAGCCACCCACTGTAAGCATATTCTGGCAATTGAGATGTTATTGTTGCCAGGACTCTACCATATGATGATATAAATGCATCTTTTCTAAATGAGAGCACATAGGTGAAAAGATGGCTGCACTCCTTAAAAAGAGGGGCTGAAACTCTTCTTTTGCATTTTGTCATTGCAATCCATAAGAACCCCTAGTGTCATTAATGGGATTACATTTCTAATGAATTTGCAAGTAAATCTCATAAAAATGACTTTTTAAATTAAAGATATTCTGCATTTCCTAGTCTAAATTTGCATTTCTAATAATGTCTCTTCTAAATGGTAACCTTATTATCAGTCTTTCAGTACTCTGTTCAGTCCTTGTGAAGAAACAAAGACACTCCACTCCTTTCCTTCTTACTTCATTTCTCCTCTCTGGATGAATGATGTATGAGCTTTTCCAAATGCTTTCAGCATATGAGGGCTCTATTTAGCTATGCACTGGAAGTGTTAGGAGTGAATGAAGACAAAGAGCCCAAACAGCAGCACTAACGGTAATTCAGACTCTGATTACTGATCCAAATTAGACTGGACAAACCAAGAAAGGCAGGGGTTTGATATAGGTTCTTTTAAATAATAGTGAGCTACAATAAAATCCATATTTGTTTCATGTTTTCAGTTCTGTACAGTCAGATTCTTGATTTTCCGTACATAGAGCAAAACCTGATACAAAGCTAAACTCCTCAGGTTTAGTTCCAGGTTATTGATCTTCACTCAGAAACTTCTAACACTAAGTAGGGGCACATGAACTGGAGGAAACATTTCCCTCAGGGGACTTTTGTCCAAGGCTGTAGTTCTCACACAGGGGTTTTTATCAAGCATATACACCTATTCCCTTAGGGACTGAAAGTGCAGTCTCAAATCTCTTCAGGCTAGAAGTCTCACCTTGCTAAAGAAAAGGTTTTGGATAACTAACAGGGCACCGGAAGCCTGTCCCCACAAGACGAATATAGACACAAAAAAAATATTCCCAAGCTTCCCCATGTATTTTTCTTTAGAGAAAAACAAAACAAAAAAAGCAAACAAAAAACCCTCAGAACTTTTTTAAAGCTTACAGTCATTTTCAGAGAAAGGCAAAAGAAAGTTTTTTAGGCAGCAGACATGAACATGTTACTGTACTATTAGTATTTTTCAAAGTCATGGAAATGCTGATAGAAAATGAAGGCATTAAAGAATTAATGGCTGGTAGCACAATCAAAGTCAACACAGTTTCATGAAAAACGGATCCTGTCAAAGAAACATGATTTTTTAATCTGATTTCTAGTGTGTTTCTCTTTTATAAGGAAAAAAATACCTTTCACCCTACCACTACTTTAGCATTGATCACAACATCTCCATTAACACTACACATTCTGAAATCAGTATTTGTAAGACTCCACAGGGTATTTTCATCCTTTCCAGTCATCTTATACCTTGTAGTTGTATTTACGTTTGCACAAAGTCCTTTCATCCAAACTCCTCATCACCTCTTCCCTATACTGCTCCTCCTGGAAAGGTGTCTGTTCTGGCGTGAATACCTTATTATGCCTAACTAATAACCTCCCCACCATTCCCCGGGGATAGACACACATACACACACACACACACACACACACACACACACATTGTACATATGAGCATAGGCTTCAGGGGCTTTTGAGCTTCCCTCTGAAAAACAAACATTACAACTCTTTACGTAAAATGTTACACTAGGCCAGCTTCCAAACAGAAGAATTCCAGAGACTAGTTTTGGATGTCTGAAAGCTTGATTTTTTTCCTAATATCCTGTGAAATCTTGCTCAAGTCCTGTATCTTTTGTGTGCCTCAAGATACACATATGAAGTGAGGAGAATTGCAGATGCAAAAGAGCATTTGGTATTGTTTGAGGAACAGAAAGGTATATGATAGAAAATAAAGCCTATAAATAACAGCTATGAAAAAAGGAATATTAGGTTTCATAACAAGGTATGTTGGAACAGGTAGGGGTCAACACTGAAATCAATTTGGCTGTAGGCATTTCAATTTCAAGATAAGATATGTTGAGGTGGTTAAGGGAAACTGATTAGTCATTTATATTCATTGGTAGAGAACGTTAGTAGGAAGAAACATCTAGAAAAAGAAATACAGTTAGCTCACACGCAACTATTAATGAAAAAGGTGTCTTTCACCGGGAAGTGAATTGGAGTCTTTATCAAACTTCTCTCTGCCCTACCATTCTACAAGAAATCCCACCTTTTTGTATCCATCAGCTCCCCAGCCCAATTCCCACTAGCCATGCATCTTAATCCCCACAAGACAAAAAACATCTTCAGATTTTGTGGAGCTGCCTATAAAAATAAAAGTGGGTAGAAAAAACCTTTTTCTCTGGACTGGCAAGATCCTGCTGATTGAGATTGGATGCATTCCAAAAGAGAGCTGAGCAAAGTTTTGCTCAATGGTCCCACAAAACGTTGAAATGGCCTGAAAGATCCCTGTTGCAGGACATACCAGTTCCTTAACCTTACCACCTGAGAGAGATTCTGCCACTTCAGTCACAGCAAAATCCTGTCTCACCTCCAAGTGGAGCACAGTTCAGAGTGAATGGTAACTTTAAGTATAGGAGTGCTACTGTCCTTGTGCTGCTTGGAACTACCTGTAGTTTCTTGCAATATTCCAAGTTTTTTGCTTACATGTGCTCAGAGGACAACAAGCCAGAAGCAGACATGCATCAGTGCCTGTGCATGGGGCTTCCCCATCCCAGCCTAGTGGCAGCAGCATAAGTGTCTCAACAGCTGCTTGCCTGACAGGCCCCAGAGGGTGAAATTAAAGACACTCTTTAAAGTCTAACTTTTTTTAAAAATGCAGGAGTTAGAAGTTGTGCATTTTTACAGAACATCTGCCATTTGGGCTGTGATGCAGACTGAGTTGAAGTCATGCATCCTTATGACTTGAGCCAGGCTTTTCAGATCAGAACAGCCTCTGACTCCTATTTCTTCTATGGATCAAGCATGGAAAATGACATATAAACCAAAAGAATTTGTAGACAGTAGCAAAACTGAGAATTTGTATCATAGCAGTGTGCTTCTGCTTCTACTTTGTAAATTATATACAGGGCCTCAAGTTGTTAGCAGAAGGTCCAAAAGCAAAGTTTAGGGGAAAGGAAGGAGCATATATGGCTTTCCTCTCTTTGGCCAAATGCAAGGAACTGAGGTATTGTTTTTGCTTAATTAGCAAAATCTGTACAGGCCAGCACATAAAGGGATTTTCTACCCCCTCTGTTTTAATAGCTAGCTCCCCTATTTTGTCATTAATATGACACAGTGTGCTGAAACAGCTTTGCAGTCGGGAGTATGACAGAAGGATCCTTCTGTTATCTAGCAATGAATTACTGGAACATAAAGATCTGCATTATTAAATTTTCACAGAATGAGCCTGTGGGTAATACAGAACTAAAGGAAGCTTAACAGAATCCAGGGGTAGCATCCCAAGTTCCCTCCTATGAGACAGGCAAATTTCTTAATATTTTTCCACAACTTTCATCAAATGTACTTCTTGCTAATACCAGACTATTACCTAGTGTCTAGAGGTTTTTTTGAGGCCAGCATTTAGATATTTTCTCTGTTCTACCGATGGTCACAGGCAGAACAAGATAGTGACATGTGAGATCAGTTAAAAAAAAGTCAGAGTCCTGTGTATTCCTATCTACATCTGAAGGCCTTGGTGTCTGTCTGTTTTGTAACAAAGAGGGATAACTGGTCATCGGTATGCAGTTTGCCTGAGTAGTGCCTTGATCAGGTCAAGTTGTGTGTCAAGTCTTTTTAGACCTGAAAATACAGTTCTGGTTTTTGGAGGAAAGCATGTTTTCCAGGGATAATGTTTGCCTGATGTTGTATTGATACAATCTTGAAGAAAAAAACCCGTGTATAGAATTTCTGAGAAAAAAATGCTTTTCTGGGTCCTTATTGTATGCAGAGAAAATAAATATTTAAGTGGGTCAGCCTTATTAATGAAAGGCTCAACAAACATTCATTTCACTGTCCACCTTTGCAAGGGTTAATCACACATTTCCATAACCTGCTTACATAGCTCTTCCTTATATACCATGGATGACTCTAGAAGGTCAGACTTAGAGAATCTTGTATGCTCAGACTCTAAAGCTCTGCAAAGCACACATGACTCACATCTAATTGTTAGCATTTATCATTTTTATATTCCAAGTATACTCAATAAAATGGGATTTACTCTGTTGATGTGACAGTTGAAATATTTTTTGCTTAGATGTAAGCAAGAGGTTATGATCGCTCAGTTTTCTGATTGGTACAGGCACATTACAGCACCATGTTTCAAGTATAGAGGTGTTACAAGGGAATAGATGATAGAAGTCTTTTGAACAACAACTTTGTATGCATAATATATACAGTACTGTATACACACATATGCCCTCTTGAATTCTAATATGAAAATACAGCCACATACTACACAGACTTGCTCTAAAAAATGAGATGGAAACATGCTCACCTAATGATAATTGTGTAAGAGTCACAGCTCAAATTTGCTCACCAGTTGAGTAAGACAAAAGAGTGCAAACTGAAGAGGGTTCTCTGGGCTAATTCTCTAACAGTCAATCAGCTGATTATTTCTACTAAAAGAGAATGAAAGCAAAAGAGATTGAGAATTATTATAATAAGTATAACTACCTTCAGACATGAGAAACTATATTCAAATGACTGGGGAAGTAGGAGAGAAAGGACATGATCTGTTCCATTCATTATACTATAATTAGTTATATATATCCTGCATCCACTTCTCATAAATGTATTCCAAATTTTGAAATAAAGATATGTTCAGTATTAATTGGAGGAGCTGTAGTCCAAACTCATATCCATTATGTTCTGAAATGTGTTTCCCATACATTACTAGTATCCGTTAGCATTTAAAGACTAATTAGGACAAATTCTAGATCATTGTGGACTGAACTAGTTCCCTTCACATTTATTTAAAAGGCAGAAAATGAACAATGAGTATTTGTGCATGTCTTTATCCTGTCTTCTGTGGGTTGTTTACACAGAGAATCACTGAACAAGCTTCCATTCATTTCAAAAGTGCATGTCTGGGCTCTCAGAGCGCAGGGCCTTGAACTAGTTGCATCCATATAGCCTTTTGGCCAGAGCTCGAATCTCAGTCATTCCTACCAGGTATATGCAGTTTTAACTCAAAACAACAGTTGAACACTCTCCAAACAGCACAAGAGATAATGTGCAGAGACTGCAACCTATGTAGTGTTTACAGTCAGGATCCCTGCTAGCAGGACAGCACATACGTGCTACAAATGCAACCTCTCATTATATGCATATATGTATGTATTAACTAAGCAAACAAACTTATTTACAGAAGTTGCATTTGAGTAAGGCAAGGAATATTCATCACCTGAGATTTGTCCTTCACAGCTGGCTTCTGCAGGACAGTATATACAGACAAAGACTTTGGCATGACATCTGCCTGATCCCTGAACAAACATGGCTGTGAACATGTGCTCTTTCTGCTTCTGTATTTGTATTTGGGCAATGTATTCACCTACAGAAGTTGTGTGGCCATTAAAATACAGTCTGCTTTAAGATTTTCCTGTTTAAGAAAGAAATTTAGTAGGAGAAAGAAAAAAGTGTATTTATTGTACATTCAGAAAACAGGAAAAGGAAAAGTCTACTGTTTATTTTATGGGCAATGATTTCTCAAAGTATAAAATACCTGACTCTACAAACACCCGTGTGAAAGTGGCAGGAAAAACGGTGTATTCTTTTAGCTATTTCTAACAAAGATCTTGCTCCTATGAGGAAAACTGTAAATACAGATACTTGCACTAATGTACAGTTCCTTCTGAAATAAACACAATTTGAAGAAGATTCCTTTTATCCTAAGAACTAAAATTTCTCACCCTCTGGAAACTGCACAAACACAATTCTGTTATGTCCTCTTATTTTCTTCATGCCATGCTTATAGAGAAAAAGTTCTGGGCAAGCAGGTACCCTCCCTTATATGCAGTTTTATTACAACACTTCCCACAATTCAAACAGGACATATTAGACTGCATGCTATGACAAATCAAGCAATTTTTTTTTCTGTTTTTTTTTTTTTGTTTTGTTTTGGTTTTGGTTTTGGTTTTGGTTTTGTTTTTCCCAAGGAGCAATGGGCAAGTTCCTGGGCTGAGCACAAATCAGTTTCTGCAAGCCTGCCGGTCCCCAGTGCTCAGTTACGTTTGGCCAAAGAGATTATAGAAGTCTTTTGGTTGCCTGGATGGATGAGCATCCACTCTAAGATAAACACTTGCACATTTGAATTTTCATGCGAGAATACTTGCCAATATAACTGCAGATTCACTTTCCACAAATATACAGGCAAACCAGCTTGACAGTAAAATACTAATGAAACTCCATCTGTGGATTTGAAAACAAGTGCAATTAAATATGAAGGCAAAACCACTGCAGAATATTCACAGTGTCTGTTCACCTCAATTATTTTCTGAAGCAAAGGACTATGTGTGCCTGTGATACTATGGAAAAATATTATTTTTATATTAATATTAGGTGAAATGAAGTAGAATCATCAATTTCATTTGAGAAAAAATGGAAAGGGCAACTATAGCTGATCAGTAGCAAAAAGTGTCTTAGCCCCAAATTAAAAAGGCCAGTAGATAAAATTTTGTTAAAGTCTATTAGGTTTGTATGCTTCTTTTTTGTCCTCTTTTCCCTCAGATCAGCTTTCTCCTTTTCAGGGTCGAGTAATGGGTTAATTACATGTAACACATGTTCTTGTAATCAGTGAAGTTTGTTTTCATCTAGGTGCTCTTT
Organism: Margarornis squamiger; assembly: GCA_035222235.1. Lineage (NCBI taxonomy): Eukaryota > Metazoa > Chordata > Aves > Passeriformes > Furnariidae > Margarornis > Margarornis squamiger. Next base: position 121,648,959 of record JAWWTY010000077.1, read on the forward strand.
TAAGGGGAACTTGCTTGTCTTCTGCGGTGTTGGAGCAGTAAGAAATTTAATTAGCAGCCAGAAACGTTACTGAAATATTCGAAAGCTGAAGCAGATAGTTCCCAAATGTGCGACTTGTAGTAGGCCAACTAAACTAACCCAGCACAGATTTAGGTCCTCCGGGATGACCTATTCCCTCCCAAAGCTTCAGGATGGAGAGAGTCACCAGCTCTGCTCCTCATTATTGTTGTCTCAGCTTACTGCCCCGAAGAGAGGTGTAGTGGGAGGATGAGAGAAGTGCTAATCCGCAGAGAAAAATACAAAAAGATTTACACCAGAGCTGAGTAAATATGGGCAAAGGAATGAACCCAATGTCTTTTTCAGCAAAATGCTCTGTAAGTAATTTGCTTGATAAAACACAGCTCACACTTGGGCGGGGAGCTGTGTTAGCAGACAGAGTGGAAATAGCATTAAACCTCCTTTAAGAAGGCTTGCATAATGTCAAATAGGTTAAAGAAACACTGCTTCCTAAATTAAAACCATATTACTCTTAAAGGAAAAATTTGCTTTGGACAATAGTAGTGGAAAGAATGACTAAATAATATAACTGTAATTATTTATTCACACGTGAACAGCATATAACATTTGTGATTGCCCACAGTGTTTAATGTACATAGGGAAGTAATTGATGTGTGCTTTTGTATTGTCTGGGCCATCGAACAGTGCCAAACCAGGGCGGAAAGGGAAAGCACGTGTTCGGGGTTTCTGCATATAGGAAGGCCCATTGCAGCTTTAGACAGATCTCCAGAAACATGTATGTCAAGTCAAGAATTCTTCAAGAATAACTGCTGGGTTGCCCCTTCCGAACCTGTCCCCAAGCAGCTTCTCCTCCCTCCCAGGGGAAAAATAAAACCCAATTCCAAAGAGTGGTTATCTTCAGGGCACCTAAAACAGAACAAAAACCCCTAACCAGAACCAGGACCTGGACCTGCCTTTGAGGAGAAAGCAAAGATTTCCAAGTGCCGGTCTTCCTTTCTTGATCTTATATACTTCTGTTGTTAGTGAAAACTGTAAAACAGTATTTACAAGCTTCTGCACAGCATGAGGCTGCCTATGCAGCACGGCAGAGCTGGTTCACTATACAACAGTGCAACCTAGTGGCTCTCCGTAAAAGCTCTGGTGCTCAGCAGCAAAGCTGTTTGGCATCTTTTGCTGATATTCTAGGGTTCGAAAAACAGTACTTGCATCAATCGGTTCTGCTTTACAAGTCATTTTGTTACGTATTTAGGGCGGATGCAGGAGAGTGGTATCTTCAATAGCATCCCAGAATTTCAAAAATGTTGTCATAACATATAATTTTGGGACAGTAAATGGTAGGTTGGCATTGGGTTACGCCTTGGGGGCAATTACTCAAGTTGTGTAATTTATGCAACTGGTTTTGATGAAACTAATGTGATTATTCATGCATGTAAGGATTTCTGTATTGCTTCCGGGTTACTGGACCAGTCCCCAAGTCAGAAATTCTTCAGCAAGCTGTCATCAGTACCAAGACAGGGCTACTGACAGGCTGGAAGTCATCTGCACTAAGAGGGACAGGTATGTATTGCAAACTGGTGTTAAGTCTGCCTACTTTGTTTGGAGGATTTCAGATTTGAAGGAAACAGAACACTGCAAGGCGTGCCAGTAATGGCAAATATGGCAGTGTTGTAAATTCCATTAAAATGTTGTCTAAATAAAGGCTTAATCCAAAGCCCATTTAAAAGTCATTGCAGGGAGGGTGCTTTACACGTTCTGATCTGCCCATTAGAGAAAAGCAGGGGGGAAAAAAAGCCTCATTTAGTGCTGACACAATGTTTTCAACTCAGACCATTTGTAATAAGATGCTCTTTAGCCAAATCATTTAAGTCGTTTGGAAATCATTTAGAATTCTCTTTCAGAGCAATTAGTAAGAAGCTAAAAGCCTCAAATGGTTCTTTGTGGTGCTTTCATAATTATTACTTTAAACTAGAAAGTACCACCTTAGAGCAGAAAAAGAAAACCATCCATTGCAACTGAAAGTATCTGTGTGCATTCTGGAGATCTGAGGAATAGAGAAAAGGTGACCTTTTCCAGATCTATGCATTCCATATAACAATCTTTTCCTGCCTCCCAAAGAACACACTGGGGAGGAAATCATTCACTATACTAGTTTATATGAGATGTTATAGCAAGAATTAAATGTAATTTAGTGGGACAATAAAATCTTCTCAAGTACTGATATTCGACACAGTATTGTTGTGTTTGGGGTGGATTTGGGGATGATTAAATGAGTAAATCACACAGATCTGAAACATTTTTTTTCACCTCCTCAGATGGCATCTTGATCGTGCATGCACTGTGAACACCAAAAGCCTATAGGTCAGACCTGAAATTATAGCTAAAACTCAGGTCCTGAGGTACATGGACTGTTTATATCGATGAAAATTTATGATCTCTATACCTTAAATCCCTGGCCTCTCTTTTACATTGACTTCTTTACTATTTGCTGCTTTATTTTATGGTGATCCCTTGCCCTCTATAAATATATCACGGTTATTTAACCCTAGATCCCAACCATGGTCTTCAGTATTTCAGGAGGGATCTATTTGTTACATAGTCTGCTACTGGGGGTTTTATAATCCTATACATTAGCAGCTGTTATTTCACTAAAGTTAAAATTTTTCAACTATTTTCATCTTGTCATTTAACTTGATGCTATTTGGTATTACAGCCAAGAACAGAAAACTGTCTGCTGTTTTTCTAAGATTATATTGAGGTAAAAATCTTCTTTAATCTCCTGCAGTGATTGAGTTATTTTCTATTAAATATTTATCAGTGGAAAAATGAATAAATTTAACTGTAATAAATTATAGTTTGGCAGACTTAATTGCCTATTGTTATTTAAAAAATAAAATCAGCCTTATAAAAATCTGACCTAATCCTAGAAACATGCCATGGAGTAATTAAAGTTTTCTGTGGGGATAGACTGCAATAATTACCTTGTTTTGACTGAGCTTCTTATTATTTTAGCCTGAAAAATAAAACTGAAAAACAGGAAAGGCATATAGATTTGCAAAACCTATTGTCTGATGCTAAAATTGTTAAGAAAATATGAGTCAGTATTATGCAAATTCTGACCTAATCCCAGCAACATATTGGTGGGTAATTGTATTTTTCTTTAAAAGGGGACAGACCCTACAATAATTATGCCTTGTTAGTGTCCACATTGCTATATTTTTGATTTATGTATTTTTGTGGGAGCTGACAGATAAGCAAGAAAAATTGACATATTATAAACTAATAAAAATAAATAATATCTGAATCTGCCTAGCAGCAATGCACATTGGGAAGCTAAATCAATGCATTAATCACAGAAATTTTGAGTAAAGTATAGTTTGTGCTAAATGAAAAAGTGACCTATAACAAACAGACCTAAATATTGAAATCTTAACACTACTACTGTTTGGACTTGTCTTAATTCCTGAGGTCAAACAATGTAACAATTTGACCTATACTATTTTTCTGATTATCTTGCTCAATATTGCAGGACAAATTTGTGCCCTGCTCATCTTTCTTATGATTTTAATAACCTTCCACCTGTTAGAGCTGCCTCATTCCCCAAGGAAAGAAAGAATCATCTTTAAAAGAAAAAATTGGTTAGCATGTCTCTCTGTCTGTGTGTGTGTTTTAGCACAGCATTTATGTTAGGGCACTTGTTTACTAAAACATTCTTGCTTTTCTGTGTGAAAATATTGCCTTTTAAGTGCCAGAATGAAAAACAAAACAAAACAAAACAAAAACAACCAAACCAAACCAAAATAAAAAAAACAACAAACAAACGTAATTTTGGTATCCAGAAATCACTAGGTCTGGGAGTTTTGCTCTACACACCAGCACTGTGGACAAATTGACAATGTAAATATTACAGAAATGAGCTTAGGGTTGGGCAGAATCTAACAACTGATATTGTCTAACACAGCTAGTAGGAAATAGTTGAACTGTTCACAGTATCGTACCTTGCTTCAGGTTTCTGCCCATATAATCTCATTTCACTGACATGCATGTGGACTGGCTGGTCCAAATCCAGATGTGTTAATAATGGCACCAAAGTTATTAGCCTGGGTCTGAATTTTTCTCAGTGATTACAATTTGAATATAAGAAATTATTAAACTACTGTGAACAAAGGATATACAAATTTTATTGTCTTCTCTCATGCTGTCTGCAAACACCACTGCATGTCATCCTGTTTTGACATTTCCAGAGTAATCCATTGATTTAAGGGCTTTAAAGCAAGGATTGCGCAAGCTCAGTGGAAAAAAGGAAACAAGGTCTGGAAACAGCTCAGCTATGAGACAATTCCCTCTGCAGCCTCCCAGCCCTAGGGTAAAGTCCATTCCCCACACGCTCACAGGCTATGTATCTGCTCTACTTTACTATGTCTGGGAGCACTGTGCAGCACAGGGTGCCCAGGGGTGTGATACCCATCTTGCTTCTTGTAGCCACCTGAGCTGAGCATGAGCAGGGGCTGCCCACAACTTCAGTAGGTGAAGCCTTCCAAGAATACCAACCTCAGCTTCAACTGGCATGTAATACACAAGATCATGGTATAGCACAGAATCATAGAATCACAGAATAGTTCAGCTTGGAAAAACCTTCAAGATCATTGTGTCCAACCATTAACCCAGCACTGTCATCTTCACCACTAAACCACATCCCCAAGCACACGCTTTTTCAAGTTGTCTTGATAGCCTCTTGAGGGCTGCCTTGTGCCTGCTGTTGCCATGCAAATTCATTTTATTTAATGTGTCATTTCAATGAAAGAATTGATGGAGATCAAATGACAGTGATGAGTTCAAAATAAAAGATAAAAACCCCCACAATATATAAAAATAAATACAAAGGAAGTAGTTTTTCACACAAAACCATTTGGCACCATCCATGAGTCAGTTTCAGAGGTGAAAACCAGCCAGTTGGCTGTAGATATTGGTGGCAGGTAAAGAGCACTCAAAATTTAAAATAATTCAAAAGGTGACCAGACAAATTCTTGCAGAAAAAACTATTAATTGCTGTTGGGTAAAAAAAAAAAAAAAAAAACCAAAAAAACCTGTAAATGCAGATAATGCAGATATAAGCTGTATGAACATACAATCATTTGCACTCAGGTATTTTATATGTACCTGAACACACATTTGGTGAAACCAAATTATCTCAAGAACATATTTCAAATCCTTCCTTGACTTTGTTATTTCCCAGTGGCTACCCTGCCTCATCAACATATTTCATATGTGTATCTCAGACCTAAGCATTTAGCTCTCACAGCAATAATGTAGGCATGAAGCTCAGAATTAAGAACTACAAGCCTCTTTTGGTGATATCCCTGAGATTATAGGACAATGACCATTTCTACCATGTTACTAAAGGGATATCCTGCTTCATGGTTTTTCATCACTCACACTGCAATGTAAACCAGACAAGAACAGTTCCTAAAATATCCAATACAAAAGTGTGTTTTCATCTGAATTTCTGCAAATAACAGCTGGAATAATTTAATTTATCTCATTAACTGAATCTACTCAGGAATCTTATAAAAATATACTAACAAAGGCCACCCAGTACATCCATCCAAATGATACAGCCTGTACATATAAAATCACAATTATCTTGTCTTTTTCTATCATTTCAATTCATGAAGTCACCAGTGCCACAATCAATTTCTTCCAACTAAAGGGAGACAAAGGAGTCCATGTCAGCTAATCATGAGCCTCAGTGCTGAAGCCTGGAAGAAGCATCTACAATGGAGCCCAATTTTGGAGTCCATTGGCTTCCTCACTGTTGAACTGTAGGCTTGGCATGGTGGAAGGATAGGAAGCAGAGCAACCCCTTCATCCAGTTTTGTACCATGAGTAGAGGAGCAGTAGAAGCTGTGCTCTCCCAAATGAACATGGGACTTGGAGCCTGACAGCAGTAGGAGAGGGGAGGAAGAACAAGAACTGCTGAGAGAGAGAGTCCTGGCAGAGATCTCAGTACCTGGGAGAAGAGGTGCTTGAGAAATAAATGTTAACTAACAGTAACAATTTTAACAGCTGGCTTTACCAAGTAGAATGAAACACCTCCCACATAGCCCTCAGAGTAAAGATTAACAGAGATTTGAACAATAAACACTAATATAAAGCCTATATAATTTTAAAAATTAGTAAACCAACACGAAATACATTATGCAATTAACTGCTAACTAATTAGCTCTGGCACTGCTCAAATAGCTGCGTAGCAGCCATTCTGCCGGTATGATGGGACTGTCATGCTGGTGTTTAGAAGGCCATGGTGAGGAAAAGTGTGTACAGTGTGGCAGAACAAGCAGACTCACATTTATTACTCTAGACACCTGCAAACTCCATATTACTTATCTAAATATATAAACATGCTTTCACCAAGCCATAGATCATTAGAACCCAATAGTTTTTGAAAGCAAAGCTTTGTACGACAGTCATAATAAATAATAAAGCAGCATTTTGACACAGGAATATCCTACATAATCTGAGACGATTTTGGCATGGGGCTGTTTGTAGCAAAGCATTAACTTTAGCTATAACAGCAGCTGACTTGTTCTCTGGAAATTATATTCCCTGAAAGGCAGCATTACAATTAAAGAGTGAAGAGTATTTCAGCTGACATAGCTTTCCTACTACAGGCACAGTCAATCAAGGAAAAGGCCAAAGCAACAGTCAGATAAAAGACTAATAAAGCTATGAATGACAATAAAAGTCCACTGAAAGCTTTATTAGACTGGTGAAAACCTAGCTCAGAACATAAAATAGCCCTTATGCAAAGTAACCCCCAAACCTTTTACCACGGCTTGCAATAAGATGTCACACTGTGCTGGTGAGGGCCCTGAAAAGCATAACAAACACCAAAAAAATCAAGGTCCAATCAGAACCGCAAATAGACTCATATGCTGAGTAAGTTGCTTTATTGTAATATTCTGTGATAGAGGTTGGACTCCTCCTGAACTCCCTGGGAACAGCAATTCCTTAGTTACCTTTTCTAATCTGTAGATCTCAAATTACTTTGAAAGAAATGAAATGTCACATTTTTCATTTTCCAGGAAGGGAAGCTGAGATGTAGAGGGACGTTGTAACACTTCATTGCAAATTTCTCTTAAGTAACTTAGCCCTCAGATTATGGGAAGATATTATGTGGCCTAAGCAAATTCATGTACATATGTACATATACCTTTTTAATGTATTTCTGGATATCCCAAAACTTTTAGCTTCAAATTCTAATGGTCAGGGCATTCCCATGTTAATAGTTTTGTGTCGCCAAAACAGGTATGCTACTTTCTTGTTAATAATAGGTGCAATTTTTTAAAGAAAAACATTATATGACATACTAAATTTTATATATCTCCTTATAGTTATAATGGTCCTATGTCTCAAAAACATATTCTGAGAAACTGGGACAGAGTAGTGTGTCATTCTATCACTTAGTAAAGTGCAGCTTTAGTAAATAGTAAAAGTTTCTGCAAGATTAGTACTGTATGAAGTAGAATTTGTTTTGTGTTATTAGAAGGGGTGCTAGTAGAATAAAGATTGCCATGTTGAACAATATTTGTGGGCAAACATTCACCACAAAGCTGAATGTCAGGATGTTGGTGTAACCAAATAATTCAGGGACTCTAGTAAAAGCATAAAAGACTGGGAGACGGACACTCGTGCTAATAGATCAAAGTAGCTGGGGCTCCTGTGTTTTGCACTGGACATATGCTTAACACATATGTGCTCAGTGCAATGAAGCATTTAAACATTCTCTGAGCACTTCTGTCCAGTCAGAGCACCATTTGATCTTGGGGCTAGAGATTGCTCCTTGGTTAAATACCTGGCCTTCCTCAGTAGTTTGTAAGTACCCAGGGAACCCAGGAAACAATATGTGTATCAGGCTGTCTTTGGATCCATACTCCACAAGAAAAATTGGCAATTGGTAGTGATCCTTAAATCATTTTGGTTTGTTTGTTTGGTTTTTTTCAGCCCTATTGTATTTCTACAACAGACTCAGTGGTTTCAAGGAAGCTCCTAAGGAGCTTACTTGCTATCAGGTGAATTCTATGTAGGGTCTTGGCCCTTTAGCTTTATATTCCCATTGAGGTGTCAGTTATAGGGGCAGATCTGGCCATTAGTATTGCACAACTATGCTACAGAACTGAGAACATAAGGTCCACTGTGCAAAAATGTGGGAGACAGAGTCCAAATAGTTTGCAATCTAAATAAAGGCAGTCCTCAAAAAGTAACAGAAGAAGCACAGAAAGAAGAATAGAGTTGCAGAAGGTACACAGCAAAGAAGAGGTTGAGCTAAGATTAACACCCAAGGCTGTTGGCACTCATTTTTTATTAATTTCAGTTAATTATATTTTACTAGTTATATTTTACTAATTCTGCAAAAAATTTGGCAAACATTTGAAGTGGTGTGCTGTTACCATCTTTGGAGATATTCAAAACCTGTCTGGATATATTTCTGGGCAACAAGATAAAGATGGCCCTGCTTGAGCAGAGAAGTTGGTCCCAATGACCTTCAGAGGTCCTGTCCAACCTCAACTGTATTATATTTCTGTGAAAATCAGTAACTCATTTTATCTTTGAAAATTAATAGTTTTGCCTAAAATTAAATTAGTAAACTTGGATACAAATCTCCATATTTCTACTATCTTAAGTTACACATTTATACATATATATATATATAAAATGCATTTTTTATATATTTAGCAATCGCAATAAAAAAAATAAAACTTTTAGCAATTCTCTAAGCAGGCTCCCCTTTTATAGATTTAATAATGTTGGAAGCAAAAGAAACATCTGAATTTGGAATTATATCAACACAAAGTAGTTACTTTTGGCTTCCAAATATGATAGGATCATATAAAACATCTGCAAGTCATTGGTTGGAGCACAGATTAGAAGGAAAAAGTTCTAGGATATTATGCATATGTACAATTCATTAGGCCTTAAGTCCAATTTAAGCAGCATGCAGTCCATGTACATTGGCTTATAACAAGTTATTTTAATGCACAAACAAGGTGAACGCTGTTCAGAGTAATACCTGTAGAACTTGCTTCAGCTGGCACCTGCTAAGCACTACACATTCTGAAAACACTCTGAAAGCATTATTCCAAATGCTTCAAGAACTTCTGAGCACATTTTTAAGATGCAGGTGTTTTCAAATTATGTATAAATTCTTCAAAAGATCAGTTAAATTCCCCAGACTTTATGTAGCTTGTTAGATTTGGGGGCAGGAGGGTTGGAGGGGTGTTAAATAGCAAGAGTCTGGAGATGGTCTGTTTATTTATGACACAATTGATCAGTGTTTATTCTTTTTGAACAAGAAAATATTGTTTCCAGTTAAAAATTAATGTTAGCTTTAAATATTTCTTAAGCTATTAGAATATGAAACAGGGGCAACTAAGGAATGATTGCCTTTGCCTTCTCCATTTTTCATCCTTTTGATTGTCACTGCTGAAGAAAACCCGAGTCATGAAATAAACTAACACAAATGTGAAAGGGAGGAGGAAGCATGAAGTCTTAAATAAAAAAAACCCAACATATTTAAAGAAAAATAAAAAAGGTGAGGAAGAGGGAAATATCAAACCTTTTTATGCAATCAAGCAGCATTTACAGTCAGATTTCACAAAGCTTGGCTCAGATATGATTAATCCCCACCCAATATGAGATGCAGTGTGTATCATGGAGTATCATGGAGCATTTTCTATTCTCTGCAGTCATCACACACTCTGGAAGGACACAGCTAGGGTGTGAAACACTGTGTCACAGAACTTTAAAGTAGCTAACCAGATAAGAGATTTTCTTTCTTTTGTGTGTTTTATCTCAAGTATTGGAAACAAGTACTGTTCGTTACACAACTCTAGTGACAATTGTTTTTCTATTCCAACTTATCAGGCTAGATTTGTCAAACCAGAATTTATCTATGCATATTTATTCTTAAGCAATCAGTTCACCTGAATAACAGCGAAAAATAAATTTTAAGGTAGTGTTTATTTTTTTATATATAAAGGCATGTAAAGATTCAAGAATAAGTTACAGCAATTTGAGGACCACTCAGAAGCTGTTGTCATCCAAAGTCTGCTACATGTAAACACAAAAATATTTCTCGTGTAAAGGATTAAATTCAGGGCTCTCTTCATTCAGGTAAGTCCCTTAACTGCAACCTCTTCCTTACTTCTTTCTGTCCCTGTCCATCAACCCCGTCTGCATTTCTCCCTAAATTTCACTTTCTTTCCTTCCACTCAAGCATGCTTTGAGATAGCCCTACAAAATGGGATGCTGGCATTCTCCCTGGCCAGGAGCTTCAGTTTTCTCTCTGCTGACTGCCAGGAAGGCTGAGTCAGGTCAGAAAAGACTAGTTTAGGGTTTTTTGGTTGGTTGGTTAGTTTTAGGGGGTCTTGTGGTGGGGGTTTTTTTCCTACCCCCTTATAAGAAAAGGTTCTTATACTTTTAAAGACTGCTTATCAATTCCTACCCATGAGTTCCACATGTATATATGTGTGTGTGCACATGTGGATACATGTATACATTTATATTTATGGGTTAGCATAGCATAGCATAGCATAGCATAGAATATATGTATGTATATGTTTCTCATGATGCTTGATGGCATCTGACATCTGTGCAAGCTTCAGAAAGGTCTGAGAGGGAAGTACAGCCCTTGCCTCAGGAAGGAGTCAGTCTTCATTACTCCCTGCTGCACATCGACGTCTCTGACTCTGAGGAACACAGAAGTGTGATTTAATGTATAAGGCCATGAAATTAGCAGAATACAGGTGTACTAATTCTTTTTCTCATTTTGGGGAGGGTTTGTTTTTGGGTTTTTTTTGCATGTTAGTTTTTTGCTTCCTTTAATACTAAAAATTACTTTACAGATGGGTCAGCTCTTTTAGATACCAGACCATAAGTTCTGGCACAAGATCATAGCAAGAAAAAATGGTTAGCAATTGGATCACTCTGTTTGGTATTGTCTTGGTTTAAGCTGGTGCAGAACCATACCTTACCCCCATCTCACATGCAGAGTGAAGCTGTGCTAAAAGGGGAGTAGAGAGAATCCCCTTACATTCCCAGGGATCTGGCTATTCTGCTGTTTGTCTGTCTGTCAATTTCCTAATTACTTTTTTTTTTTTTCAAATCATTTGCTGATTTCAATTGGTTAGACTTAGCAGGGGTTTAGAAATCTCCAAGTTGTGAAGCTTATACAAGATTTGTGAAAAGCAGTATATGTGTTTGTGGAGATTTAAAGAGTTCAGCATGAGAAAATCATTTTAAAAAGCAGTATGAACTCAGGAGTTATGTCTTTCTCTGACCAATCAGCACAACTGGGCTATCAATACAGATGTTCAAAATCATCTTGGCATTGTTCTCCCTCTTGTGTAAGCAGAAGCATTCCAGGGAGATGAGGGTACTGTGATAGACTATTTGTGACATGGAAGAAAACTGGCAGTTCACCTCAGAGAGAACTGAGATCATATGGGACAGGAGGAAAAAACTGAGACAAGGATGGTCAAAGTATGGTATACAGAACACAAATCCACTTTATTACATCTAAAATTAATGGGAAAATATTGTAAATTTATACTCATTAATTCTAGGTGCTGCAAATACAAATGTTCTATTGGTTACTTTTGTTTAGGAAAGTGAACTTTAAAATAGTTCAAAGAATTTTTATATTTAGTTTTATTATGACATATCTACTTACATCATTCAATGAGTAGACAAAGTCTATAGGACACCAATTGTGGAATTACAAATTTCTTGGCATAGCCAATGACATTAAAACATGATCCACATCATAAAAAGGACAATAATTAGGAAACCTGAACCAACTAGAAAACTTGGATAATCATTGCAAATATCAGAATGAAAACTTTCCTGGGAGTCCTTCAAGTTTGGACTTTCATCTAATAGCTACAAAACATATGTTCCTATGCTACACTAACCCAGAGAGGTATGATACACAAGTGCAAGTACAGAAAAAAAAATAGGCAAGTGCATTTTTAATTGCACCCTAAAAAAATCAACAAAACTTCAAGTCATCTATTTTCCATGTTTACAGAATCATTCATAGCACATTTTGGAAAGGACAATATATGGATTACTCCCTAAAAGCATTCTATCATTTCCACCCCATCTGTTTTGGGGCAGAACAAAGGGCGAGTAGCAAGTAGAAGTTGGGGGGTTTTGCTGAGTGACAGGAACTTTTTGTTGGAACTTGAGCGGATGGAAGAATTAAAGACAATAAAGAACAAGGAACCCACTGACAAACCAAGCTTAGGAGCATCCACTCCTAGATGGTGAGCTGAGGGAAGCAGCATGGATAGGAAACAGGTCATAGCAGAAAGTTCAGAGAACACTTTAGCCAAACTGCTTCCAGAAGATACTGTAGTTATTTCTATGGCGATTATTACGAAATACTGAAATTATTTTGTATCCTACCTGAATATAAGCCTTGCACTCCTAGTGCACATAATAGTGTGAATGGGAAATATGCCATTAGCTTTAACATAAAATCTTAATGGACTTCTTCAAAGGTTAATGTAATGTCAGGAACAAAAAGCAGGCCAGAAAAAGATCATGTTCTTTTTCAGACTTTATATCTATCCCTGAGACTTTCAGTGACTCGGACAGGCTAAAGTTTTTCTCTCTTATGTTGCCCATAGTACTCAAATTGTCTCAGACCCATCACCGTCTATCACTAGTCTGACAACAGCTTTGAAGACACCTATCTAAAAAGGATATCTTGCAGCAATTAAATGTAGCAGAGTAGAGAGCTCTGATCTAGACAATAAACACCCTTTTCAGCACAGTGCCAGGTCTATGCCAGCTGGGAATAAGCCTATAACCAAGGCAGGACTGAAATGATGTTGGCAGTCAACAAGCTGTATAAGACTTTTTTTAGGGCTGCCAGCATTTGTTCAGTTGAATTGGTGTCATCAATAGAGAGTTGTTGGTTTTGGTTTTTTAAAACTTCCCCATGTGTAAACAAGACTTGAGATGCAGAGCAATATCGGAAACATTAATTTCACACTGTAGTGACACTATAAGAGAAAATAAAAATGAAAACAATCTAACAGGAATGGTTTCATCTAATTGGACTGTGCAAAAAACAATTACAGGAAAATAATTGCCTGATTGTTTAAAAGGATTGCTAATGGGCAGAGTTAAGGTTATCTGAGTGCATTAGCTGTGTCCTTCTGAGGCTCAGATATCTATTAAGATTTGCCTTGAATCTAAATTTCCAGAATTTATTCTTTCTCTTTCTAGAGAAATTGTAGTGTTCCTGTAATGCATTTCACTTTAACTTACAGATACATCCTCTCAACTCTGATTCCATTTTAATGTAGATTTAATTTAGGAATAGAAACAAGAGATTTGTTTTCTTTCTATTTGTATCTGAAAGATTTATATCTGCAGGTTCTATTAAATACACATTTTCACACACATGTTTTTCACACACATCCTTCTGTGGACCAATGGATGAATACAACTGTGTTTTACAGCTCATACAGTTAAGCTAACCTTAACACCTATTCATTTTAGTAGTCTGGACTTCAAGCCTAGATCTGGAACTCAAGTTTAATCTTGGAATCTGGAATAATGATTTGTCAAGGTTTCTTATTATAAGATCAGATCATGGAAAACATACTGTATTTTAGATTATGTGTGTAATAGTATTTGCTTTTACTGTTGCTCTTCTTTTTTGTTTGTTTTGTGTGGTTTGGAGGGAGTTTGGTTTGTTTGTTTATTTGTTTTGAGGAGGAAGAAGGGAAATCTCATTGCATATTTAATATTACTAATAATAAAAATATAAAATAAAATATTACTGATTTTATTTCTATCCTTCATATTACATATCTATTTCTCAGTTTACTCTAGGAAATTTTTATTAAACAGTACATTAGATAAAAACATTTGCAATAATAAACTTCATGCAGAAGTCTTTAAACAAAAGTTACTATCTGTTCTCATAGATACCTGCTTCTCCAAAATGCAGACTTTCAGACATCACTGCCTTTAGCAGGTAATTCAGGGAAAGAAAATTTCCACTGACAATTTACGATCAGCTAGTTGTGTTAAGTTACATCACATGTGGAAACAACATCAAGCTTTGAGAGCATGGTAACAAAAGGTTGCCTTCTTAAAGGAAAACACAGTTTTACAGAGCAGATATCAGCATCAGTTTGGATAGGGTTTATGTTTCATCATCTAACTTTTCACAACAGATCTAAGAGAAGTCATCCAATAAATTAATATTATAAAATTATTCTTGATCAAAGTTTTTTTCTCTGCTTGTGTTACTAGCATTATGTTTCCAAGAATAGATTTCAGTTCCAAAACATGATGCATTTTCATGGTTCCAGAGCTTTATTTTTTGGACAGGAAAAAGGATAATTATTCTCCATTCAGCTAATTGATTTTAAATTATCCTTGAATATTTTTCAAAGATCTGCAAGAGATGCTTCATGGCAAGCTATAAAGTAACAGCAATCAATTTAGTAGTAAATAAAAAACTTTGGTATTCAATTACAGAGCCACATAAAAGCATCAAATCTGTTTTTCTCTTTTCAAATCCTAGTTTGCTTCCAATTTCATAATTATTTATTTAGATCTGTAATTTACAGCTCAGATTTGTACTGATTAATATGAGTATATACAGAGTACATTTATGCAGCACATATACGCTAAACAGTCATATAATAAGAAATAATTAGTATTTATTACAGTGCATTACTTCAAAATAATATATGTATGAATGCATATGATATTTATACTGTGACAGGTTTAGCCATGTGCTTGATGGTTAAATTGAGGATATGCAGCTGAAAAGAAAAAAAGTTGGCTTGGTTTGAATCTTTAGACCCAGAACACACCTAAAGGATTTTCTGAAACTGTAGTGGCAAGTTTGGACTTTTTTTAAAATTTTATTTAATTTATTTAGATTTACAGAAGGTATCATTCAACAGGTGACCAGCCTGTGCCCTTACAGTTCTTTAAATAACAATGTCATCAACATAATACTAATACTCATAACACTAATTTCACATCCTTTCAATGAAATTTCATTCCTCCAAAGTTCCAGATATCAAATAAAGTCCCAAAATTCAGTAATACTTATCATGCACTAGCAGCACAGTTTCTTATCTCTGTGGCAGAACAGATGAAAAAGGCTTTGGAGTATGTCCAGAAAATCAGTACTTTTGGTAGTGGTATATTGAGAAAGGAGAGGTAAATTGAACAGGCAAAAAGCCTCTTCCAAAAGAAAAGGACCTCAATTCAAGCATTACTGTTGGTTTCAAATACATCAATATATACAAAGAGAAGTTGTCAGCCATGCTTTCTATATTTTAATGGGAAAAAAAAAAAAGCCTAAAAAAAAAAAAACAAACTTATAAATCTGAAAGATTGCTTATGTTCTGGCTGAGACTGTTTATATTGAGGGAATGCAAGGGTAGTGACAGTCTTCTGGTGTGGGATTTTACAATCTGAGCAATTATTGTGGTTTCTGACTTTGTCAAAGAATTTAAGGACAGATAAAAGATTCTCTGAAGTCTTAGTATTTCCACTTTTCGCCTGTGTCCTATACATTATGTTAGGAAAGCCTAAACATGGACATGAACTGAGTATGGAACTTGTACTGAATGGACTTTTTTGAAGAGAGTTCCATTTCTCATGTATAATAAGGCTTCTTTACAGCACACTGGCCATGCTATAAATGAAAGTCCCAGTTACGGAAACAGCCCAATACATCCAAAAATACACTAGAAGGAGTTTTGCTCTGAAGCATACCTATGAAAGCATTCTTGACAAAATGTCCAGTTTCTTCTGTTATTTGTTTGTACAAAATTAACCTTGTTTCCCTGGATACAGTTACAGTTTTTAAAACATTCTCACTGCAGTTTGACTGTGGGCATGCATCCTGTTATTCATACAGCCTAAAGGCTAGCAAGAAAAATTCACTGTAAGTTATTACATCTAGATTTTAAATATTGATGTTGTAAGAATCACAAAATGCCTAAAAGTAATTAAATTAGATTCAAGTTATATGAACTTGGATTCATGGAGCTCAGACATCAGAAAGAAGAGACATAGTTAATGTGTTAGAGTTACAGTTTGATTATGTAAAGAATTTTAATAGAAATATTAAAATTAGTATGAATGGACAATGACTGAGAAAACACTTCTGTGGAAACACCAGTAAGATAAAGCCAGGAAAGGGCTACATGCACATCAGTAATCATTAAAATCCTAGTGCACATTTAGGTTGAACTTCACAAGGCATGCAGATGGGAACACAAAGGACAGTCAGTAAATCCTGGTGCTCACAGAGGTGGGACAGCATGAAGAGAGTTATTGTGGTCATTTTCTAAAGGGATAAAAAGCCCCATCTGAGGAAAGAATAGGGTTATTAACCTAAGAGGAATCCAAGAACACCAAGAGGAGAACCCAAAAAATTGGTGTCTCTTGTCTCCCATCTTCTCCTAGACAGATGACCTGGATACCAACATCTTGATGTTTGTGAACATGTGAGTAAGAGAGCATGAGCTGGAAGCAGCACAACGCTTTTTAAGTTTTATTTCATTTAAAAATAAAATCATCTGTCACTTCTACATGGTTTCTCATTGAGATTACCTACACTGTAATTGCAATGTTGCAACATTTTCTCTTACAATTACTTTTCCTTGGTTTAATTTCAGTTTTTATTTTGGTCTAACTCTGACAACTTCATGTACATAGCAGCAAACTACAGCAGGATAAGTCCTCCTGTATAATAGATCAGAACTGCTTTGTGGACACATATAAAATAATTTAGTGCATCTTTTCTAATATGAATAGAGATTACTGTCAATTTAACAAACAAACAAACAAACAAAAAACCTTTTCCTAGTCTTCCATAATGGGATACGGTGCTCTTTACTTTCGCTAATAGAAAGATTTTCTGCTTTGGTATGGAAATGTTTTCTCTGGTAAGAAGAGGAAACTATTTTCAACAGCAGCAAAGATACCTGGATGTAAATTAGAGCTTGAATCAATGGTGTATGTGTTTATTTTCAGACTGCAGATATTTTTAGTGTAGAATGCCTGAGTAAGCAAATTAAAAGCTACATTTTGGTTTGGTTGTTTGAGAGTTTTTTTAATTTTTCTCACATATCAGTATACTTGCACACTGTACAGTGACAATCTAGAAGGCATGCTTTTCACTACCCCAGAGTGTATCCCTAGCAGTAAATGTATTAGCCAATGCATATATTGTTTATAGTTCTCATCCTGCAAATTATGTCAGGAGATTTTGAGACATCCCATGGAAACTTTGAGATTTGTCTCAAAATATTTGCAACCCAGATGCATTTTAATCTGACAAAACTGTTACTCTATCCATAACTCTGCAGTCACAGAAGGAAAAGGGATTAGAAGTTAGACCTTATTTTCTCATTTTCTTGAGACCCACATTGCCAGCTGGATCTTTCCTACCAAATATCTCTAATGGTTAAGATTCATGACTCATAACATCATATCTGTTGAAACATGAAGTTTCCCACAAAAAGTCTGCATTTGCTTTCTCGTTTTGTATGAAATGTTCTGAAATACAAAACCATACAAATTGTTTTGGCCTCACTATCATCAGTTCTATTATGAGACCTATTTGTTTTGAAGATAAACACCATTACAGTGGGATCTTTGTTCCCAACAAGTCCTGAAGTTGCACTGTAATTCAGAAAATTAGAGATACATGATATTAGTAGGACTACAGTGTTGAAAAGATTTAGACCTGTAAACAACTCTCGCTTGCACTTGCAAATTGTTTTTCCACCTCACGCCTACTTCAGTAGAAGCTGAAACAAGTATTTGTTTTTAAAGCAAAGGAAAAATGCCTAGTTATGGTCAGCATTCATTCTTATAATAAACTATCAAATAATGAATAATGCAATACTAATATTTAATTATTCATTTTTTTTATTATTGTGAAAAACATTTGCTGAATACCCATACATAAACATTACAGAAAAATAGAAAATAATCCTTACATGTAATATATGAAGAAAAGAAATATCATTCGAGAGTTAGTAAGATAGTAGTTTTTCCTTTTGTGTGATGAAAGGATGAGGTAAAAGAAATATATGAAAAAATATCCCGAGATGATGGGCTGCCTTCTGAAATCAGATGTTAAAATCTTCTAAGCAAACACATTTCCTCCATGTAAGTTGATAGCAAAATAGGAATTCACTAACATGCTCTTAAAATATGAGGAAGGAATTCTACAAAAAAGCCATAGATATTTTTTTAAAAATATGAAGAGATGCCAGGCAGGGCCATTAAAATTGTTTATAAGCAAGTCACTGTTGAATAAAACTTCAGCAGATTTTTATTTGTCCCTTTTAATCCACTCCCACAGTTGTTTTCAAACTTTTTTTTTTTCTCAAACTCATATTTCAATACCATGCTTTCCAGATGATAAGGTAGAAAGCTCCCGACATAAATAACACAAAATAAACCACATCAACCTGTATGAGAGGATGAGACTGAATTGTGGCACTGAGATACAATGCCTCTGCATATCAGTTAAGGCCCTTCTGCATAATCTCTATTATTTCAACCTTTTGACAGACAAATAGCTAAATTGCTTGGGGAATAGCTTGGCTTGATGTTCTTTCTGCACTTACCTCTCCACCGATAGTCCAAAGATTTTAGAATGTGAAGCTAGTGTTCCTTCCAGCACAGTCCGTAGGACAAAACAAAAAACTGTATCCTCCCTGTTGCCTCTCTGATGCTTTAGTGACTAGGCAATTCATAATCTGGAAGCAGGAAAAGCTAGAGTTCTATTTGACTGAAACAGAAGTGAAAACAGAGGCTTTTTGTATTATGAATTGTATTCAATTAACAGTTAAATGAACTTTTAGAGAGTGGCTAAAGTGCTAGCAAAAAGCCTTCCTTTTTCAGGAGATATGTCTCACATATGTGTAAGCTTAAAGATCTGTTCAGAAAAGATAACAAAAAAATTGTATTAATGCTCTGTGGAAAGCCTCCCCTCTTAAATTTTGTATTTCTCATTGTATAACTCTTTTTTTAAAAAAAAGAAAAGCATCTTGTTCACAATCCTGATTATGATGTGGGATCTACAACTGAAAAAGGGACACTGAAAATATATTACAGTGGTCAGTACAATTCTTTCTTATATGGGAAAAATTACAGAAACTTGACTTCTTTGGCCCACCAGAACCAGGAGTGAGGGGAGGTATGATTTCTGCCTATGAATATGCAATGGCAATAAACATGAAGTAAAGCTGAAAACTGCTATTTTCAAGAATTAAAAAAAAAAAAAAAAAACAACAAAAAAAAACCACCCCAAAACAACAGAACACGAACACAAGCCAACATTAATAAATACAGATTAGAAAGGAGTTTCCAAAACATGAGGGCAATTGGCCCTCTCATTGATATAGGCCCTCTCATTTTCCTGTGAGCTAATTTTGGATGGCTCCTCCTTAGGCTTTCTTGCATTCGGGTGCTTTTCTTCCATACATTGCCTGCTACATCACCTAATCTTCCACACACTTTGTAAGGGGTGACACATGACAGAACAAGGCCAACAGAGAGTTATCATAATTCCCTATGCTGTAGCATCTACATCCTTTTGGATTCTAATCATTGCTTTTACAGTTCAAGTCCTACCAATGAATTCTTCACATAGTGTGTGGTGGTCCCAATAAGGCAATGTTGCACTTGTTTCAGACCGTGGCTCACATGTACAGACAGGATCTCACATTTGTCTTTATAAAATCCCTGAAAACAGGAGGTTTATGTCAATTTACATAAAACTGTTCTCCTTGAGAATGCAAGAGTTTCACCTCTTCTGTCATTTGGAAAAGCTTTTTAATATATCTTAATTTTTCATTAGTTCTTCATTGCATTCCAAGTGTTGTATAAAGTGTTGCCATTCACCTAATACCTGAATTCATCTTCCTTTCTGGTACTGGTTGCTGAGAAGAGAGTTCACTAAGATTTTATCTCTTCTCCATGGCAGTATGGGGCAGTCTGAACTTCTTTTCCCCACAGATCACGGGTCTGGTCTGGGATATAGCTGTCCCATGCAATTCCTTTGCTATAAGCAACACCTTTCTGCCTTTGCTAACGTATACTGTATTGGAAAGGATGGCTTCTGCTATCACTGGTTCTTCATCCTTACGCTGATCAACATAATCTGTTTCACTTTCCTATCAGAAAACGCAAAATTTTTAAATTTTGACAAAGAGGAAAATTATGGAATAACATATTCTTTCATAATAGTTAGGGCAAAAGGAAAAGTGGTTTCTTCTTAATTACAGGCAGATTTAAAGAAATATATTATGAATAGATCAAGATGTATCAATGTCATAATAATGCGTTCTTTAAAACACCATTTAGAATACACTAGCTTTTTCTTCAATCAATATTTCACTATAGGATCTCATAAATATACTGCCTGCAGCAGGATATTTCTGTACCCTAGAGTACCCTAAAATGAGGCAAATGGCATTTTATTTACTTTCAGCACAAAGCTATAGTCAAAAAGTTATTTTGATGAACAAAGCAAGTAGGTTTTGTTCCTGATGTTTTCAAAATGAATCATTTAATCTTTGCCTGTTTGAAAGCATTAAAATAATGCAACTTCTGTTTCTGGCACAAACGGTTTGTTCACTTGAGTTCCTAAATATTTGTGGTCCTGAAATTCATTTGATTTAATATTCATGAAAAAATTCATTTAGCTCTGATTTTTACAAGTAACAGATACAGTCAAGAACAAACTCTCCATCAAACACATCATCTTTTCTCTACTGCCCCAAAATGGGCTGTAATCTCCTTGGAAACTGTTGATATTCAGATTTATTTGATGAATAGGTCTTGCTCAGGAATTCAATTTGCTAACTTATAACCTTACTCTTGATGGGGACTACGTAATCAAAGTTGCTCATTTTGCAGCCACTACAGCGTGAGCTTTTTCACAGCTTGGCTAGAGTAGAAAGCTTTTTATAATAAGGGTCTGGTAGACAGCAGTGTACCGGATATTAGACTTGTCCCAGAGGGTTCATTCTCCTATAGCTCTGCATGCATAATGGCAGAAGAAGGATATAGCCCCTTGATCTTTAGCACAGAAAAAATGAGAAATCAATTATGTCTGACTTTCTAGCAATGTTCTGCTATTAATTACATTTAATGGTTACAAAACTCACATGTAGGCATCCTTATGAAGAAATAAAGAAGCCAAGGGCCAAGGAGCCAACATATGACTAAACAGGGCATCAGCTTTTGAATTAATATGTGTGAAGCTGCCAGAGCTGTCTTGCGTACACAAAAAGTTCAGCTCAACCCCACCCAGCATCTGCGGAAAGATTCTCCTGTTCTGATTTTTCTTTTCTCATTGAGGCTGTGCACAACTAGTGAGCAATCTGAGAAGAGTTTTAGAAAGTAGATTTGATTAATCTGCTTATCACTTTCACTATCTACTCTTTAAAGCACTGAATACTGGCTTAAGCAAGTAAAAGTTTAACAGTATTTCATTCCTGGAAATTCTGATTCTTTAATGCCATATTTTAGTCTCGCTGCATAAGTAGTACATCTGTTTGGTTCATGTTCATTCTCAGATAAATTGATAAATAGGTGTTTAAAAATGGAGGTTCCAAACTGTGTTTAGCTTTTTAGCACAAACCATTCAACTATTTGAGCTTCCAAATACCTGGGGTCTTCCAAAAACAATTTATTTTTGTATTCATGGGAAAATATGCATAAACATAATAACATTCAAATTATTTATTTCAAATTCTTAGTGACTGTAACTGTTACTCTGTGTTCTGATGGCTAGCAGTATCAGTGAGTAGGACTAAGCCAATAATTTTCAGGTAATAATGCATTTGCTGAAATATGTGAGGTTAAACACTCAGACGCTAACTGTAAAGTCAAATATGCTTGAACAGGGTGGGAAATTGAAAACATCAACAACATATTTTCCCATCTCATAACATTTTGATTTTTCATTCAATTTTACAAGGAGACATAAACATCATTTTCAGCAGAAGCAGGAGGCTGATTGTCAATTGAACTTTTCATTTCTTTTGCTTTGGTTACAAATCTCATTAAACATAATATTACTTGTTAAGATGCACTTTTTAACAGCCAAAAATCCTCAAAATATTTAGTATTGTTAGGAAATCAGAAAACAACACCACGCAGTAAATTTATGCAGCATTTCTCCCTTTTTTACTATCTTTAAGTGAACAGCAACCACACAGACACAGCAGCCTACTCTGTTCTTTGATCACTTAGTGCGATTGAATTTTATGATTGAAGTCCTCAATGATATTGATATAGGAGCTCCTAGCTTTTAATCCAAAAACTCTTCTAAAGCTCTCTTTCCAACAGCAGCTCTGACTGAACTTATGAAGGGCATTTCCAGTGCAGGCAGTGAGCAGTGCATAATGAAGCATGGCACCTGTGCTAAGCTTATCACCAAATTTCACTGATCTTAGAGCTGCTTTAATTACAGAGTCCCTTACTGGGTGGGACCTCCAGGGTCATGGGGAGTGGTCTCCTGGCGTCAGAAGCAACCACCTGATATAATATCCTTCCTAAACTGGGCATAGTCTCACTTCATCTCTTTCACACACAATCTCACTGGATTACAAAGGGAGTTAAACCAGAAGTGTCTAATGGGTTGGGCTTATATTATATGTCTTTGATTAATGTAAAATGGATTTTTGTAATTTGAAGGACAGGATTTCCTTTTAGTGAACCTTTAGTACTTCTGATTCCCCACAAACCAGCACATGTCTAACCAGCATATATCAAATAAACAGTCTATTTCAAATAGAATAGAAAAATAATTCTCATAAAATCATAGGGTAACAAAATCATCTCCATCTTCTGTTTCTCTCTCTTGGATTTTGGATTTTTGCCTTGTAATGACTGAAGGGTTCTCACACTGGCTTTTCTCTTCCTTAACCAGTGTCTCATATATCATCTTCAGCTTCTGCTTGTGAACCAGAAAAGCATGAATGAACTGTGCACTCTGATGGGAAGAAATTGCAGCTTTTCTCTGCCACTGCAGCACTCCTGGCTAAACGCTGTGGTTCCTTCATTCCAGATTCATTTAACCTAGGCCATTCCTTATTTAAGCCTTGGGGTACTACAGACGGTCCAGTCTAGCAATTACAGCTGGACTGTAAAATCCACTGTTGCAACCAGACTCGGCAGACAAACATCGTCCTTTGGCTTGGAGAGGTAGCCGGGGCACCCACAGCATCTTGTATGGCCCACCTTGGAGACATTCCTTTCACACCTTCAAAGCTAAAACTCTGAAAATTCAGCTGGGCATAACTGTTTCTTTCCTAACAAGTTATTCTCTAGGAATAGGCACAAAGCACAAGGATGAAACCTACTACAGAAGAAGAAATCCAGAGAACTTCCTTGCCGGCACATTTAAGTGCCATTCAAAACATAAACACTTGCTGGGCCCACTTTTAGAATAAAATGAAACACTGCTAACAATAAAATGAGCACACTTTCATTCCTAAATAAGATTATTTATTATTGTTGTTGTTGTTGTTATCATTATTGTTTCAGATGCCCTGTT
Organism: Margarornis squamiger; assembly: GCA_035222235.1. Lineage (NCBI taxonomy): Eukaryota > Metazoa > Chordata > Aves > Passeriformes > Furnariidae > Margarornis > Margarornis squamiger. Next base: position 121,672,609 of record JAWWTY010000077.1, read on the forward strand.
GAGATGTTCAATGTGTTTGAAAATAAAAAGGAACAAGGACCCCATTTGAACCTCATCCCACAGCTTCTTGATTGAGGACAGAACACCAGCTTTGCATTTTGACATTACTTTGGCACTCAGAGCATGAAGGCAGTCTGTCAGGAAGCTTCTTACTTTGGGTGGTATATATAAAAACTGTTTTTTCTGTTTTCACAACTGTACAATTTGTGCCTTTAAAAGCATTATTCCTTGAAAATCATCAGGCAATCTATACTCTGAAAAAACACAAAAAATGTCATTAAGGAAATAAGGATAGTGTGATGTTTGGGTTCATATTACAGGAAGAAGCAAATTCTGAAACGAAAATGAGATTTGAGGGCAGTGGAGGGTGAGGAATGACAGAAGCTCTGGGTTAAAAGGCCACTTATATTTACCCCTGGACAAATATAACCTGTACTGATCCTGAATGACATTTTTTATAACCAAGCTCTGATTATACACAGGAAAATATGGTAATCGGTTTTTTATTATTATTATTTTTAATTTGGACACTCAGTCTGACAATCCCAAGAAAGAACTAAAATTCTCTGCATGTAAATTTCTACCCTCAGCTAAATACCTAGGGATGTTCAGGGAAGAATTAATTGGAAGCAACCAAAAAAAAAGAAAGAAAAAAGAAAAGAGTTTCAGTGCCCCAGTGAATAATTTATAGCTGTTTCCTTTTCAACAAAGGGAATGTTGAATGTTTTTGACAATAGCAGGTACATAATTGTTTTATGCTGGGGGCATTTATTGTAACTCATTCATTATATCATCTTGCTAGTTTTCATGCCATGCATTTATTTGTTCTCTTAGTGGAACAATTTGAATGACAACTAGGAGAAATAGTGGGGGACTGAGGGTGAGAAATAGCATGTTAAAAGACTTAAACCAGTTTGATAGACAGCTTGAAAACACCATCAACACCATCAGCAGAGGGAGGGCGAAAGGCCTATATCCATTGGCCATCTTTTTTAATAAATTTCTTTTTTTTTCTCCCAGAACTGTCTTTTTTCATTCATTTCATTTGATTTGGGTCAGAAAGGAGACTATTATACAATGAAAAGCTTAGACCATGAAAGAGGAAAAAAAAGACAGCACAGAACCACATGTGAGAAAATCTTGAGGGAAAGTCAAATCCATGAGCTTCCTCCAAAGAAATAACTAAACCTATAAGTTTGACACAGACAGTGAGACCATATATCTGACAGAATTCTGAGGGTTTTGTAATCCTTATCATTGGGAAAACATTTTAATTACACTGAGTCATTTCCCTTCTCCTTTTTTAAGTTGTAAAAACTGAGTTCCCTGTGTTCTTTCCACTCTGGTCACCCTGTCAGAGTAAAAGCAATTGTAAGAGATGGTGGAAAGATACCATATTTAGGTCAATTTTTAGATTCATAAGCAAGCGTTGTTTCTGTGACCTTGATGATGCTACCATAATTTTCAGTATCTGATCCATAAAGTTTACTAAGGTCATTGTGCATTTTTCTTAGTAATACTGTTAACATTTAACAGTAAATTGTACATCTAATTTTGCTCTCATTTGTGTGGATGTAGGCATAGCTATATGTATAAAGATATTTATGTGTTACCAACCTTACTATATTAAAATATTCTTCCTGGGTTTCATTAATTTCCAAATGGGCCTTTTAAGATTTGACCATTGTAAAACTGCAGCATGAGTTCCTAATAAACAAATATGAACACAGGTAACTGTTTAACATGGCAGACATGCTGCTCTTCTACCTGTGCTTCACTAACCATCTTCTCTTGCTTTTGCATCCTTCTCCAGCCCTTTTTTTTTTTCCAAAGGGACTTTGATGTCTTATACAACTTCACTCATTAGTTCAGTGGGGTTTTGAATTATTATATTTGACATCATATTTCCTACTTATTTAATAGTCAGAACTATTCACAAATTTGAACATACAGCAGGTGAGATTTCAATTATCTTCCATTTCCTTGAATTACGAGGTCTCTGTATTTTGCCCTCTGAGGAGTTTGCAGAAGATTGTTGCAACTTTTAATTTGATTCAAGCAAAGTTCTCCATATGAGGTTTAATTTTGGTAACTTACACGTTGTAAATGAAACAGAAAAACTGGACACTGAGAAAGCTATATATAGCATGCAAAAGTAGAAAAGTGTGTTTGTTACATATGCATATACATGGTGCACAAACTCACTTCCTCTAGAGCCATGTCCCCATTTGAAAGACAATGGATGTTTCTAAAATACTGTCAAAGTCAGTGGAGATTTTTGACACTATCAGAGTTCAAATCAGTACAGAATATTTTCATATGTGCAGGTACATTTGTTATTTTTTTCTCCAAAATATTTCTATGTGGCATCCTCCAAAGGAAAAAAAAAAAAAAAGAAAAAAAAAAAGAAAAGCAAATTAGTACAGCAACCATTTGTATTGTAGGGGAATATCATAAACTATTCTCTCTTCCTGTTCACGGCTGAGCTATTTCTGCCAACAGCATCTTAGGGTGATATGAGCCTAATCCAAAACCCACTGAGGTCACACCCACACCAAGGACTTCAATAAGATTTGTACAGTTGAAGCAAAATCATAGCAATTATTTTTGAGTTAAAGGGCCTTTTTTGACTAAGAAAACTCTCCTTGAATTAAAGGGTGTCATCATGTGAGAAACAGAACGAAAAAAGTAATAATAGGTAATAAATCACAGAATCACAGAATTGTTAGAGTTGGAATGGACCTCTGGAGAACATCTAGTCTAACCCTCTGCCAAGGCAGGGTCACCTAGAGCAAGTTACACACAGGAATGTGTCCAGGTGGATTTTGAATGTCTCCGGAGAGGGAGATTCCCTAACCCTGGGCAGCCTGTTCCAGTGCTCTGCCACCCTCAATGTAAAGAAGTTCTTCCTCATGTTGAGATGAATTTTCTTGAGTTTTAGTTTATGGCCATTATTCCTTATCCAGTCACTGGGCACCACTGAAAAAATCTGGCACCATGAGATATTTATTTGTATTGATGAGATCCCCTCTCAGTCTTCTCTAGACTGAACAGGTCCAGGTCCCACAGTTTCCACTCATAAGAGAGATGCTACAGACCCCTCATCACCTCTGTGGGCCTTCACTAGACCCTCCCCAGTAGATCCTTGTCTTTCTTAACTGTGGAGACCAGACTTGAACACAATGCTCCAGATATAGCCTCAGTAGGTCCAAGTAGAGGAGGAGGATCACCTCTCTCAACTTGCTGGCCACTCTCCCTGAGACACTCCAGGATACCATTGACCCTCCTGGCCACAAAGGGACTGCTGGCTCATAGTTTGTTTGTCATCCAAGACTCCCATGTCCCTCTCAGCTGAACTGTTCTCTAGTAGGTCAGCCCCACCCTGTGCTGGTACTTGGGGTTATTCCTCCCCAGGTGCAGTACCCTACACTTGCCCTTGTTGAACGTCATTCTCTCTGCCCAATTTTCCAGCCTATCAAGGTCCCACTGAATGGCTGCACAGTTGTCCTAGTTCAGCAGGTGGGGCCAGTTATCACTGTGTGGGGGTGATCAAAGCTATGTATTCTACCACCCTCTATTC
>JAWWTY010000077.1:121676288-121709912 GCA_035222235.1 Margarornis squamiger
AACAAACCCCTTTGGGCTTGTGCCCCGGGACACTGGGTTATACTTCGGGGTTTTGGTGAGTTGAAAGCAGTTTCTCTTTGTGTCAGTGTATTTATTATAATATCTTTCATTAAATTGTAACTCTGACTTATAATCTCTCTAGTGGAGGGTCCATTTTCTCCTACTGGTTTACTTTTAAACCAGCACAACAGTCTTCAGGTGTATCAGCCACTCCCCTCAGTTTTGTACCATCAGCAAACTTGCTGAGGGTTCATTCTATCTTGATACACAAGTTGGATAAGACAGGAGGGGGGGAGGGGGGGAAATAATTAAAAAAAAATGAAAGTGTTAAGGTTCTCATCACAGTGCACAGCGTTGTATTAACTAAAGAGGTAAGAAACTCACATTACTGTAGAAGAGCTAAAATCCAGTCATCTGCTGTCTGTATAACAAAAAGTCTGCACCACACCTGCAGGTGCCTGAATCATCAAGATTATATGAGAACCTGGGACGTGTCAAGATGCTAGCATGGTTTAAGATCTTGTCCTTCTTGAAATCTGTAGACTGTGATGAAGTTGTCGCCTTCCTTGTGCCTGGATACTGACAATGTGAATGATAAACTTCATCTTGAGCAGCAAGAAGGGGCTATGTTTATCTGTTTATTTAGATATATCACAGAATCATAGAATGATTTGGGTTGGAAGGGACCTTAAAGATTATCTAATTTCAGTCCTGTCCCATGGGCATGGACACTGCCCAATATATAGAAATCTAGAATCTTAACAGAAAATCCTTGTTCCCTTAAAATTAGTTGGCGCCTTGCCTCTGCCTTTTGTGTGGCCAGAATTTCATTGACAGGCTTTAATAGAACTGACTACCCAAACAAGTAGAGCAAGGGAGATTTGGCTGTCAGTGACCTATGCAAGATTTCACAGTCAGAAGTAAAATCCAAATCAACTAACTCAGAACACTATCCTGAAACCACAAACTTCCCCCAAACCCAAATATACAGGAAGTTTTGATAACATAAGAACAGTAAGTAGAGGGACAACAAAGGAAATGGTGAGAAACCAAATAGGTATTGTCAGAGCTGTAATATTTAAAATTTCAAAATTTGTGATTTTTTAAAGCTCTGTCATATATTTCGTTGACTATATTTAATTTTCTTGGACTAAGGTTGTGGGGCTTGTGGTTTTTTTTAGTTTGGGTTTTTCTGGTTGTTTTGTTTTGGATGTGGTTTGGTTTTTTTCCTTTACTTTAAAAAAACAGCTGGAAAAGAATAAAATAGTTTTGAAGATCAACTCAGTTTTAAAATGGATAAAACTCTTTAATATCAAAAATAATTTTTTTATGAAATCAACAAATGTGTTTAATGCTTACTGTTTCAGATGTTAATTCTTTTTGCTGAAACTGTTTTCTGCTTTTACTGTGATTTTTTTTCCAGCTAGTTGAACTGTATAAAAGCTGAATGTTTGGTCAGAGCACCTGAAGGAAAAAAAATCACCTTGAATTTAGGTTTTTCAGCTCAGGAGGAAATATAATAAGTGAAAATAGAGGACAAAAGAATGACATGTTTTTACAAACAAAATTACGGACAGTGCTACCAACTTCCTGTAATAAATGCATTGCATATGCAGACACATTCACAATCACACATATACATGTGCATATATACATGCAGATTTTTAAAAATTGAATGCATTTTTGGAAAAAGAAATCAAAGCATTCTTTTGTTCAAAGACTATATGATTTTTTTTTTTACTCTATAGGCTGAAGTTAGTACATTGAAATTCAGTTAGATGCCTAGCATTCCTGCCTATGGATCTAATGCAGTATTTTTTTGATTCTAATTCAAACCATCTGTTTATTTTATTCTAATGTATCATGCTGTAATTCCATGTAATTATGGGCATCCAGTCTTCCAAGACAAACAGCTGACACCTGGAGACATGTAAGGAATAACTCGTAAGTTAGGGTTAGCTGCCCAACTCTCATTACATTGACATTTAAAGTATATTCTACGAAGTTCAAGTTAAATCAAAAATGTTATTCAGTGGTTCTTGGATTCAGAAATAAACATACAATAGGCTAGACAGAGATTGTCAGCCTGTCATTATAATACTGGCTGTTAACAACCACAATTAAGGAAGACTACATATCAATTATTATTTGTCTGGAACATGAACTTCCCTAAGCATGAAAGGAAGTGATGCAGCCTGTATTACTGTCTCCACTCTTCAGCTAATTAGTACTGTTTTTAATGGCTTCATCTGCCCAGGATCAATTGTCTAATGGGGAACAGTTCTCTGTCAGTTAATAAGGTGAGGAACTGTATAATATGATTATGTCTGGCTCCAAAATAGTGCTTCAAACAACACTAAAACAATCATGTGATGGAATAAATAGACTGAGGCAGGACTGCCAGATAATTCTGGAGCAAGCAGATTGTTCCAGTAAGGATATAAATGTCTGATACAAGAATGTGTGGAACACAGTAAGGGAAGACTAGGACACTGTCTAGAAATGCTGGAAGTTTAATTAAAAGAAAGAGCCAGTGGCAATGTGCATTTAAACTGCTGTTTAAAGGACATTAACATAAGGAATGTGAAAGGGAAGGGCTCTATTTCCAAAAATACTTGCTGCAGAAATAAGCTGCTTTGTGGTTGTCCTGCTTGGAAGAGCACGCATTTTAAACTTTCCATTCAGAAATGCCATCCAGTACTCAAAAGGGTAGAAAACAGCTTGATAATACATATTGTGTGTCTCCAGGCTGCAAAATGTGGGCCATATAGACACATGCATATATCATTCCTCTGATTCTGCAAGACAGTTGGATGTTCTCCTTTTAGTCAGTTACGGGGATTTGGGTAGATTATTGCACATCAGGATGGCAGCATTGAACAACTCAGTACCCATCTGCACAGGGCAGAGCAGGCAGTGCACAAACCGCTGTGAAGATCTGACTTCTTTCTTCTACAGTTGAGCACCATCACCCACAGGCTAATTGGCATTGTTCTTGGCATTTACAAAAACGAGTTATGGGCCAAGACTTTATAAAAACAAGAAGCAGACCTTGTGGTATAGGAAATAATGAAGCTTTATAATTAAGCAAGTATAAACGTCAGTGGATTGCCCGATTTCAGGAAGGAGGGGAGAGTAATTGGTAAAAGCACTAGAGTAATGCCCAAAACATGCATTTTTTTATTCCAGACATAATTACCTCATCTGCCTTTTTCAGTGGCATCCAGTTTTTCCTTTGCTATCCTTTGCAGGATTGTTTCCATAAAAGACACAGACTATCCTCCCTGGGATAGAAAAGAGCACTGAAAAGTACTGAAGAAAAAAAAGAGGCATATATTTAATAGGACTTTCTTTAATGAAAGAGCTTCTCTCAAACACCTGAGGTTTGCACAGTTACAATTATATTCAAATATATTGAAGGAAAATAGCTGTAAAGATTTACTCCTTCTTCCACAGTTGACAAGCTGTTTGAAAACAAATCAAAATACCTCAACACAAAATCATTTACAAAGTCCTTGCACCCATCAGAGGAAGAAACTAGAACTTCAGATCTTCAGATCTCAACAACTTCAGAGTTTCTTAGGAAAACTGTACTGCAAACCTGCTTGAAACTAATGTCTCTGGAAAGATTATCAGCTATAACACAGCATATCTAGACCTTGCTACCCTTCTGAATAAGCTGAAAGGCCTATATCTCACAGAAGACCATTTCATTATTTGGACAGTTGACATCCTACCAGCATTTCAGGGCTCCCTAGCTGAAAAGTCCTGCTTTTCACTTCACTGTGTGAACAAAGCAGAGCCTTGGACGAATGGACTGTTCAAACACACATGGAGGAGATGAAGAATAGTCCATCATCACAATATGGAGACTATGTCACAGCACTGGGGCAGGGGTCGGGGGTGTGGGGAAGAGACAACTTCATTTTTTCAGGAGTGGTATATGTATTGTATATTGGTACTGGGAAAAAGATAGTTCATTCCATTTTTTTTTAAATGCTTGGGCATAATACCTCAACAAAAAATGTTGCTCTTACAGGTAGAGTATTGCAGGTATACAGCTTAAGCTTTAACTTCTGCAAATCAGAACACATCAAATATGAAAGCATTTCACAAAAGGCTACAATAATTTGAAAAAAAAGCATCATAATAATTTCTGTGGGAATAGCACTGTGAAGCCCATATTTCCAGAAAGAAGATGTTTGCATTCCTTGAGCAGAATCGAATGCAGAATGAAACCAAACAGAACAGTATAGTCAAAAGTTAAATGTGTGAGAGAAAAATAAGAATCAAATTCTTCCATTTGAGTTACATCACCCAAGAGTGGATATAATTTTCAGCAGATACACTACCCCACTCCTATTTTTGTTTTCTATTTGTGTTTCAGCTCACTTCCACCTGAGATTATTGTGGACAAAGGAATTTGCATCCAAGGAGAGATTTTAGCCATTGTACATAGAAAGATCTGTCTACTTCTCTTTTGCTGTCACAGCTTAGAAAAGAGAAAGGTCTGGATGGTACTGCCTTAGGTCCTTCTTTCAACTCATTACTAAAAGACATTTTTTCTAGTCCATTACTGCAAATAGCTACAGCACTATGTAGCGTGGAGAGTCCATGACTCAGTCAGGCCAAAATTGCAGTTACTGATACCATAGTAATGGACTGGTTCTCAAAGGGACATTGGGATGCATCACTCATGCATGAAAATGTAGTTTATGTTCAATGGACAGTGAGGTAGACTTGAGAGAGAGAGATGCTTTTGGAGTGGAAAACAAAGAAGCAGTTGTGAATGGGAAACAGGGTGGAGACAAATACAAAAGGAAAGAGAAGAACAAGTTCTAACTGCCTCCCTTCTCCAAATATGTCTTCTATCATCACTGAATAAATTTCCTTTAGTAACAGGTAAACTGGAAGGCATCAGCAATTCACATGAGTTTTAACTGACAGTTAGAAAAAGAATATTGGTCTTCCACAGAAAAAATTATGGAAGTGTAGATATCTTGATATTCCAGTTAATTTTAAAAGTAAAATAAAAAGTATATTTAGAGGTATAAGAAAACCAGCTACTCTTTTAAGCGGGAAATATTTTTGGTTGTGGAAGAACTGTTTTTAAACTCATATCCTCTCTCTCACACTCTCTTCCAATATTTTAAAGAGTTGGTTAAAAAAAAGTAAAATTTAATATTGACATGCCGTATGGCACTATCAATTAGCAATTACATTTTCTTGCTGTTTTGGCTTAGGTAGTTTGTATTTCAAATAGAACATGCAAAAGTTTCTGTAAACCAAAAAGATTCATCAATTAAATGTGTGGGAGAAGAACTTGTACTTTTAGTATGGAATAAGTAAGAACATGCTAAGTAATAGCATGAAGGTATCTGAGCTCTAGACATCTCTACTTCAGAAACAGATTTCATATTATTGAGTGAATGAACACAAAGTTTGATTTTCAGTATCACAGGACTTCACAAATGGTCAGGGGAAAGCATTTCTAGTGCGGCACAAGTAAAGCAAGGTGTTAACACACAAAAATGTATAAGATATTCTTGTAGAGGACATAATGAACAGTGGTATATGTCCAGCTTTGAGAAAGGTAAAGCAGTGTTCATTTTAGTGTAACCTTTTAGTGGCACTATTGTCCAGGGTCTTTTTAAGGGGGAGGGGGGAGGGGGGTAGGGGGAAGAGAAGAAAAGAAAATAAATTGTCACAGTTGAAATGCACACAGGATTTTTTGTCTAATAGTGAACATAAGAATAAGACCTTGCTTAAGTAGGCCACTATTTTGAAGGAGAACCTGAAGAATTCCCCAATCTCAGGTGGATTCCCACTCTCGACAACCAGAATGACTCCAGACTATAATCTAATACAGAGTCTCACAACATCTCTATTAATATCTTTGTGAAAAAGCATTGCCTGTTGTGTAGCCGAGACCATAAGGAATTCAGTATATGGCAAAAGTCCCAGATTTGAGGGGAGAAACAAGGGCCTCAAAGTTTTGTTTATAAATTCACTGCAGTGGAAAAGAGTACTTTGGATGGTGTCACCCTGATATCTTTCTTCTTTCAATAGCTCAATGAAAAGCTTTCCATCAAGGACATTTAATGAGTTAAAACAGTTTTCTAAAAATACTTTAGGCTAGTTACTCAATTGATTTTAAAATCATGACTAGAGGCAATCAATTTGGTTAATAATTATGGTCCAGAAAGGTGTTTAGAAGCAGAAGTACAAAACTCCTGATGAAGTCAGTGGTGTGTAAGTATCTGCTTTCTAATCAGTTGATTAGATGCGTTTACCTTTCTCTGTGTTTCTTTGATATAGTATTTTGCCAGAGCTCAGGCTTTTGTTGAAGTATTTTTCCATGCCAGACAGCATTAAACATAATGAGTGACATAACCAAAAATAAATAGATATTAAATATTAAAACAACCTTTCTAAGGACTGAATAGTGAATAACTCAGAACATCACCTGGAGCAATTGAAGAGAATCCAGTACTAAAAAATTCAGGAACAGATAGGCATCTCTCAAGACTGGAACTGTTGCTGCTGCTGTCCAGGGGATTGACATAATAACTTTCTCTTCCATGCCTACCAACTTAATCCCCTTTTCCAGAACTACCCACTGGAAATTGCCATCAGTTTGCACACAAGTCACAGAATTACACAAGCCGAAGTGCTAACTGCATATGGTTTACTTTCTACCAATAGCTTCAGCTGGGTTGTTAGCTTGGTCAGTTAGAGAAAACAAGTTTCTCATGTAAAAGCAAAAAGTGATCAACTGTAGATTTGGGACAGCTTCAGGATAGTCTGGAGATTCATTATTTTGCTAATATTAATCCTCTGTCTATATACTAGTGATTGACTTGTCTTGGAAAGATGGAAAAATGGTAGTTGCTTAAGAAATAAGTGAGAATATTGATTATTGCCCTGACAGGGGAAGGGAAGAAGGATGTCTCTCAATTGTCCTAGTATGATTGTAGGTTAGCAATACCTGAGCCCTAGTTCTTTTAATGATGGTTGGCTGCTCCCCCTTTCTCATCTCAAGTGGGTAAGTTGAAAGCCTGCCTCTCTCCCAACCCTCCCTCCTTTGTGTCTGAATGTGCATGGGAATAAAGCGGAGGTGGGGAAGGCTTTCAGCTGTAGCAGTTTGTGCAGGAGGAAGGGAACAGCTTGTTGTCAGCCGGAGGTCACCATGTCCTTCCCAGCCCCTCGAAAAGTGCCGAACACCTCTCAGGATGTACACATTGCTTCTGTCTCTTCTTCAAATCATACTGACCATTTCTTCCAGCACTTTACTCCACCCTGGGATGATTTCCAAATGGGATAAACTGTAAACTTTAATGCTGCTAAAGAAAATCAGTGATGAGGAACAAAAGAAGCCTAGGACTATTTAGGACTTATTAATATAAAACTGTTAGGTGAAAGAGCCAGACTCAACAAGAACCAAGCTGTGAGGGAGCTACACATAGGAACAACTTCACAAATCTCTCCATGGGCCACTAGCAGCTTAACAACTACATGCAATTATTTAGATGTATAGTTTATTTCTGCATAATTTATGTAGATCCATTTTCAGCTATTTTGTCCAAATACAAAATAATAGTTTCGTGATTACGGCATCATCTGGGGACATCAAAGCACTCCACCATTATGATTCACATCCCCATTAACGATAATGCGAAAGACAAATGTGAATTTTTATTAGGTTAATTCTATTTTGCCCATTTTGCAGATGAGTAAGTGGGAGCACAGGGAGGTTAAGTGATTTGCCCAAGGTCACAGAGTGAAATCTGGAAGCAAAAACAATGTGTGAGTATGGCCTAAAAGCCATATATATTACAATTAAATAATGGGGTATTTAATAGCAAAAAAATTCTTAGAACTAGGCTTCATACCCCACCTAAGTATGGATTTAACAGGTAATCTTGTGTTCCCCATAAATCACTTCCTCTGATCACTAAATAACTCTAAAGAATGATGAGGGGGGGAAAAAAAAAGAGAAAAAAGCTGTTATTTCTCCCCCCAAAAAGCAAATAAGACAAGAAAAAGTGGTCCTAAAGTAGCAGCAAAAAGAAATGATCTATCCTAAAGTGACGGACATTTTTGAAGTGCTCTCCCTTTTTCAAATGTCTTTGACAAACAGAAAGCCATGGAAAGCAAAGCTCTGTGACATACAGGAGTAAAACAAAAAGAAAGATTTGTTCTTTAAATAACAAGGTTTTACTGAGCTCTAGCTGACTTATTAATAAGGTGGATGCAATTAACTCCATCAGTTTTAACTTAAGGGTCAGTAACATAAATTGTTAACTACTGCTCCCCCAGTTGAGTTTCTAATAATGTCTGCATAATTAGAAATACTGTAAAAATATTCTTCCTCTGATGTATAAGGCATTTTTGACACAGGCTTTAAAACCCACTGAAAAAAGTAGAGTAAGCTAACACCAATATACAAAAATGCACAGCTTTGAAACAGCCATTGTTTTCCATATTTGCATTTGATCTTCCTTCAAGATGAAAAGCTAAGACAAGTTACTATCTTCAACCATTTAAACAGGAACAAAGTTTAATTTAGTCTACATGCTTCATATAATGTAAGGTATTTAACTATGCTCAGTTCCTTAGATTTAGACTGAATTTGTGATGTTTTAGTCACAAGAGGCTTTGCAGTGCAGAATCTTCCACTGCTGAGTGAAAGTTAGTATTTATGATGCATTAGAAGCAGGAAAACATAGGGGAAACAGGCATTGACTCCTGCTGTATTTAAACTATCTAATATTTCCCATTAGATCCACAAGACACTGTCGTTACCTGAAGTAAATGTTTTGTCATGCAGTAGGGAGAAATCTGTGTGAATAAGAAATTCCCTTCTTTTCTCTCCCAGCATCCCATCCAGACTTTGTGGTGTTACTCTGCTGAGAACTGGCACATTCTTTTACTGATTACACAGGTGACAGTAAACTTAGCTGCACACCAGAAAAGTCAAATATATCCCTTGGAAATAAGAGAACTTGGTTCCCCTTGTTTTTAGTAATCTTCTTTTCCACTATTGTAATGTACAAACAGTCAGACTCTGGAATTTCAGTGTTTCCACAATATTTCTCTGTGTGTTCTAGCAGTTATCTATTCAACTGTATTCAGAACTCCTGGCCCTGAATGGCTGCAAAATTACCCCCTCCGACTTGTCATCAGTGCATTGCTATGTTCACTGGTACTTCAGTGCTGCATGCTGCAGGGAGGTAGAGAGCAGAATCCCTTGGAGTGGTGTGTTTAAAAGACTTTGTCTAAACGATTCTTCCAGAAAGCTCAGTGTTCTGTTTGAATATTCTTTCCCAGAGGACTGGGTGTCAGCCAGATCTTATCCACACCATGATCAAAAGTTATTCCCTACTGACAAGCCAAGCATCAGCTGGCCAACTTTTTATTTTTAAATCCGAATATGAATTTTCAACAAAAAGTCCCCTTGTCAACAAAGGAAGGGCCTTTTGTCATGAACTCCCAGAATAATAGTGTCATTCATCAGGAAGTACTGAGCAGTTCAGCAATATACTCCAGTATAATTTTGTTGCTTTTCTTGTATCTCCAACGAACTCAGATGCCTCTGATTCACAAAGTAAGGAGGGAATATTCCCAGTCCCCTTTTTACCTTAGCAATTTTCTCATTTCAGAACTGCTGTCTTGCAATTAGTCCAACATTTTTTGTTAGCTTTAGGTTTGCAGCTGAAACACTTAAGGTTAATATTTTCTAGATACCAGGGAAGTCCATTCCTGAGATATATAAAATACTGTGAACCTTCACATCCCAATATATGTTTATGAATCTGCTGTAAAATAGGTGACATTATTAAGTTAGCTGATTCAAATTTAAGACTAAAGTAAATACTCAGCTCATTACCTTTGGAATCAATAATAGCCCATTTCACCTCCGGTTTCCTTCACTAATAATTTCCTTGGAAAAAGTTGTTAAGTGTAGTGTCAGCATCAGTTCTAGAAACACTTCTGTTTGAATTATAAAAGTTCTACTGATTTAAAAGTAGGGAACTGATCAAAACTGAAATATGAAGTGATTAAATTCTATTAACATGATATATCCAATAAAGTAATTTTATTTAAAGCTCAAAGTTAATTTTTAAAAGCAGAAAGCAATTATTCATTACTCATGAAAAGACAGAGGCTGACAGACTATTGTGTATTCCTAGTTTCTAGGTGATATATTCTCAGTTCTTGCTACATGATGAACTGCAAAGGGGAATGTATTAGTTATTTTCATAGCAGGTTCGCATCAGTCCCTCCGATTGAAGAATTTTTACAAGTATGTAACATCTACAGGAATACTAAAGTAATGGGTCACACTTTTGCAAAGCACTTAGCCAGAAGCAATAAGAAATTTAATTTCCTTAATAAGTATATCACTTCCTTATTCATTTTAGTATGGAGCTACAACTGATAACAACTACTGAGTCCACTAAAGAAAGCTACAAATAAATACAAATAATAACAAAAGCAAAATTATGCATGCTAGGGTCAACACAGTCTGATCATTTGCAGCTAATAATTTCATTCATTTCGTGGTATAAATAGGAGAGAATAAGGCAGCCTATATACACTACTTGAATTCAAGTGCTTGTTTCTTTCAACTTAAAGTGACAAATAATGGGAGTTACTTCTCATCGTGGAAAGAACTGTAGTGTTTTTGCTGGGTTTTAACCATAAACGATTTCAAATTATGTTCTTTTTTTTTAAAAAAAAAAAGAGTAAGAATTGTTGTTTATAAAAAAAAAAGAAATAGGTACATCAGCTTTCACAAAATATTGTGCACTTGAATTTGGATTTGCAGTAGTTTATGACTTAGCCTAAAACATTTCTTATCAAAGTTCAAATGAAAATATGTACCTATAAATTACATGAAGCATTGTTCAGAATTGCCTGTCTTACTGCAAATCAAGTATATTTCCATACATTCTTTTCAATCTATGCTGAGTTTACACTAATATAACAAACCATAATGATTTTATCATTTGAATGTCAAAAAACGTGAATCAGACTTTTCACAGAGAGAGGTTCTTTCAAATTTTCATTTCCTCACCAAAAGCCATGGAAGAATTTGTTACTATCGTAGGTGGAACCTGGAAATATCCACATTTCCTCTCTTGCCTCCTTTGCCTTTGGAGATTCATTGGACAAGGAATTTGGACTAGTTCTTACACTCTTGTTTTCATATTCAGTTGGTTTTTACTTTGATGTGCATCAGAGTGCTAAGATACAACCAGAAGAACAAGATATTAACTTTCATTAGGCCTCCTATGGTCAGATTTTATGACAAACACAGAACAGTTTACTAAAGTTGAAGATGTTTTCATCTACACCAGCTCAGAATCTGCAAATGATTAACAATAACAATATTTACAACTTTGTCCAGAATTTAATGCACTTTTGGCAACTTTTCATTTGAAACACACTTGCCAGAGAGTTTAATGGAAGTGAAATAGCTGAACACAGATTAAATAGGGAAAATGAATTATGAAAATAAAGAAGGAAATGCAAACCCTTCTCAGTTTTCTCCAACACCATAAACTGGCTAACAGGGGTTGTTAACAATTAATAGGTGCTTTGGTGGATATTTGCAAGATCTCTAACCCTGAGATTATATACACATACAAAAGAAAACATGATATAGAGTACAACATTCTGGGAGAAACAGTTGCATGTGGGGTTTTTGTAATACATACGTTGAAAATGTTTTTGTATTTTGGCATATTTAAACCTCTTTAAAAGCTTTCTATTTTCAAAGAAAGGCACGCAGATATTCAACTCAAGGAAGAAAAAAAAAACTGATTAGTTATATAGATATAACTGAATCCAAATTCCTTATATTTCATGGAAAAAATTTGAATTAAATTTTAAATCTTAAAATTACATTAACTTATGTTAACGTATCCTTCTTGCACTGAGAAAGAATATTAAAATATTATTCTACTTTTCATTACAACATTGTATATCTAATAACAATACAAGTAACATGCAAGTATCAAAGAACCTTTTGATAAGATCTTCCTCACCACAGTTATTTATGCTTGCAACAAGTTAGGAGACCACATTGTTATATGCTGGTAAAAGTACCCTATGGTCCCTGTTTAATTCCTAGAGAAACCTGTCAGAGGTAAAAGATGTGCTACAAAAGGAATAAAAAGTAAAGAACATGTCTATTATCAATTTAATGACAGGATAGATGTTCCCTTCAAAGTTTTTCCTGTTACGAAGCCTCACCAGTGAATAAAAGTATCTAATGTATTATTCAGATAAAGGCCTCTGAACCTTAGACAGAAGGAAATCCATGCCGCCTTACTTTGCTTTATTAAGTCTATATTAAGGGCTCCATTACTTTAAAGAAACTGTTTAAGTAACATTAAGGGTATGACCCAAACTGACAAAAGTAAGGAAATACAGATAGCTGAATTTCCATCTTTAAAATATGCTGCTGTGGGGAAGAAAAAGGAACAATGGAGTTTGAGACTTTGCTTCTCATCTTGGGCTAAGAGAAATATTTGGGACAAAAAAAAAAAAAAAAAAAAAAGCCTGAATCTTCACCTGGCATTCAACTGAATCTAAATAAAAACTGTTTAAAGTTCATCTCTCTTCCCATTAGCTCACAGCACGGGTCACTTGCAGATAGAGGAGCAAGTATTCAGGCTGCCAAAGGAATGCAGGCAAGTCCTTTCTCCTCTGCAACAGCAACTGCTAGAATAAAGGACCCAATTACTGCTGCTAGAGCTATATGTAAAACACTGGTGCTCAAGGGTTTTCATGTGTTCTCTGCCCATGAAATATACTGCAAAATCCCCAGAGTAAAGAAAAAGTATATCTCTACCTTATATTTCCCTTTATATAGGAAAAAGAGAGGAAAGAGGATGTAAGGGAATAATTAGATCACCAGCAACAAGACTGATGGGTTGCAAAGTGGTCATCACTGTACTGGAAAGGAAAACACCATTACACAACTAATTCTTACCTGTAGCTCTCAGCCGAGAGTTAACATTAATTTGTCTTTATAACATGACACTATGATATCAGATGAACTCTAACATAATTCTACCAATTAATAAGTAAATTAGAAAAATCTGTTGTCTAAATGTTGTCTTTTAAGGTTGATTTTAAGTGAAATTGTATATCTCAATAGAATGCTGGACATCTTTTCATCTCACCTGAAGGCCTGAAGTACATTTACATACCCTATCTCTGTTGCTGAAAGCACTGATAAAACCCTAATATAGTTTTTCAGCATGCATTTAAAACCTTTGCTGATAGAAGTATATGAGTGGCTTGGGGCTAGGAATGTCTTTAAATCTCCCACCAGCTGGAAGATAGTTTTAGTCACAAACTTTGGCTTGATTCCTGTGGTCTTCCTTCTGCATTGGCATAGTATGGTGCCTTCAACTTGTTTAACTCTCATAGTGAGATTCCCCATCAGGTGGACAAGAAAAGCAGAAAAACTATATCGTTTAGCCATAGTAAATGAGACAGTCTGCATTAGACAACATCCTCCAAAAGGTCATACACACAAAGTTGCTTTCCTTTCTATAAGAAGATCACTTGTATTGCAACATTTTGTCTTACAACAGGTTTACAAGAGACTTTCCTTTTTTCCCCTTGTTATACAGCCTAACTAAAATAAAACTATAATATTCTGTACCCTCAGCATACAAACATGACATAGCATTTTTAATAACAAATCCAGATTACAGTGTCACAAGTAGCTCCACTTTATCAAATTCCTAGCTCTGCAACTGGGTCTCAGCAAAGCTGAATCAAAAAATGAGTATCATTAGGTGCCAGTGTTTAACTCTAGAAATTAGTAACAGTTCCACCAAACTTGGAAAGGCATTGATAACTGCTTCAGTTTCCCAGATCAGATTAAATGGATTTCTGAAACATGATTTTTGTTAAGTCTATATTTAATCTGCAGACAGGGGTAAATCCTGAAAGCAAGTAAGGTGCAGTGTTTATGTAAGATCAGATGTAATTTCCATGGGAAAAAACAGAGAAAATACAAGAGATCCATTTTGGCAAGACATCCATTTAAAAGGACAAATTATTAAATGGGTAACAGGATATATTTAAAATATTCAAAATTAGTAAAGAGTCTCAAACAAAACATAAATTAACCCTCCATGATGAGGCAAGCAGCTATCTTTTAATTTTTCACCATTTCCATTGTAATGGAAATAACACACACTGCACTATCTTTCCAGATTATGAAGTTCCTGTTATTCATATGTATAAATTACATCTCAAGCCTTGCATAGGAAAAGAAAATCCCAGAGAGCTATCCTGTACAGATCCTGTCTCCGTGGTTCCACCACAATGGGTTGAAACAGGCTTTATTACCTAACCTTTGGGTCACTCTCAGTCCCACATCTGCAAATCCCTTGGCAGTAAGTTTCTAGGGTGGTTCCTGCATGCCTCACCACTCGCTATGGATAGTATGGTTATGCATAGTAGTCCTGTCCCTTTCCTGCTTGATAGATACTGTTTTCTGGCAAGTATCTGCATCCAGTACTCCCTAGAGAGTCTCATAACCACCTGTTTCTTGAGAAAACACAGTGGCCCTAGTCTTGCTTCTATTCGCAGGGAGTTTTCTTCAGAGGCACATGGTCTCAGATATGTGCACTCTCTTGAAGTTGCTAATGACAGTAATGAGAGATAAGACAAATTCTTAAATTATACTCTATTAATTTCTCACTTCTCTCTTGCCACACAAAGCAAAAGTAACAACAGCAACTGCAAAGAAAGCAAATGACATGGCAAAGACCCAGAATGCTCTGAATAACATTACTCTTTGACAAAGATCAGCCATACCAAACAAGCAGAAAATCTTGATTTCTGTAACAAGTCTCATATACTTATTTGCAGTTTCTATAATTTTTCAATACATAAAAACAGTAGATGGTGTGAGGCCTGTCATAAAGGCTCTTGCTCCTGAATAGCTGGTGACATCTTCTGCGTCCCACTACACCTCTACAACCATGGAAGGCATGTCTTCTAATGCAATAGGAAAACTCTCCACTATTGCATGAATTTACATCATTAAGAACATAGTTCTTAACTTTTCAAGGTCAACAGAATTCACCCAGTAAATATGGAAGAAAATAAGATGATGAATAACAAGATTCTAGCTCTTTGTTTGACACAATATGTTCTTTACCCTGTCTCAGTAATTTCTTTCCTAAAATGGGAAAAATAACTTTCTACATATCTAAGCATAATGTTGAGTAAATGAACAATTAGTAAATTACATTATTCTGCAAAGGTATAAGCAACAGCAGTTCTAAGTGTTCTTCTCCTCTTTCATTGCCTGCACTAAAGTATTTAAGGAATTCTTGACGGAATCTTTCTCCTTTATCATACCAATGCATGTTTTTCTTGAAAATATTCTTGGTCTCTCTATCTGCATAATGCATTTTATACCACAAAAGGCATAACTTAAGACTGTGATTTCTGTGCAAAACATGGGCTGTTTCCTTGACCTGGCAAGAGAACAGCTGGATCTCCATCCTGTTGATTGAGCAGGTGTAAAGACTTCATCCTGCAAGGCGCTGTTAACCCATGGAAAGTTCAGGCCTATATTAACATTTAAGCATAAGGGTAGCCCTCTTGCAGTTTGTGAGACAATAGATACTCACACATATACATACAAGCACACTGTTATAGAACTCTGTGTATGAATACACACACAAATAAATGGCTGACAGCTGGATACAGATGCAAAAATACATCTCAGGCTGGGACACTTTGAATTATTTCTAACACATACAATCCAAACCATCTATTTGAAATGTCACAAAGGGAATTTTCTCTCAGGATGCATTCTTGTATGCTAAAATTCAACTAACACTGGACTCCTCTTTGGAAAAATAAACGTTAAAAAGACTGGGTTTCAAATGGAAGTGCTGACAGGCCTTTGACTATCGCAGCTTGAAAAGTACCACTGTATATTAACAACTGTAGTCATAAGATCTCAACATTTTCCCCCTCCTCATCTTTCCCTGGAGCTGCTCAAAAAGCTAAGCCCCTTTCACAATCTTAATGACCAAAAGTTAAAAAAAAAAAAAAAAAAAAAGGAAAGAGAAAAAAAAAGAAAAAAGTAAAAAAAGACTTGAAAGTTCGGCTGGATTTTCTTCTGGTTTCCTAATGAGCTTAACATCTCATAAGACTCTTTGGTAAAGGAGAAAATCTTTTCAAAAAGACCCATTTTCCTGCTGACAGTACAATCTTTCTGAAGTAACATCAGAAGACCAGAAGGGTGACATCCAAGCCACCTGAGCTGCTGATACACGATCTTTAACCAATAGATTTCTATCCCCTCTTTACTCCACATTTTCCAGCAAGGTAGTCCTTTAGAATAGAGTCAAAAGAAAAAATTCTGTTTAGTTGTTTAAACGAAACAAATAACTTTTTCATCAGATCTCTGCAAGAGCTTGGCCAAAGTCAAAGTATACTGCAATTTAATTTGTCATAAAAGACCTGAAGTAGGTTGCTCGTAATAAAACAGGAGATCAGAAAGTTGTGTAGCTTCATGCCACTTTACGCATGCATGAACAATAGTACCTGACCTATTTCGTGATTTTTTTATTTATTTTTTTTCTGTTAGATAGTAGAGAATAGTCTGAAAATAAACTTGAATGCTGCGCTGTGGAAGAAAACATAAGAAGGAGCAACAGCTACATGTGTAGCATCTCTGAAAAAGAATGCTGTCCTGAGCACAATGGCTATCTGTACATCTGGGATCTGAACATGTAAAAAAGTTACTTATATGACTGCCATTGCTCATATTAGTTTCCTGATGGAAAAAGAGAGGGACTACCTCAGTCTTTGGATTATTTATGTATCATAGAAGCTCCAAATCTAGGCCTTATTATATATTGTACCAGGTAAAAATTTATCTGTTTATGATTTGGTGGCACTACAATACAGCAAGTAGAACCATTCTTTAGTTACATAAGTGTAATGCCATGTTATTATATTAAGAAGCTGCGACATTGGGTCAGAAATCATCAAATTCTGCAATTTATTTCTGTGACAGAAATCCATAACTGGTGTGTAGACTTTAAGGGAGTTAATCATAGATTATACCTGAATGAAAAATTGAAGAAATTTAACAATGTTCATTTTTGAAAGCTGATGAAAGAGCAGTTCTTTTTTTCTATATTTTTACAAGTTCTACAATTTTTGCTTTAGTTGTTCTAATTCCATAATTTCAGAAATCATGAAGCATCTATTGTTAAATAAGCCATTAACAATATTTTCTATGTACCTGAGAGCCTATTTAAGATTGTTTTTGTTGTTTTTTGGGTTTTTTTTTATTTTTTTTAGAAACAGAACATGAGACCTGATAGCATGGAAAAGGCAATTTTCCTAACACCTTGAGTTCCCATGTGTACAAGTCCGTCTTCTTGGCATGATTCAACACTGACTGAAGTTGAGATGCCTGTCCAGAATAGGGGAAAGTCCAGCAGGATGCACTTCCAGAACAAGGACATTCCAAAGTCCTTCAGCTTTATCTGGCAGTTGATTCCAGAGGTGGTATTTAATTCTGCCCCCAGGTCAGCTTAATCCCCTCATGAGAAGAACCCTTCAATTATCATATACTCTGTTAAATTATTTATGATATCTCTGTGATCTACTGAAGCTTTATTCAGCAAGACCCTTGTCTCAGGCTCACACAGGGAAAGAAATGGGGCAGGCTGATCATGAAACTCAAGTAAATATAGACTCCAGAACAGAAGCACTAAATGGGCTGGTTCAAATTTATTCTTTAAAAAATTAGGCTGATTTCAGTGGATTTAACATAAGAAGGAATGTAGCCCATAAAACCCAATTCTGCTCTGTTTCACATTGAGTATTGTCTCAGAGAGGCAACTGAGTTTGCCAGGGCAACATTTCAGTTCCTGAGGTAGACTGCAGGAAGTCCTATAGTCCTGCATTTTCACATAACTTTTATTGTCTTATTTGCAACTGGCTGCTGTAGGCTGTAAAAATGAATTTGTAAAAAAAAATTAAAAAATCCAAACCCACAAGACTGGTGCTTTGGGGTATCCAGTCTTAGTACTTGACCCAATAAAATATATATATGTACATTCAACTTCCACACCATTAAAGCCAAACGTTTTCTTTTAACAAAACCTGGCCCTCAGTTGTAGTAAATACCATACAGAGTAAAAAAATCTCACAGGAAATTCTTTATATAAAGAGATTCAGAAATGAAAATACCATGCAGGTTGCAGTCATTGGCACATAATGATACGGTTAAGCTGTTCATTTTTAATTAGGTCTGTGATCAGAAAATAGCCAATTTTGCTTTCTGCTTCTTGGTGTGTCCAACAATTTTGTCAGCCAAAAACTGGTAGCTGCTGAATTTTTAATGATCCTTTATTGGATAATAAGGTTTTGTTTTCATTTCTCTCAAATGGCTGGAGCCTCCGTTAACAATTATATTGAGGAAAAGGTTTCCACTGTAGGTGGGCCTCACAGTCTGTCTGAACCTTGGATTAGCATTACAGAAAAAAAAAAATGAAAACCAGAGGGAAAAACAAAGAACACTTAAGAAGGGCAGGTTTAGTCTTGGGTGCATACAGAACTAGGTTACTTCATTACATAAATTATATTCAATATAATGTAACTTATATGAATCTGCTGGTCTCTGGGTTGGCAAGAACCAGCCACCTAGTTGAAGTGGATTTTAATTAATGGTCAAATAAAACTATACTTGTCCCTTCAGGAATACCATGAGGTTTTGACAGTAGAGCTGGGCAGGTGCCTGCCAGGCTGAAAAGCTCCCTCTGTCCTACCATGATGTTTTAGTGACCTATTTCAAGGACAATGTTCTTTTGGAACAGAGGCACTTTTTCACTTACAACTCAAAAGAAACTGCTGCTCTTATCACTTGAGGAATATCTGCAGATCAAACCAAGGTTTTCTTCTTCCTTTTCATTTCTAAGGCAAAAAGGAAGGTTTCTTATTGGTTCACCAAGACACATTTCTTTGTTTCTATATTTCTTTATTTATAATAGTCTTTGTTTCAGAAGACAGATTTGAGGTTTGAGCATAATCTTCTTTTGCTCTCTGGTCTCATATGTCAGCCAGCATCTCTTTGGGATCTTTGAGATGGCACACCAAGAAACACTGTCTTGGCCATCAGCCTGAATCCCGAAATTTGAGTATAAGTGAGTTCCCACACGGTTCACAAACTGGAGAGATAAAATCAGTGACTACAGAAGGAAAGAAGACAAAAAGAAGAGAATTTGGAGGGGGGAAATGCAGGAAGTTCAAATGCACTGAAAATGAGGACAATGCAAGCCACAGAACAAATGAGATTTTTTTTTTAAGACTATTCAATCTTTTTTAAAAAACAGGTTTTCAGAAGAATTGTGCTGCAAAACCTCCAAATCTGCACAGATAGGAATGTAGATGTAATAAATGTAGGGTTCATTACATCACCTTTCCTGAGAAGACTGCTTGGAACTTTGTATTAAAACTCAATTTTGCTTTTAGCTTTGTCAGAATTTAACAATTTCCCATAGAGGTATGAAAATAAATGATAAAATGAAAATTATGCAGCCATACCAAACCAACTATTTTCATGGATAAGGTAAAAGAATGATTTGGTTCTCCAGTATAAAAATCTAGCAACTTTTTCTTTATTTCAAAGAGTTTTCAATGATATAAGATTCAGCATCATGACTGATCAATTTGACAAGGATATGATTTCTTTTGCGGGACCTGGATGAACACAAAGAAGCCTCTGAAAAAAAATCTCTATTTATGAACCTTCATTTCTCTTTTTCATCAGCGAAAATTTCTAGATATTTCAACTCCACAGAGCATCCCCAGACGCTTACACTTTCTAGAGATAAAGTGAGACTTCAGTTACTCCAAGCAGATGGTCTCCTATTTGATATTGGACTGCATGTTGCCAAGATGAAATTTTTTTTTATGAAGCTTGTACATATTATCACAATCTCGATAATATGAAAAAAAGCGTATGAGGAAAAATTCTGCCAAGCCGGTGAGCACTGAAAAAAGTTTATTGAATGAGGCACTGGATCACAGTCTGAATAATTAGAAGGACACCTATAAAGAAAAATCATTATACCTGAATATTTATTTAAAGGATGGTATAACAAGAAAGGACTGTGGAATTATGCACAGTTTTAAATCATCTATTCTTAATCTATAGTTTTTTACCCTACTAAACATCTGTAAAATGCAGCTTGATATATCTAGTTCATCTATACAAGAAAAGTAAATGTAGTTGTGTATGCAAAATCAATGCATGCATACAGTTTACATAAGGGCACACACAGACATACAAAATAGATGAATGAGAAAAAGGAATGTGATATAAGGATGTAGGAAAAATTGTGTCTACCTCATTTGTAATTGCATGGTTCATCCTAATCATATGGTGAAAAACTAGATAAACCACTGAATTCGGTGTATACTGACTAGGTCACATTCAGTTTAACTTCACAGTCTAACCAAAAACATTTCCTTTTTTGGTGGAGCCCATCACACTGACTCCAAAGTGACAGTTGAAAAGAAATTGTGCTGTCTTGACACAGTAGAGAAGTTTCACTCAAATAGCTGCAGAATATGGTAACAAATGCTTGAAAGCTTTAAGCTACAAGATGTGATTATAAGCACTCACTGTTTGCTATGAAATATATGAATTGTGCATTTTGATTCTCATATTTGAATTGACTCAATATTATAGTCAACACAAGGCCTCCCTAAGGAATCAAATAACATAGAGCCCATCTGCTGAAGAGCTGTTTTTAACTTTCTATGCAGTCAGGAAATTGAAATCACACAGGATCTCCCGGCCAGTGGCCTAAGGTTTTTCCACCTTTTGGTTGCACTGATCCAGATTCTTTCAAGTTGTTCAGTTTCTGCTTCACCTGATTTACCAGGGTAAACTTTTCCATCTGTGCTTTGCACTCTCCATGCTACTTTAATAGGCTACTAAGCCTGAAGCTCCAGATGCAATGAGCTCAGTGAAATCAATGGGAAATATCTGTGTGCAACAAAGGCCAGATTTTGATCCATTGTGTTCAAGCAGAATGATCCTCATTAACCTAACAGATAAAGGCAGCGATGAGCGACATTTCTGTAATATCCATGAAATCACCATTTCATGATACCAGTGCGAGCCAGGGGAGGAGGTTTCTTGGTTGCAATAATTAATAATTTACAAAAAGCTTTAACTAAGCAAGACATTGCCCACCTGGAAATTGGAATGAAAGGATATTAATGAAGCTGCAATGCAGATGGTCATGTTGAAGGTGATGAAGAATTTATTAGGGAGACTGCCATCAGAGGCTGTGTAGTATGTGAAGCATAAAACTGCTATAACTAATGACAGCAAGTAGTTTAGGCAAGTAATGGACAGCACAGCTACAAAAGGGAACATGGAGATATATTATTTAGTAATAAAGTTCTCATAAAAATGTGAAATATGAAGTAGAAAGATTAATACGATTGCACAAGCCATCTTAAATATCCATACTGAACTTCTGCTTTTTAAAAGAAGTAGACTGAATTTACGCCCAAGCAGCAACATGTAAGTTACGGCACTTATTTACATAGTTTATGCAAACTAGTACAGATCTATGCATTTAATTTATTGAAATAATGTTTGAAAGTAGTGTAATTTATTGCATTAAGAATATAGTAGATGCTATATTTCTACCTGCCAAGTGATCCAAGAAGTGTAGGTCAGGCTATCAATCATTATATCGTACTCCAGAAGATCCAAGGACCTGCAGGTTAGCGGCTGCTCTACTTTAATAATTGCAGTCTTCCCTGAGACTGAGCTGTAATCCTTTCTTTACACTTTTGGATTTAATCTTTGCACAAAAAGATTTGGGTGAAAGAGTTGGCTACAGAAGACAATATGAATATAAGCATTGCTTGACAAATTTTTTTTCCTAGCATTTTGTATGCAACTGGAGCTAGAAAATATTTTTTCATTAAACCATCTCTTCCAGGGTTTTCTTTTAGTAGTAGTAGAAAGCTGAAGAATTTTAGATTATGTTAACACTAGCATGTAGAGGTGGTGAGTAGGGGGAAATTGCAGGGGATTCTAGGCTATTTTTAAAAGCAGTTTAAGCCTGCTTTTCTCTCACCCATCTCAATTCATAATACATTAGGAAATGTGTCTTTAATGCATAGATTGATCAAGCTGCCTAATTAGAAGAAGCCATTCTTTTTTCCAGTTCATTTTAAAAGGTATGAATGCTTATCCAAGACTAAAACCACTATACTTGAATGAGAATTTTCTGTCCAAAATAAAAGACTGCTCTAGTGCAGATATTCCATAGTATAAAAAGCATTGCAAATTTCTACACTTCAGTACACAATAAAGGCTTATCCTTCTTCCCAGATTAAAAAGAAAAAATTGCCTAAAATATTCTTGATGTTATCAAAAAAGGGGATTTTAATGCATTTGCCCAAATTTAGCCATAATACTTCTCTTTAGTGAAATTACACTAATGTGAGATTGACACAAAATGAAACACAAGAGGATTTTCTTGAGAACATTGACTTGATCATTCTTCTAGAAAGACAGCTATTTTCTAAGTCACTCTTTTACTTACTGAGATTTTAATTATTTTTTGTTCAATATAATTTTTTTTCTATCAAGCAATACTGCTGGAAATGCCATTGGTACTGTGAACCACTTTTTGCATCTTGGTTTACTGAGAAAATTTTGGAAAGAAGCAGGTGTTGAACTGATATATTTTTGACTAAGTAACTAGTAAAAATTTGGGATGTGATAAAATGCTTTCTGTCAGAGTTTTCTCATCCATTGCAAAATCATAGAAAATATTATTTTGGGAGGTATTAGAAAACATCTAGAGAACAACGCAGTCATAAAGCCACCATGGCTTCATGAGAGGAAGTCAAACCTGATTTCTTTCTATGACAAGGTAACCCAACTAATTGATCCAGGGAAACTGGTTATCATAATCTTTTGTATTTTGCTAAAGCTTTTAATACTGTCTCTCACAGGATCCTTCTGGACAAAATGTCCAGCACACAGCTGGAGAAACACACCATGTTGTGGGTGAGCAATTGACTTTTGGGTTGAGCACAGAGGGTAACAGTGAATGGGACAACATCAGACTGGTGACCTGTCACTAGTGGGGTTCCACAGGGTTCCATCTTAGGCCCTGTGCCCTTCAACATGTTCATAAATTACTTGGATGCGGGACTGAAAGGTTACTAAGCAAGTCTGCAGATGACACAAAACTCAGAGAGCTCTCAACTCTCTCGAAGGCAGGGAGGCCCTGCAGAGAGACCTCAACAAATTAGAGGACTGGGCAATCACCACCATATGAAGTTCAAAAAGGGAAAGTGCCAGATCCTGCACCTGGGACAGGCAACCTCAGATGTACATACAGAATGGAGAATGAGATGCTGGAAAGCAGTGCCAGGGAAAAGAAGATGGGGCTCCTGGTCAACCGCAAGCTGTATAAGAGTCATCAGTGTCCTGCCAGCCAGGAGGGCCAACCCTGTCCTGGGGGGCATCAGGCAAAGCATTGCCAACCAGTCAAGACAGAGGATTGTCCCGCTCTGCTCTGCACTGCACTGGGGTGGCCTCACCTTGGATATTGTGTGCAGTTTGGGGCACTGCAATAGAATACAGACATTAAGCCATTAGAAAGCCTACAAAGTATAGGTTAGATATTAGAAAGATGTTCACCCAGAGGATGGTTGGGCACTGAACAGGCTCCCCATGGAAGTGGTCAGGTCACCAGGCCTGGCTCAAGAAGCCATTTGGATGATACTCTCAGGCACATGGTGTGACTGGGCTGGTCCTGTGCAGGGCTAAGGGTTTGGACTCAACGATCCTTGTGGGTCCCTTCTAATGTGGCATATTGTATGATTCTGTGAAATTAAAATATTTATTTTGATATGTCAGCAGTAATATTTTATTAGCAAATTCTGGATCACTCATTATTGAGAGACTTATAAAATCTTCTAAAGGGCAGTAGTATGAAAAAATCTATAGCTTTTGTTGCTCTGGGATACTTGTTTACAAATCATACAATGTCTTCTATGAGGAATATTCCATCTTCCTTTTAAAACATTTCTATTCTTTCCTCTTTCTCTCTCTCTCATTATTTTTTTTTTTTGAGATGGAAAAAGCTTAGAATAATAACTTAAAGGGTGGATAATTTTCTTTTTCCACAGTACACTGAATTATTCTGCTACCATGATGTAGTTTGTCATATTTAGTGGAGAGTTTTTCTGAATCATAAATGAATAAAATAGTTCATTTAACTGTTACTGGAATTTTACACTTTCCCCTTGTGAATGGTTTTGCTGGACTTATAATACTATTTTGGCTAGTTGAAATCTCATGAGTTATGAGTGTTATTTCCTTACAATTGCACATATTTTCCGTATTTCACACAAACCGATTATTTATCACACACATATACATGTGTTTCAAATTATTTTTAAATTAGTTCCTTCCTATTTTATACTGTTTTTAAATTACTCTCAGTGTTTTGAATCTTAAAATAAATGAACTATTCAGCACTTACTAATGTTTTTCAAGATTTTACAGAATAGCTGCTGGTTTGTTTATGAAGAACACACTTTCTCACCTATGCATCATATCCTCTTGCACCAAAGGGTACTTGGCAGATGGTTCTCCCTTTCTCTCTTATGAATGGTGTAAAGCCTGACCAGTATGGTAGAAATTAGGAACGCTTGACGTTCAAGACATTCCTTAAACCATCCTCATCATCTGTTTCTGTTGTGCAAAGGCTGCATAATTTCACATGTCAATCCTGCAAACAATGTACGTAAGAGAAAGGCAATATATGAGTGCCCACGTGACAGCATAGGGTATTGTTTAATACATAATGTATTTAATATATTTTAAAATAATTTAAATTTTATATACTATTTATATATTGCATATTTAGATTACAATATATAGCAAAATAAATATTGTTTTAATATATAGATATCTTTCCTTCCATTTTACCATTAAAGGCAATGGTGCAGTCAACAATAGACATATAATGCCAATCAAACTTTGGCTTTGTGGCTGGTGCCATTGTGAGAGTTTTAACTTTATAACAATGGTACATACTTTGATGTTTCTAGACTGTTAGGGAGGAATGGGATCTACTTCTCTTGAAGAGGCAAGAGAATCTTTGTCAGCAGGCTGGTTGACTGTGTGAGGTGGACTTTAAACTGAAGGACTCAGGATGTAGGTCCAGAAAGGGAATGCTCAGGCCATCACATCCAACTTGGGAATAAGCCAAGCCAGCCTGAGCTTGCGTCTGCCTCCTTACATAACTTGAACAGAGTTATGTTGAGGAGAAAGAGGGCTTGCTCTCTGGGATGTCCGAGTAAGCTAATTCACAGTGAACTCTTTTCTTTTGATATTTTGCTTATACTGCTCTGGGATATATGGAGAATTCTCAGAAAATAATTACCAAAATCACTGGTTTATTTTTTCCTTCTGAATTTGTTTTCTCTACAGTGTTTAGCTAATTACCCAGGTATCTATGTCTCACCAAAAATAATTGCCTTTGGCAGAGTAGATGAGTTTCCCAATTGCCTTCCTACCCGCTGGCCTGAACAATTTGTAAATTTTCTACTTTTTCAAGTATTCTTTTGTCTAGTCTTTATTAATGTATATTTGAAAATGTCATCATTTGCTAGCTGTATGAGCTTCATTTGGTATTCCTCTTGCTTAACAAAGAACTTTCAAAGGATAACTGAATGACAATAATTTTTAACTATTTCTAAAATCACCTTCTCCCTAATTTTCTAAATTGCATGTTTTATTTCCATTACAATATTTCGTCAAAAAAAAAAAACAACAAAAAAAACCTTTTCATTTCCTTAAGTACTTTAGCATACAAGAACTAATATAAATTCATTTTTGTTGCCTTTATTTTCCTTCTCCAGACTTCTTTTTTATTATTATTATGTATTCCTCATAAATTTGGGTTAATTCCTTTTTTTTCAGTTTCGCATTCTGGAAAAAAAATTGTTTCATACTGCTGACAGATCCTTTGACAAATGGCATTTCTTCCTTGCAATCTGAATCTAATTATAAATATAAAAATACATATTAATTATTTTCATCCTCAGTTAAACTATATTTTAAATGAGCTGCTCTGAAAGATATCAGAGCATCCTAATGGACAACAAATCACAGCATATATTCATAGAATCATAGAATGGAATGGGTTGGAATGGACCTTAAAGATCATCTAGTCCCAACCTCCCTGACATGGGCAGGGACACCTCCCACTAGACCAGGTTGTTCAAGGCCTTATCAAACCTAGTTTTGAACATTGCCAGGGTCAGGGGATTCATAACCTCCCTGGGCAACCTGTTCCACTGTCTCACCACCCTAACAATAAAAAATCTCTTTTTAATATCTAACCTCAATTCCCCCTCTTTCAATCTGTACCCATTAAATCTTATGCTATCACTGCAGTTCCTAACAAAGAGCCCCTCTCAGGTTTCCCTGTAGGCCTCCTTCAGATACTGGAGTATTGCTGCAAGGTCTCCTCACAACCTTTTCTTCTCCAAAACGAACAGCACCAACTTTCTCAGACTGCCTTCATAGAGGAGATGCTCCAGTACTCTTATCAACTTTGTGACCCTTCTCTGGACATGCTCCAACAGTTCCACCTCTTTCTTATATTAGGGGAGCCAGAACTGGACACAGTGCTCCAGGTGGGGCCTCATAGGAGCAGAGAAGAGGGGGAGAATGCTGACCTTCTACCTGCTGGCCATGCTGCTTGGGATGCAGCCCAGGACACTGCTAGCTTTCTGGGCTGTGAGTGCTCATTGCTGGCTCATGTTGAGTTTTCATCAACCATCACCCCCAAGTCATTCTCTGCAGGCCTGCTCTCAACCAATTGTCTGCCCAAGCTATAGGTCTACCTGGGATTCCCACAATCCAGGTACAGGACCTCGCATTTCACTTTGTTGAATTTCATGATATTTGCATGAGCTCGTCTCTCAAGTTTGTCAAGGTCCCTCTAGAGTTCCCTTCCCTCCACTGTGTCGACTGCACCACACAGCTTGGCATCGTCAGCAAACTTGCTGAGGATGCACTCGATAGTACCCCTGTAGGTTGTAGTTGAACAGTTCTAGTAGTCTGCAGTCCTGAAGATTGTAGTTGAACAATTCTTTCCTCTTTTCTTCACTAGGGGAAAACCACAGGCCTGTTCATGTCTTATTTGCACAAAATTCTTACTGAAGAAAAAGGAATGAGGGGAAAGTAAATGCTGAATAAAGATTTAAACATGGGGACAGAGACTTCTTAATTTTTTCCATTACGTGATTCTGAACTGTGTTACCCTCTATTTGGTAAGAATTCATTGGCTTAATACTAATTGAAATTGAGAAGAGAATTGCTCAACATTGGTAACTATTCTTATATTCTCTCTTTTTGTTGTACTTTAAAAAAGATCTAAAGAAAGATTTAAGATTAATTCTCCTCTGTTTAGTTTAACTATTTTATTTAAAAAGTGGTTACTAAACTCATTCCCTTCAAGTATATTTAAAGTCAAATAATTTGAGCTATAGTTGTCACAGGCTTTTTCCCTCTTTCTCCATAATTCTGAGAAACCTGTATTCAATGGATATGCTTTTCCTCATTTCTTTTCCAAGTCTAATAAATTTCACAACATTCTTCATTACACAACTGTAATTCACTAACATTGTATCTATGCTAACTTCAGACTACTGGTGTCCTATTTGACTTTTAACTAAAAATTTTAATGCTTGATATAATATTCCTTTTACAAGAACCACATTTCTAGGCACTGGTCAGTTCCATTAGTACTAATAGACAGCACTATTGACAATACCTAATTATCCATATGAATACCTGTAGATAAATTATATCACTTCTGTATCTCTAGATTTATTTTGTGTGTGTGTGTGCTTCTTTTATACCTCTGATTATATTTAAATAAAATAATTCTTCTCTTAGGCATTACTTCCTATTTCATAAACAGTTCATCCTCTATCTTATTTTAAACTTAAGTGCCAGGCCATACTTGAAATTGTAAACTAGATTTACTATAAAGCAGTGGATGCACTATAAAAACTTGAGAACA
The DNA here is from genome assembly GCA_035222235.1 of Margarornis squamiger. Taxonomy (NCBI): domain Eukaryota; kingdom Metazoa; phylum Chordata; class Aves; order Passeriformes; family Furnariidae; genus Margarornis; species Margarornis squamiger. Next base: position 121,704,449 of record JAWWTY010000077.1, read on the forward strand.
GAGTGACTGCATGAAAAAGATTCATCTCAGAACAGCTGAAGATAAGAAAAGGCATTTTACACTGCTTATTATGCCTGAAAGGGACCCAAGACCATGAAGGTGAAACCCATGCTAACAATAGGGAACTCACCTAGTCTTGCCCTCAAAGTGGCAAACCACCTTATCACTAGAGAAGGAAACAATCCTAAAGGAAAAAAAAAATAATAATAAGGAAAAAATATGAGTAGAATAGCAAAGACATAGTCTTGCTTTTGGTATCAGATGTGGAGACTGTGAGTTTCTAAGATGCTGAATTCTCTTTAATAATCATTAAAAGGTAGACTAACATTGAGCAGGTGATGAAGGTTATATGCATTAAATTGACAATGTTTGGGGCAAAGGATATCAAAAAATTCCCGTTACCATGAAATTCTAAGAGCAATTTAGTAAATAAAAGGAAAAAGCAAACAAACAAAACAAACAAAACAAAACAAAACAAAAAAACCCAAACAAACAAAACAAAAAAAAAACAACAAACAACAAAATATCATACCTCTCTGGAAAAACTCCGTACATAATTACCATCAGTAGCTTTCTGCCTGAACTGCCTTAGTGAGAGAGGAGGCAAATGTTTACCAAAAAGCCCTTAAAAGCTGGAGATTGTTTTAAAAGTTGTATCATTAAAAGACCAGAAGGGGCTTTTTTATTACTGTTGGTCAAACAAACAAACAACAACAAAAACAGGAATTTATATATCAGCTGTAGTAACTTAACACTCAAAGCTAACAGCACAAACCCTTTCTTTCCATAAAATATATAAACATTATTCACAGAATTGGTTCTGCCAAGATAAATCAATACTGAAATAATGCACTTTTAGAAAACATCAATCAGTGTAAAGATACATGGAATTTTCTTTTTAAAATGAAATATATATATATATATATACAGTTGAAAGGTCTAAGCATCAGACAATCCAGAAGTAATTTAAATAATTAAAAAGCAGCCTATCATAAGACATGCCATATTGGAAGGAAGCTGACTGTCCATCATAAGTGTATATAGATATAAAATATCTCAGGTTGCATGACATATATATGACTGTGATGTGTCCATCATACTGCTCACATGATCTTAGCAAGCTTTACAAGGGATGTTAAGATTAGAAAGGATCATCAGTCATCAATCCTGATTTCCTGCATGATAAAGGGCTTAGCATTTTCAAAGCGCATACATAATTTAGAAACATATAGACTGTGGGGTTCTCGTTAGATGCCCGACTCCTACTGATTCCACATTTGATAAATGACATTGAGTATCTTAAATCTCTAAGGTCCAGATCCTCAAAGGCACTTTGGAAGCTAATTCCCCCTACAATCAAAGAAAATCAAATGCCTAAATGTCTTTGAGGACCTAGGTCTAACCCATTTTTGAAAAATTTGCCCTTTGTGTCTCTCTTGATAAAGATAGGTGTAGTTAGATGAGGGGCCATTTTCATTTTCCTTCGTAAGGAGGTGATAATGCAGGCACTTGTCTTTAAGTGTCTTTAAGTCATCCTGGAAGTGGATGACTCGGAATCAGCCCTCTCCTCAGTCTGAGGATATTCTAATTACACCTTCTGCCTCCCAAGAGGGTGCCTTAAGCAGTACTCTCAGCTAAGCTACATTCTACACTATTCAGGAGAGGGCACGTTATCCACTGCTTTTTGCAGCAACTGCACTCCCATGAAAAATAGAGAATTGAAGATTCACTGGGCCAGAGAGAGAAAACAAGTAGAAACACAGCACACATTTGGAGAAAAAGACAACATGAATCCCAGTCCTTCCTTGAGTTCATTCTTCGTTTTTGTTAGTCATTTATTATGGCAAATATAGCTATGAATGTGGGAGCAGGATTCCTACCTGCTCTCAGCTATTAGGGTAGTGCCTTAGCCATCCAGCTGTTTTATAAAAGAGAGCTATCACAAGCACTAGCAGTAGCATAGTCACAGGGACCTTCTCTTCTGTTTTCACTTGTGCAGATCCTGCTCCTTCTCTGAAAGTTTGAACACCTGTTTATAAGAGGGCATAACAGCCCATCAATTCCAAGAAGGAGATCTGAGCAATGTTCCTAAACTTTGAGTACAGGTAAAAATGTATTCTTTTTACAGGGTGGTTTTTAGTGTCTACCATCAGCTGTTTCTAACTTCAGGTGTCTCCTTGATAAACTAGCCAACCTTCTGATTCCCATTCTGAAGGAATGGGAATGTTAGCAATAGTGTACACAAGGTGCTCAAAACCCAAACACAGAACTCTGGCCTCCATTCTACAGGACAGTGTGTGGGCATGGCTGGCATTGCACTTAGCTTTTAAAATACCTAAATCTGTTGTTGGATTCATTTGTAAAACACTAAGTAACATAGCTGCCCTTTTCAAAACTGATCAGACTCACAGAAAGAAACAAGGGAATTAAGCATTCCCAGGATAATAATCCTGAAATGAAGTTAAGTAGTTGCCACTGCTGGAGTGCAGAAAACAGCTTCTCAAAGGTACAAGACTATTGGTACAATTTAAAAATCTTTCCTACAACTGTCCCAAAACATAAATGCATGTTGTCTCTCATGTAATGCAATTCCCTCTGTGACCAAGAGAAACAAGAGAAAAAGCAAACAAGCTACAAAATGTTCTGATTAATAAAAATCTAAATGGGAAGTTCCTGTACTGTTATTCTTCTGCCAGAATACCACTAGCATACTCTGTTTAGAAAAATCAACAGTAGGCTTTAGGCAAGACATATAAGAGGGCCACAATCGGCCTGACCCTACAGTTATCCTATGATTTATAGTCTTCTTACAGAAATGTACTGTATTTGACACTGGCTAAGGGGTTAATCAGTTCTCAGCATTGGCTTTGTAATAGGGTCCTGCCCTCAGGGTCTATTCAATCAATCAGAGTTGCCCAATGCTGTAATGCCTCAGTTCTGTGTGTAGGCAGATGAGTGTGCTGTCATTCAGCATCCTGGAGGTATATGGGCTTTGAAAAGCTTAGTGGAAATTCCACCTACACCAGGGCTGTCAAGCTCACTCCATGGAGAGCACTGATGATAAGAAGTGAGGTAACCATGTTGAAAAAGGGGTCACCATCTTCTCTGAGGGCAGCCTGAAGTCTTGGACCAGCTGAGAATAGGAAGCTACAGCCATTTTGAAGAAGGAAAATGCTTAGTCACATCCTCTCTAGAAAGAATTGTTCTTTGGGCCTGTTGCAAAGGAAATTTTTCATATTGAAGACTACAAAGGAAAACTGCCATGAAATTAAAAACATTTCTTCCCCAAAATAGCCAAAAATTCCAGAAGATATATGGTCAAGTGGAAAAGTAATCAGGAATATTTCTGTAGAGAATATGGGGACTAAAGATAATACTCATCTGCATAAAGGGACATTAGGTCAGAATCTGGAAGACACTAACTTGGGTGTTTCCATTGTTCAGTTGTGCAATATGGCATCCAGCCCGTACAAAATAATTCTCCACCCATCAGCTCAGTGCTTATATGCAACATTTTAAACAGTTCCTAAAACAACCAGGGCTGGACTGTTGAACGTAACTCCATTGTGTTGCTTAGCTACCTTACTGCTGTGTGCTGTTGCTGCAGAAACTGGTATGCATCAAGCTCTCAAGACTAGGGGTCTACCTGGTTTTTTGAATGCCTTTTACCCTGAATATAAGAGGAATTTCAAACAATATCAGGCATTTGCAGTGCTGGAGGTCCTTCCATCAACTGCCTTCTCCAGGTTACCTTTCAGAATAGCTGGTGCTCTTAAGACGAGTACCCCCAAAAGACACACATACTTATAAAACTTACTGGACGTATAATACCATGCATTCAGACAGTGATTATGTTGCCCAAAACAGCCTGGCTACTGTGGAGAAGCAAGGTGTTTCAGATTTAACAGTGAGGGTCAGCACTTCTACAAAGCATAGAGGGAAGGCACTTTACTTAAACCTTTTGTTAATTATCATTCACAAGGAAAATAATAGTTCTCTAAAGACAGCTTTCTTTATTTTTACTAATTGTAGTTCTGTATCAGATTACCCAGAAGTAGGTATCAGAGGAAAACTGAAGGAATTTTTTCAGTAATAGTACGTATGCGTGGGGTCAAGAATTTTTCAAAAAGCTTCTGAAATACTCCCTGAAGAGGGGAGGAGTGGAAATGTGATCTTTCTCTCTGGGTGGTAAATAGAAGGTGTAGGAAATTGTGTGTGTATATATGGGGGAAGTGGAGGGGAAAAATGTTTCTGTTTAGACCTCAGCAGAGCTTTCAGCAGCCAGTATTTCAAAACATAAACGGGAACACATTTGACACAAGTGCATATGCTCTTTCTTTTCAGTGACAAAAGATTACATCATTTGCTTTGGTCAAAGTAGTGCTGATGATAGAAAAGGTAGTCTCAACACAATCAGAGGGGTTTTCATCGTTGGTTTCAATAGAGATAGGTAGAAAATCCATTCTTATCAAAATTAGTAGTTAACAAATATACACATATGAGAAATGTGCATATTTCAGAGATGGATCCATATAAATTCAAAAATATAGACCTAAACAAACTACACTTACTTTTGTCCTGAATAAATTTTAAACAATGTGATTATTGTTTAATATCTAAAATATTTCTGCATATGAATGACTGGAGAGAATTAATTTCTTATTTTTTTTTTTATTTAGTTTCATAGGAATAGCTTTTTTTTTTCCCTGCTCTAACAAGATATTTGTATCACTAACATTAATTTACATTTATGGCAATAGAGTTCTGGGTATCCATGAATGGAGACATGATCTTTTCTTTCTTTGGCTTCACAACTCTGCCTCATCTATAAATAAGAAAAATAAATTGTAATATGAAAACAGTAAAAATTTACCTGTGTTTTCCTGCTATAGGTAATTTCTGCTGAAACTCCCAAATAAAATTTAAAATAGCAATAATTATGTTGATATGGCTTGTTGATGTTTGGGTTTTCTCTTTTTTGTTTCTTTTGTTGGTGTAAATGTGCCAGGGAAATATCAGCAATTAATTATCTATCATGTGGCATTCATGAAACCTAAGGAAATTGTCAGTTTTCTTTAAACATCTAATTTTGAAATCAGTTACACGGCACAGTTCATTAGGGAAAAAAAATTAGAATACATGTTTTAACTCTGCTACAGTAATATAGAAAGGGTTTATTCTCATCCCTGCACGTGCATGCACTTCCTTAAATATTTAAACTCTTGGGTTTGGAGACTGGTTATCTCCAAGCACTTCTATAACATGTAGGATAAAACACATCCGAGGATGTACAGCCATAGTCATAACTATTCTTTTTTTAAAACGTTGCTTCAAAATATAGGAATGATCTAACACATTAAGTACAGAAAAAATCATGGAAGAATTAACTTTCTTTTTCTTTCTTTCTTTCTTTCTTTCTTTCTTTCTTTCTTTCTTTCTTTCTTTCTTTCTTTCTTTCTTTCTT
>JAWWTY010000077.1:121709975-121740995 GCA_035222235.1 Margarornis squamiger
TTTCTTTCTTTCTTTCTTTCTTTCTTTCTTTCTTTCTTTCTTTCTTTCTTTTCTTTCTTTTCTTTCTTTCTTTCTTTTTCTTTCTTTTTCTTTCCTTCTTTTTCTTTCTTCTATTTTCTTCCTTTCTCTTTCTTTTCTTTTTTTCCTTTCTGCTTTCCTTTCCTTTCTTTCTCAATATTTTTATATTATCTATGAATGTTCCAGTGTTTTTGTTTTTTTCAGGTGCTGTTCCCTCTGTCTACCACTGGAGGACAGGTGAGCTCAGTTAAATGCCCATAACCAGCACAGACTTACTGGGTACAACACAGTCACATTAGGTAAGGAAAAAACATTTGGCAACATTTCTGTTGTTTTAATATTTTCAAGGCTGTTAGTGTTAAATGAAGTATGTGACTCCTGAAATTCTGAGGTCATTTCAATGGTTGTTTTCTAATAGGAGAGGTAAGAGAATAACAGCAATACACCAATGCAGTTACTTCCAGTTCAGACACAAGATAATTCACTCACTGTTGAGAGACTGAAATAACAATGTTTATTGCGAATCAAATGGCTATTATTATAATTAGCATTTAAATATTTCAGTCATTCTGTATGAGAAGAAATGAACTGGGGGGGAAAAAGTCACTAAATGAAGAAAGCATAATTTTTGGACAATGCCATGCAGGTTTTTTTAATATTCAGAGATAATTTGCCATATACATGACCAAACAGATATTCAGTGAAGGTAGCATTTTTAACAGGATGCAGCAACTCTTTGACATCTCTTTCTTTGACATCAGCATTGTAATCAGCCACCAATTCCTGCCATTTCAACAGACAGTATAAAATTACCAGTCAAGAGAGAACAAAAGGAGGTACTTGATCTTTTTATAATGCTTTTAAATGTTACAATTCACAAAATGAATGCTCTTGTGTTGCATCGTGCAGTACAGCATAGTGCTGTGAAGCTTCATTAACAAATAAAATATTTTTCAGCTAACTGCTCTTGAAGGTTGCTTGATGTATAAACTGGCCTCTGACTATGATGACAAGTCCTGGAGAAAAAACAACTCTATGTAGATCAGTTTGCTTTTGTTTTTGTTTCCATATGTATCTTTCCAGAATGAATAAACACTCACAATTTAAAGCTGCAATATGTAGTTTTTTTCTGTCACAAAATCTTTTCATGCAAAAAGTTTCTAACAGCTTCCCCTTCACCATGCATCTGTGTATGAGGATATTGTGCATATGATGCTGGAGTTTAATAAAATAACATCTATCACCACAAAAAAAAACATGAGTCTTAACAAAACCACTTACACCTACTTAATATTTTGTATCCAAATGTAAATTTTCCAAGATTTTGCTATGATAGGTGGAAAGAAAGTGAATCAAATCAAAACCAGAAAATACTCATGACCAAAGACTTTCAAAAACAAACAATAATTTTGAATACTTGGTATTTTATTTATTCAAATGTCTATAGTATAGAGGGAACCAATTTTCAAAACATACCAAGGGCTCTCTCTGCTGTACACAGTGTATTTTAATTGAAGCCTGTTTAGATAACGCATGCTATGGTCCACGCAGAAACCATTTCAAAAGTTTAGACATTGTAATTATGCTGCTTTATTGGTCACTATGATCACTGATGTCCTGAGTCAGTGCAGTAGCAGAAAAATCTGCTATGAGAAACTGGCCAGGTAATTTCATCGGGTATATTCTGGCTGACAGTTAAAGTGAGAGGCAAAGTCCAAAAGACCTCTATCAACTTGACCTTGAAAACTCTTACATTAAAATCTAGAGATCAGTTTAGCCCTTAAATGACACATATCAGTCTGACATCTGAGAGTTTCTCAAATGCCAGTAAGACATTTAGCACTACTTGCCCATGTTGCAACACCTTGTGCTTCAGAAAAAAGGTGAAAAACATAAACCCCCACAAATCATACTGAACATGAGAAAGGTGGGAAAAAAATCCTTCCTGTCCACTACTGGTAGGCCTGAAATACACATTACAAAAATAGTATGAAATCCTCTTTCCATTCCTCTTTAAATAACTAATTTAACTCCCAAAGATTTCTGAAAGGGAAGTTGACGGTAGAGCAGTGGTTTGGGAGCATGCCAGACTGCTCTCTCTTTACAGGCTGGAGTCCAGACCCCTGAGCTGGGAGCATGCTGTGTCTCTCCTTTGGGGTTGAGGGCTGCTGAACTGAGCTCCTCGCCAGTGAAGTGTACAGCACTATTCAGCTGACAGGTTGCTGACACCTTATTTAATGCCAGCTGTATCTCCATTGATTACAGTGGCAGCTTAGTCACCCAATTCACATACAGACACTTGTATAAAAATACTTCGGATTCTTAACTTTGAGTGTACTTTCATTTTTAGCGGGTAAGCTAGAAAGTGGGACTGAAAAAGGAATGTCTTTTTTTCCCGAACAAAATGCACTGCTCACAACAGACATATTCAATAATGCATACATGACTTGAAGTCACTGAGCTAGGACTGCAAATTAAGACACTTTAAAATAAAACTGACCAAGTGAACGTTTGTGTCTCATAAGCAGCATCTACATGGACAAAACCCAAAAGCACAGCAGAGACACTGCCCTCTTTACTTACCAAGTGGTTATGCCAATCTTTAGCTACAGTGCATATAAAATGTATTTCTTGTATCATTTGTCTCTCAGACATACAGAATATAGTGTCACATTTTCATAATGTCCTGTGTTCTAATAATGCCTTTTTAATGCCTGGGAAATGGTGGCTGCATCATCAGCCTCCTGATAAGGAGGATAAGCAAGTGATTGTATTGACCATAAACAGTAGGGCACAGTCCTGCATCCTGATATAAACTACCATAGCGTGTCTGCTCTGTGTCTAGCTTTTGCTTAAGGACACACTAAATGTTTGTCTTCCTTTTTGAATTTGCAGTTCTCACAGGCTGGGACCCACCAATGAAGTTAACGAATAAGATACCCAAGGAGGACATGGGCAAAGCATGCATATAAGTAAATAGTTTACTGGATCATTTTACTGCTTTAAGTTTACTTATGACCTTTGTTGGATTGAGTCCTCACTAAACTTACAATACCAAGTAGAAAAATAAAGCTGCTCATAGCTACTTGAGAAACTGAACAACCACAAGTGGAAAAGGCCAAAACTTAAACATCAGCATTTAGGAAGCTAACCATTATTACCTTTAACACTGCTGGAAAAAATCATTCCAGACCTGTATCTGGATTCTAACTCATACAAGAAAAATTATTGCATTAAGTTTTCTTAATATTGCAGTTTTTGTGCAAATGAAATGCGATGTTAAAATGTCACCTATTTGGAAAAAAATGACTTAGTATAAGTTAGACAAGCGTATTGACAGAATGATATTTCCTGCCTGAAATCAAAAAGGGATCTATGTTCCCATGGGAAGTTATAATACAACTGGAAGAAAATAAATAGCCAATTGTAAGTTAGGGTGTGTGGGGGTGAACTTTTCAATAAGGTTGTTAGTATTTTATTATTTTTAGGTGAACTGTTTTCAATGAAAAAATCTCATTTAAGGAGTCAATTAGAAAGAAAAAGTGAGTCATTAGTTTGTGTATGACGTTATTTCAAGCTTTTTGATTTTTTTATTTTTTTTTACACTTCCCAGAATTTCCAACACAATTGAATTGTTATTCGTTTAAGAGCTGGAATAGGTTTAAGACTAAAAACTGGGGCTACTTACCATGAAATAATCCCTGTTTTCCTGCCAGAATTGGATTGTTTCCTCTGAAATGCAGACAATATTTTCTACCTCTGCCTATTGCCTAGGCTAGCTGTGTTTCACTTATGAAGGTAATTAAGTTTTCTACTAAATGTTCATATAAAATACATCATGTGTACAGAACTCTAGAGCCCTCTAGTGCCTGTCATTCCACTTCCTGTGTATCTCCTGAGGAGTAATTCCATCGATTTTAAAGGAGAAATTAATTCACCTGCCCATGCACAACTGTGTGCCGCTGCTCTCATCTAAGTTGATACCACAAGAAAAGCCAGTATGAATCTGAAAAGCAGATGGCAAGGCAGTAACTGCTGGAGCTTTCGGGTGCTGTGCTGGCCCACTTACTAGTTCTATAAGCAGTGCTATCTGGATGGTAGCACATTGCCTTTTGAACTGTGCTGTCTGGGGAAGAGCAAAAAAGCTTCTGTAAATTGTATACTGGTTTATGTGTCCATAGGTTATTGACAGGGGGCTTTTCAAGGTTATTTGCTCAGGAGTTTGAATCAGTCATTTAAAATACAACAATATTTGAAATAGAAATTGAGAAGGACATGCTAGGTGAGACTAAAAAAAAAAAAAAGGCAAGCAGAAGCAGAAGCTTTGGATGAGAATATTACGTATACTGCAAGACGCATTTCCTGGTAAGCAAGAATAAAAGCTTAATTAAAAGCTTAATTCTGAAATATAGTATTGGCCACAGGAGTGATAGATCCTAGTTACCTGCAGATTGCATTGTTCAATTTGAAGGAAAACAATATTCACTTTTGGAACATTGCACATCTAGGAAACAATGCATAAAGAAAGTTCTGACTGAACACCAAACTCACAAAGCAAAAGAAGTTGGTTCATCTCTCCAAGTACTTGAATTGTTCCCAAGCCCCTTTCAGACAATACTGAACAATGGAAAGGCAAACCATTTTGCCAATCAGAAGCTCTCCTCCAACACATTGCCATGCTCATGGAATCACGATAGAAAGCGACTTTGCTGGAAGTACCAATCTTGCATTAATCAAGTATTTTAATGTTCGCACATACTCCAGCATAATTTTTGAATGAACAGTTAAACAAGACTGTGTGTTAGGCTTTGACAATAGAAAATCACAAATTTTGTATGCCTATTTATAGTATTCATATTCTTTCTTAGAAAATCATGGGTTCTATTTGCTGTTTATGTTTGGTTTACAGAAATTCACTTAATATCAGGCCCAAAAAGCAAAACGGTAGTTAGGATCTATGCGTTACTAGAGCTACTTTCTTGGTGTCTTGGTATTCAGACATTTATAAATTGGAGAAATTCCAGTCATTTGGACTTAATTTCACAGGTCAGGCTCAATACAGTGTCTTTTAGAGGAACACAAGATACCAGCCTTTTCTGACTATGAGGTGAGGGGAATCATTCTCAGAGGAATCATCAGAAGTCGGTACAGCAGCCATGCCCATCCTTTTGGAAGTGAAGGGGAAGCAGATAGACTTTTATGGAAACACTCAAGATCCTTCATATGACAAACACCTTCTCTCCCACATTATGTTACTCAAACAAAAAGTTACCACAACACATTTTGAAACATCAAGGAGGGAGGAGGGTCACGTATCAGGTCTCATGATCAGATGTTGTACATGTGTAGCTTACAACATAGACGAGAATACTTGCATTTTGGTAACATGTGAATGTACATCAGAAGAGTGGAAGAGATGTGCTGAATTGTCCTCATGAGTTACAGCCAACCATCATAAAATATGGTATTCTTGGTACAGAACGTCCATAATCCAACTGTTGCAAACACTGGAAGAAGATTAAAGAGGAGACAAAGTAGGGTCTTATCATTAAGTCATTAATGAATGGTCTTTTGGAGACTTGACTTCTAACCTTGAAATGCACTAAAAAAATTGCGGCCCACATGTATTAGATTCACATTGTTTTGATTTTGGGAATAAATTCCCTGAAAACTTCCTCTACATTGAACACATTTCTTCCAGGGATGAAACTGTGAATGCAGACAGCCTGTAGCCTGTTGCAGGCCATGCCAGTACACTGATCTAATACCTGTAGTCCTTCTGAGTCCAGAATCCTTATTGACAACATAGAGAAAAAATGCATATTCTCTCAGTGTAAGAGTCAATCAAAGACATGGGGAAGACAGAAGTGGCTATACTAGATCAGAACAGATTCTGGAGTGTGAAAGAGTGGAGGCTAGATGGTTATAGGAGTGGCAAATTAGAAGAAATATTAGGTCAGGATTAGAGTGTCAGGCCTGGTAAAGGACTCATACTGACTGAGCGAGTAGACTGGCTTACAGGCTTATAACAGGGAATAGTAAGACAAAAGCAGGGAAGAATCAGACAAAGGAGAACAAAAACAAACAAAAAAACATTAGATGCTGGGATGAACCAGGAATTATTTCAGAAGGAAACTGGGATAAAATAGAAGACAGGACACAATATGGGTATGAATAACCTGGACAGTAATAACTATGGCCTGAGAAACTGCCTGCTATCTCAGCTTGTACCACAGATCTCTACATGTAAAAGGTGGAAACAATGGGCAGGAAATGAGAGACTTGGAGCCACGCATTAAGCCAAATAATGAAAATACTTTTCTATCACTCTGGAAACATGATTTTAGAGTGTTGTTCACCATGGTAATAACTCAACAAAAGACTTTTGACATAATAATATTAGGTGCTGCATGTTTAAAAGTCATGAACTCAGCATATTCAAAACATGGAATTCATAAGGCTGAGTCAGAGATTCAGCTTTGACCTACATTGTCTGAACGAAAAATTAAGTTTGTGGACTGGGATTCAAGGCAGACAGTATGTGGAACATAGTGATGCATGATCCCACTCTATCAGAGAGCTTCAGTGCACCTAAAATGTCTTGACTGAATTTAAACACCTGTTTTACGGCCACTGTTCAGATTTCCAGGTTCCTAGGACCTGACATAATTTCCTGCCTTTAGACATCAGTTTGCTCCCAGGGTAGTTTAAGCATTTGGCCTTTGACAAAATTGAGAAAAAGGAAACTGAGCAGGACTTGAACCCGTATGACCCTTTCTGGCCAAATGCCCAAACAACTATTTACGGGGCAAGGCTCCTACTATCTAGTCTGATCGCCTTTCCCTTTCTGGCTGTAATGTATCTCAGTGATAATAGAAAGAGAAGCTAAGTCATGGTCAAATCACTCCAGGGACTGTCAGTACCGATACCCTCCTAGAACAAAAAAGCTGGATGTGAAAATCCTCTTACAGTGAGGAGCTAGATCAAAGAGGTCCTTTGGCAAACAGCTGAATTATTAGGCTATGCAGCCAGAAGCATCAACTTCCCCCTGCACACATGCAGTCAGATATGATCTCAGTGATTATAATTAGCTGTTCTTCTCCAGGGTCTGACATATGCTGCTCTTTACAATGTGTATATCTAGGGTATCTCATGCACCCCAGGACAAAAGAATAAGATTTTCCTAAACTAAACTCTCAATTCTAGCTAAAATGTGTCCTGACTGTGTTTAAATGGACACTGATGGTCTGACTGTACATCCAGTAAAAAGATATGTGATCATGTGCTTTATCCCACCTAAGCTGTGGATAACAAAAAGTTGTATATGCAGCCTAAACTGCACTTTTAGCTTTTGATTACTTGTCTTTTCTACTGCAAAAGAGGAATATAATGCGATGTTTCTGGACAGTAGGCAGGAGAGATAAAAATGTAGCCACATTAATAACAAAGGGATATAACAATAATTTAAAGCAGTACATGTGCAATGAGACTTAATATAATGAAATAAAGAATAAGAAAAATTAGGGGGAAAAGTGCTCTGAGCACTAGAAATATTGGATTGATTAATAATTTTCCATGGGTTATATTAGGTGTTTTTTAACATTTTTATAAAAATGCCAGTCAAATGCAAATGTTCTATATCAAATGTTCTGAAATCAAAGAAGAAAATGTACTACTTCTTCTCCATGTATGCATTGACTTTCTGTTTCAGTGTTTTGAGCAATAACTCAACTCACTTAACTTATTTATAGTGACATAAATCTGTAGGAAACATATTGACTTAAGAAAATTCAGTACCCTATTTTGCGAGGTGTTGAGACCCTCCTCTTCACCTCTAAGTTTGTACACATAGACTGAGAAAAATACAGAAGGTTTTCTGTTCCTTGCTGCACATAACATTACCGTTCAAAGGTGATTCAGTGCACAGTTGTGTAATACTAATATTAATTTCTTGTCTCAGTGAAAGCAAAGATGACAGGGAAATACTATGAATGAAGCTCAATTCAAGATGACCTCTCTATTTGAGATACTCGTTAATTAGCAGATACCACTTTTTTTACAGTTTTCTGCAAATAAGAAGGAAGCTGTTAGGTAAAAAAATTTGAAAATAAAATACAGTCAGTGACATTCAGATCTATACATAAAGAGTTCTAGAAAGAAGTCTCCATCAAATATCAGCATCTTTCAGATTAGTTTTTCCCATGAAAATACTGCTCAACAATCATTCCTGTTGTGACAAAGTGTTTAGCAACATTTGGGGGTTGATTTTGGATCTCATGAGAGTCAAATCTCAGCTGGAAATTATGTTTTCTGTTTATCCATTGATTGAGTTAAAATATTTTTCTGTTAAAGGAAGTTGATTCTTCTCTATTATTTATTTAAAAGATGTGTTGTGTGTGGTAGTCAAAGTCTGATTTTAGAAACATAGGAGCCCCTGCTGGACTTCTTTCTTGTGAGAATATACAGCAGAAATCCTCATTCGTGTATATCAAGTCTATATTAACTGTTATATAGGGTCCATTTTGACATTTACCTAGACCTACTGTGTGTGCAGAATGGTAAAATCAACTCTAACACCCAAATTTATCTAAGTCTGTAGATTCTGGAGCTGACATAAAAATGGTAAGACTTATATATGGTAAGACTTGATTTGGAATGAAATGGTTTCCAATCTGACTGCATTCACTCAGTTGACAGTGGTTGTAGTCAAATAATGACCCAAGACAGCTCGTGCCTAAGTTAGAAGACCACTAAGAGTTTTCATTCACATACCTAAATTGTATATTTCCTACCTGAAACATTTTATCTGGAACATTATTGCCTTGAAACATTAAAAATACCAAGGTTTTAAGCACAGTGGCTGTGCTATAAACACATTTTGCGATGTGATTACTGAAGATACAAAAATAGAACCTATCTTTTCAGTTAGATGTTGTGTTTGGGTTTTAAGCAAGCTCTTGAAAGTCAGAATACTGGCATAAGTGTTAAATTCTCTGCATAATGTGTACATTGGACATCATTTTGTTGTCATTTCATTCAAGTGAATGTGTTTGTATGCAACATTATTGCATATATATATTTGGCAAGAGAAATTGGGACTTAGAAATATTCAACACGGCATGTAGATCATTAGAAAGTCCCTTAACTTTTCTTCTTTTACCCTCTATTTTGTATTAAAAACCAGCAAGGGACTGGCTGGCACCATCTCAGAGTACATTGTGGTTTGTTTCCTCATTATGGTAATTTGTGGTTAACTTTGCATTTTCTATTTTCTTTTCAACATTGTCTCATTGTTCTCTCCCCTTATGTTTAGAAGTATCTTGTTCAAAAAAGAAAAGATACTATTTCCCTGTAGAAATAAACCCAGGCCCACTCATGAAGAGAACTATTCATAATATAGGGTTAGCATTAATCTAAAAAAAGCCCATCTGTGTTACAGAAAAGACCTCTGATTCATGAAACCATACTGAATGCCAGTTCAGCTTTCTGAAAGAGCTAATGTTTTACTGTTACAAAGTTTAGACAAACATTTGCTCCCTCTAAGCATTAGTCCAGATCTTTAGAGGGGTGGCCATACAGTGGCAGCTAATTTAGGTACTTACTGTTCTGTTTATCATTTTCCAGAGCTGGTCAATCTAGTCAATGGGAAGAAACAGAGCCCTAGAAGGGCTAAAGTCAACTAACTATAGGGCTGTGTATCTGTGTCTTCTTTTTGTTTGAGGAGCAGTTAACGGCACTGTTACGGATACTTGGAAACTTAAGAGAAGAATCACACTGTTTTACTACAATAATATTATTCATTCAAGCTTCTCTGCCTCTTGTCCAAATAAGTGTTTCTTTCATTCCTCTTTTGCCATCATATCAGAAGGAAACTCAGAAAGATTCATGGAGGGCAAGTGCTGTGTCATAAAGTGAAAGGAAACAGATGGTCACCCATGACCTAAACAGTAACATTGCAAATAAGCAGTCAGGGCTGAACATCTGCACCCTGGTTTCTATAAGCAATAGAAGAGACAAGATTCTTTGCTCAGCTTCATCTGACAGTTTTTTATAGGTTTTACTTTATATTTTATTTATTTGTAGACTCAGATATTTATTTATAGACTGAAAGGTAAATTGGAGCTTCAATTTTACAATTTAATACCCTGACAAAGATTTGAATGGGGTTTTATGCAATATATAATAAAAGAAAGAATTTGGGTCCAATGTGTGTGTGTGCATGCTTGTTTCTGAGTCTGTGTATAAATACACATGATAATTTTCATGCAAATCATAAACTGAACCAGAATTTCAGTTAAAAAACAGAACTCACAGTGCCAACTGAAGATCGTAAACTCTGTGCCTCATGCTTGGTCAGTGGTGAATCCCAGAGATACTCTCAGTGACATGGTGCTTCCACAAAGATAAGAGGTCTATCAATCTAATCAGAATCTTCTGTATAAACCGTTCCATTATTAATTCAGATTTTCTACAACTACTTTGTTTTATATTTCTAGCAAGGAATATGGTCTTCCTCAAAATGTTAAGTTCTGATGATCAGTATATAAATTAATACTCTCGAAGGTGGCAAGTAGCCTTAAATAGCAGAAATATCACATATCATAACAATGATCCCTCTCTTAATAATGCCCCTTTTCACAGAGCAAGCAGTTTGGTTCTTTCATTTTTTTTGGGGTGGGGGGGTTAGCTTGTTTTTTTTTTTTTAACAAAAAAACTCATTTTGAGAAACCAGAGGTACGGTTTGAAAAACACGGTCAATAATAAGAGTATCAGAAAGAACCAACTTCACAAACTGTCCCTGACGCTTGAACAACACCTAATCAGAACTTCTATGGAAAAATAATACAGATTTTACATCTACCACAAGGATACTAAAGGCCTGGCACTACGAGATTATGTACAAAACAGCTGTTTTGTACTTCAGGTAGACTCCACACATCTGTCCATGCAGTTGTTCTATATGTTAGCTGTTTACCTATGCTTAAAATAAATTAAAAAAAAAAAAAAAAACAAACCATGAGGGACTTGACAGTGGGTAACACATTCAGCATGTGCCAACAAAATCATCCTGGGGCAAAAAATTATAAGCACCATACTTGTAAATCTTAACTGGTTTCCCTGCACTTGAAGGAAAGTGTGGACCTAGTGGAAACTGAAAGGGAATGATAAGAATCATCAGGTATCTAGGAAATAGCACCTTGGAGGAAAGATTAAATGCATTTAGTAGCTTACACTGAAGAAGATCAAAATGAGAGTACAATGGCATGGTTCCAAAAATATCAAAGATCAGAATTATTTGTTTTTAAGTTTAGGGTGGCTTTTGTTTAAAGGGCAGAAAAGAAAACTTGAGTTAGGTAAAAAGAAAAGTCTTAATAATAGTAAAAGAAAATGAGGCATTACAAGAGGTGGTCTGAGGAAGTTGTGGAATCTTTAGAACTGGAAGTCTTTAATACTACCTAACAAGGAACCATCAATCAGAATGTACCTAAAATTGATTATGTTTGAGTTATTGATAAGGTGATCTGACAAAGTATCCTACAGGACTACAGTTTAGTGAAACAAACTTCAATTTTCACCATTCTACTTAGGAAACATGTCCTTCTCAATGATTCCTGTGGCTTTATAGACCCAACCAAACTATTGAATTCCAGCTCAAGAGTATAACTGAAACAAACCACAAGTAAATAGCAGAATAGTTGTGTATGTCTTCCATTTCTCCTGCCATGCAGTGATATTTTCAAAAACCTAAATGAATCGGGTACGTAGGATTTTTTTGCGGACATAAAGGTATTGCAGTTAGTGAACACAAATAGTGTTTTAGGTGCTGATTGCCCTGTTATTTAAGTGAGGCCCAAGTCATTAAAATTAAGCTTTCTAAACTGTATTTGGTTGTGCCTGAGCTCCAGACAAACCCATTTTCCTAACCCATCTGCACTTACTATCATGACCAAAGAAGAATGGTTTTAACTGAACTAAACTATTTTAAAATACTGAGGCAAGGATTAAGTATGAAAAACACTTTAACAATTAAGGCACCACAGCAACAACAGATCATGGAGAATTGAACTGATATATAATCTGCAGTGTGATGTCATTCTGGTACACTGTCAGAAAATGCAGAGTTTTGTCTGAAGTGGTTATTAATGCTGCACAGCACTTTCAGTAAACTCACTGGGAAATTTGGAAACTCTGCTCCAACAAGTAACAAACCCCAGGTAGCAGCATTTCTGAAGTAGTTGTTCAGGGAGATCTCAGGTGTCTGATGTGAACCACCAGTCTCCAGTCTCTTAGAACTTGTATTTGTCACCATGACCAATGCCACAAGGTCCTGAACCATAGTGCTTTTATTTAGCTCTCTATATACTGTTTATAAGAAGGAAAATGTATTTTGTTTTGACCTAGATAATTCTATATTACATCAGAACAATGCTACTGCACTTGAATAAAATGCAATTATTTTTAATGAAGTATGTAAATGAATAAGGATGGCTAAAGTGCTCGCATGTTATTGTGACAGAGGCCAATATAATATGTTAGAGAGATGTATCAAATTATACATAATCAGTTCCATCATATTAATGAATTTGGAAATTGTCTTTTCTAATGCACAAACATCAGAAAGAGTGAAGCATGTGAAGATTCACAAATGTAATTTATCTTACAAACTGCAATCACACCAGACTGAACAAGGTTAGCCTTGGAAGGAAGAAGAAATGACAGCAGGGGAGGATTCATCTGATCAAATGTAGACTCCTACAGTGCAAATCTGATCTAGCCAGCTGGATTACCCTTCTTGCTAGTGGAGAAAAACAAGTACACATAGAGTGTTATTCCTCACATCTTATTTAGGATAGGTCAGATTAATTATGCCCTGCAGTGCTTTTGTCTTCCTTAAGACTGTAAATGGAGTCTAGGAAAAGTAGTTCAAATGTAGACAGCTAGACTGCAGGCTTGTAAAGTGATGTGAGATGAATCCCACTCTTAACAGCCAACCAGAAGTTATGTAGAAAAAAGGATTAAAGAAACCTCAAAACTAGTTAAGCAAGAAGTCCATCTCTTTTCTTGTAAAGTTTTCAGAGGAAACATTTGACAAGAACAAACCTGCAAACAGCAAAATATTCTTCCTGATCAGATTTTTAAAACTAAAATTTGCAAAAACACATTTCAATTTATTTTTCATTCCCCTTTAGTTTTAAGCACTTATTAAGCTGTCTTTTTCTTTCTCCAAGTGGCTCCAATGGAGATAAAAAACCAAAGATTTGGTACTAATGAGAGGATAAAAATACAGCTATGGACTCAACTCCATCTTGGTGTGTGTCTTTGTTGACTTCAGTAGAATTCCACAAAATGAATTTGACCTTGGATGTTTTCAATCAGTGTGTTCCAAATGAGAAAAAATTGTTGTTAGTAAAGACCAAAGAGGGAAATAAATCAAAGACACAAAGGGCAGCCAGTCGTCCAATTCTCTCTGATGCTCAGTGGGAATTGGGTGCTTAACAGCCCTTAGTATCCTTGAAAATCTCCTCTTGGGATTTGAAAATGAAAAGAAAAATGGGTGACCTTTTTTACCTTCCAAAAATTGCTCAGTGAGAAGTTAGGCCTTTCTGTTGTTTTCAGGGGGAAAATGAGAGAGAAATGGAAAGACTGAATAATTTTTTATAAAAAAATTTTGCTATAGCGAATCACTCTAGGAAAAAAGGTGGGGAGTTGTCATTTGTTTGTTTCAGTTTTCCAAATGTGTGTTTGAATCAATTCGCTTTCCTTTGTGTAAAGTCAAAGTAATAAAAAAATCCATGTCTAGATCAAAATAGTTCCTGTTCTGAAAGGTTTCTGCAAGAATTACAGTCCTAGTTCTTAAGAAAATGCAAGCATGGGAAGCACATGCTTTTGGAAGATTATATAGGTATTAACTCAAAGAGCTGATCAGTCTAGAGAGCCATCTCACTGCCTTCTCATACATACATTAGATTCCTTGTCTCCTTTCATCAACTGAAATGAAATTAAAACAACAAATGTATATCATTTCCTTTGCACATGGTATGGGTGGTAGGGGAGAAGAGTCATTAATATATATGGACAAAAGTTTAAGATTAAAACATGAATCTCATTCCAGTTGTGATGATAAGTTGGGGTTGAAATGAATTCAAGTCTCTGGACCACTTTGCCTTAACCCAACCATCCATACGGCAAATTACCTGGAATTATTAGATTGCAGAATTGTACCCATGGGCCCCTTACCCATTAAGCAAGGGGTGCTAGAAACACTGTCACTGCTTCAACAGGAATGAAAAGAGCAGCTAACATTATACAGGATGTTTCTGTTCTGCAGCAAGTGCCAGGAAGGCACCAGCTTCTAATCCCTGTCAGGGAGTTCCCCTGTCCTTCCTCTTTTTTACATGCATTTGATTGAAAGCTTTTTACTCATTCCTTGCACAAAAAAAGAAGGTAAACACAGCTGTAGGATTTTAATGGCCTGAAGATAAGTGCACATATTTTTGTTGTTTTGGTATTGCAGGCTGTTGACTGAATTTCAAAGAAAGCAGTAACAACAGAACAGTGAGGGATTGTACTGACTCAGGAGATGCATTAATATTCAGACCATTCTACCAAATATGCTTGGGAATATTGTCAAGTATAATAAATTCACCACAAACTCCTGAACTGCTATACATTGCAAGCTACTATAGGCAGCTGATGAAATCTAAGGTAACTGACCAAAAGCATGAATACATGCTTTATAAATGATTCAGGCCTCAAGCTCCCTTTGACTAAGTGAGAATATGCAGCCAGGTATAAAATGAATAGAGGGGCAATGGCCTTTGTTAAAACAATATAAATGAACACAAGCATGACGTGGTTATAACATCTGACTGTACTCAGAGCATGCTGTACATATCTAGTGTCATTACTAGTATTAAGTTCATTGTGTGGATGCTGACAAAGAAGAAAAGGAATTATTTGAGGTCTGTGACTCTATTCTGTTTTAAGTTCATTTTGGTCCACAGTCAGACTACAGCTTACTATGAACATCTGTATTTCTGTATGGCTGAAAAGTAAGCTCAACACCAAGCAGATATTTGGAGATGCTCTAAGAGTGTGCCTATCCCCATTCCCACCCTGCTCATCCCCCCAAAAAAAAAAAAAAAGGGAGAAAAAGAAACAAGCTACACCAGTATAAACTGTATAGAAGACTGAAGCATAACTAAGCCATAATTCTCTACATATATGTGAATATAACTAGCAAACATGATTTGTCTCTCAGTACAAGGGTGTATCTACTCTTCTCTTACAGAATGTGAAACAAAGGATCTTCTCTAGTCGCTCTGCATCTAGCATGATTCTGAATTTTTATTAATTTATCCAGATTCTTTTCAACTCAGTGTCCAAGAAATACCCATTTGCTGAAATGTCATTCTTTTTTTTATTATTAACCTTTTCCACATCAAGTTCTCCTTTCCCTACTGTTTCTTGACTCCCAGACATAATGAATCCTTAAACATGCAAGAAAACCCTTCTATTTTCCTGGGAAACATCCAGGTGTATTACAGAGGTCCTGCAATTGGAGCAAAATTAGGTGAAAGCCTAATAGGGGTTGAATTTACTGCTTAGATCTGATGGTCACCAATCCTCGAGTTCAACCTCCTAATCAGAAGGAGAAAAAAAATTTAGAAAAAGAATAAACAGTGGATGAATCATTTCATGAGACAAATTATTATAAACTAGATAGGTAACTCTTCCTGAATGTCACAGCTCCCCAGTGAATTACAAAATAAAAAACTTTTACACTTTCCAATTTGAAGAAGAGTGTTCTTTCTGGTCACTACAACTACATGTGTTGTACCATAACGGGATCAACTATCCTGAAAAAAATAGAACTTAAGATAGTTGGTCACTCGGAGACTATCTACAGTTTCACTGACTGTATTACTCACCCATACCCAGCCACTTCCATATATTGGTCCAGTAAAACAAAATACATACCAAACAGAGCATGGACCAAAGCAATGAATCACTGGCAAACCTCCATCTCAGTTGCAGTCCACCTATAGTGTTCATTGTCTGTTATATGTGTTTATCTGCACATAGGACTACTGCAGATTTCTAAATAAATGGAATAACCATGCATACAAATGACTGATTTGCCATATTTATGCATACAGAATAAAAAAATCATTTAGGTTGGAAAAGTCCTCTAAGATCATTGAGCCCAGCCAATAACCTGGCACTGCCAAGTCCACCACTAAACAATGTCCCTAAGTGTCACATCTACAAATCCTTTAAACATCTCCAGGGATGAAGACTCAACCAATTCCCTGGGCATCCTGTTCCAATGTCTGACCACCCTTTCAGTGAAGACATTTTTCCTAATATCCAATCTAAACCTCTCCTAGCACAATTGGAGGTCATTTACTTTTATTCTATCACTCAGGAGAAAAGACCAATCCCCATCTCACTACACCCTCCTTTCAGGTAGTTGTAGAGAGCGATGGGGTGCCCATTGAGCCTCCTCTTCTCCAGGATCAACAAGCCCAGCTCCTTCAGCTGTACTTCATGTGACTTACTCTCTGCACCCTTCTCTCATTCCCCTGCCCTTTTCTCAATGTGCTCCAGCACCTCAATGTCCTTCTTGTAATGAAGGGCCCCAAACTGAACACAGGACTTCAGGTATGGTCCCACCAGTGCTGAGTACAGAGGCACAATTACTGCCCTGGTCCTGCTCGTCACACTATTTCTGATCCAGGCCAGGACTTCTTTGGCCTTCTTGACCACCTGGACACACTGGTGGTTCATGTTCAGCCCGCTATTGACCAGCACCCCTGTGTCGTTTTCCACCATGAAGCTTAATATAATTTTTAAATCCAATGTCTGCATCTCTGTTTGCTTGAATCAGATGTCTCTGTGTTCTTGCATTCTGCATATACAATTGCTCAAAGAAGCATGAAAAAAAGCAGGCTTACAATGTGATGAGATAAAGTGTTCTAAAAAAAACCAAAACAACAGCATTTCAGGACTGCAGCATTCTAGTGTATTTAATTACAGAGAACACGGGAAGCAGTATCTGATTAGCTGAGCACTTGGGGCCTCAAATTTCTCATGATGTTTTCAGCAAAATGGTTCAGAAATATCTATCATTGCTTGCATAGTCTGTAAACAGAAGGAAAAAAAATCAACCACGAAATTCAAGTACTTTCAAAATAATAATTCTGGTATACAATATTCTCAAAAAATTTGGAATATGAAAATAAATCCTTATGCTGTGAAACTGAAAATCTTCATGAAAACCTTAACTGTGGTCTTAAGGCTGCTTCAGTACAGCACAGAGTGAGTACTCAGAAAGAATGGATGAATCAGTCCCTGATTCTCAGACTATTTTTGCAGCCCTGGCTCACTCTCTAGAATAAGACATCTGCATTTGTAAGGAACCCTCTCATTGTCTGGCATACTCTTTTCCCTCCAAATCCTGAATGCTTTGAAACACAAAATCCATGATCAG
Organism: Margarornis squamiger; assembly: GCA_035222235.1. Lineage (NCBI taxonomy): Eukaryota > Metazoa > Chordata > Aves > Passeriformes > Furnariidae > Margarornis > Margarornis squamiger. Next base: position 121,727,488 of record JAWWTY010000077.1, read on the forward strand.
ATTAATTACACAAAATCAATCAGGTACATTGGTTTTCCAGTGGTGCCATGGTGACATGACAGCTGGAATTCCCAAATTCCATAGACATGAATAATCCAACAGCTTGTATTCCTAGTGTTATGCTTGATATGAATTTTACCATTAAACTCAGAACAGTGACTGCAATATGAATAGGAAAGCTTGACTGAAAACACATCAGACCCTTGGAAAAAAATTGGATTTTGACCCAATTTCTATGTCTGGTACCAATCTATATTGGGCTGAGTCAAATCATGACCTGATGTTTGGGCAAACTCCCAGCTGGCTTTTATAGTGACAGTTCTGGCTCACCCCTAATCCTTTCTCTAGGTTTGGAGATATAATTTAGGGGTTGAGGGTTCTAGTTTTCAAAAATATTCTCTATTTCAGGCCCAGCCAAATAGAATTAAATTTAGCTAGAACTATGCAAAATGTCTTTCTCTTCCAGGTACATTCTAACATAAAGAAACACTGGAGATAATATCTTACACAATTGGACATTATTTACCTGAAATTCCTTACAGTACACTGTCAAGACATAGCTAGCAGTATTATCTTTCCTAATGAGATGGCTTCCTGAGAGTTTGATATACAAAGAATTAGAAACACCAATTGCATTTATACCACTGCATGAATGACAAGTAGTGACAGTTAAAATACCTTTCATAATAATCATGATAACTTCCTTTGGAAAACACTCCTATAACTTTAATTGATTTGTGATATTTAGTTAAAAGACTTGTAAGTTCTTAGGAACAAATAAAATATGTCTTATTATTCTTAGTTTTAAAGGACCTACAGTTTGCTCTGGAGAGATCTTACGAATCTATGAAAGAGTTTATAAGGAGAGTTTTTATTACAGTTTATATATTTGCAAAGATTTAGGTGTACAGTAACTACTTTATTTACCAAGTCTTCAACTAGAGGAGCAAACATAATAATAGCAATTAAAATGGAAAACAGCAGGAACACTGAGCACAGCAGTCTGGTTACAATGGAATTCCTGCTGGTAGGACAACAGGAACACATCAAACAAGAAGCAGTATTGAAGAGAAAAGGAGCCAGCAAAAATAATGAGCTTTTAAATTATAAACAGAAATGGACAACCTTCTCTTTAAACAATGTAAAAAAGGTGAATATAAAATTCAGTTACATGAAATAGGCAGAAAGCCACTATGAATAGAAACACCGTAGACAAGTTATTATAGAATGAGGGTTGTTTGCTGCATGGTTGTGTCAGTGAAAATGTATTGCTCTTATATTCCTTTCAAAATTAAAATGCTGCATCTGGGGACAGCCGTTGACTGATAAGGAAGGACTGCCTGGATTTCAGTGACATTATTTCTTTGCAACAGCATGTAGAAATTAATTTAGTTAAAGGGAAGACACGAAAATAAAACTGAAATTGAATGGATTTAAAGATGCTTTTTTTTCCAAAACTCAGAGTTTATTATTATTATTGTAATTCTTGTTGTTAATATTATTATTATCATTATTATTTAGTCTTTATTTCCCTTCACTTTCAGGTGCTGGAATATGTTTCTTTCAGATGATTCCTTCCTGTCTGTAAATCCAAATAACTGAGATGTAATGACAGTTGTGAGCATTAGGAAGAGTATTCTATACATGTTTTTATTGAACATTTTACATTCTGTATCCTATTTTTAAAGGCTTTGTATTAGTTGAGTGAATATCAGCCAATACAAGATTTGACTGGAAATGGACCAATAGCCACACCTTTGCTGTCATTTGTGCACAATGCCTAGGGATTTAATGGAATATCTGCTTTATATAAAAATGCTCATTTTAAAACAAAATGAGATCAGTTTTTTGGTTTTTTTCTTTTTCCCCATCTAGAAACAGAAAGGAAACCATAAACAAGCAATTTCCAAATGCAATATTGGATGATGGTCTTTGTATGTCCATACTTAGGGCTATTTTTCATGGAACAAAATTTGCTTTTGCTTTTATGTTTATCTCACTAAAACTCAGTATCTCTTGCTTGGAAAAAAAATTTATTAAATATTTCCTGACATTCTGTGGGAATAAGGGTTCATTCCCATCATTCCCAGTGGAAATCTTAATTATAGGATGCCATGAAAAGCTGAGTTGTTAAGACAGTCATCATGTTATAGTACTACAACTTTCCCATTTTATTTATACTGCACAAGGTGGTTCTTCTAGATGCAGTAAATGTCTGAAAAATCATCCACAGACCAAAAATTTACTATTTAACAGAGGAGATAGTACACTTTTCTCCTGCTCGGAAATGGAGCTTGAAAACATAGCTACTGTGATCCCTAGATCTTCTGATTCTGATGAAGTTTTATTGTTATGACAATGTCCTACTCAAACACCAGTGTCTAGACTTATAGGACAGAGCATTAATAATTTACCCTCTTATTTATAAAGCTCATCCCCTTTCACAAGTCAAGATGCTGTAAGATAACTACCCAAGATGTTCAGTCTATTTTAAATGAGGTCACAATAACTTTATAACATGACGAAGAAGACCTTTACAAAGCTTTCAAATGGCAAGAAAATTTAAAAAGCATCAAGTTTGCAAAAGGAAGCACTCACTACAAACGTAGCACATAACCTTAACTCTGCCCTTTCTGTATGTGAGAGTTGTCTTTCTCAGTACATACCTATTCTTCGTATTAAAACAAAAGCCTCTTGCTTTCTCTCTCATGCCAGGGTGTATTGTGCTCAGGGAACACAAGCTGTTCAATACTCCATTTGACCCACATAGTTTATTTGCTGCACACTCTCAGAGCCCTTCTCCAGGCACTTTAGTACAATTCAGTGTTCTTGCCTTGTTTGGTGTCTAGCAGGTACTGGGACGCCCTGGTCATGAGCCTGCTCGAGCCAGTGAGAATCGGTCTACACATTTCACTGGACTTGTTCTTGACCTGAAGGAGGTGGCTGTCCCATGGAAGAGCAGAATGTGATCCCTTAAGCAGGAGCAGTAGCATGACATGTGACAATGGGGCACAGCTGAGTATGAAGTCATTCCATAGTCACATGTATTGTTCTTTTAATATAGATTTACAGTGGAAAATAAAGACTTCTCCCTGCCAACAGAAAAGGAAAAGAATAAACAAGAACCAGTTTGTCACTTATTTGGTTTGAACAGAAAAATGTACTGATCTAAGCAAAATACATCCTTGTGAAATAACTCCAAGTCTATATGCACCATCATGAGTGGCATGTAAAGAGACGGATTTTTCTCAAAACTTTGTATTTTTATGCATTTACATTCAAATGCACATGTAGGGTCTGAACACAGAGAATCAAAAAACAGTTTGCATGTGCATTTTAATGCACAGAAATAAAATAAAAAAAAAAATTTGTGAAACTACTGAAAAACAAATCCCTGCGGCACTCTCAGTCCAAATCTCAGCTTTCCCATCTACTACAAAAACATCAGATTGCTTCCCTCTTTTGAAAATTAAGGTCTTTTCAACAAAACGTCCTTCCTCCTCTCCTCTTCTGCTAACTCTTTTTCTCCTTGGGGATGGAAGCATACTGGCTTTCCTTGTTCCTGTTCTCAGAGTGAAACCGCCTCTCTGGCAGCAACCAAGCAAAAATCTTTTAAGTAAATGACTCATAAAAAAGCAAAGAAAAAGAGTCTATGAAACATTCTGAGATCAATTTGGGCTGTTTAAAATAATTCAGAGCTCCCCATCAAAAAGAACAATCCTCCATTCTTCCTTCCTTTCTTTCTTCCTTTTTTCCTTCCTTTCTTTCTTTCTTTCTTTCTTGCTTGCTTGCTTTCTTGCTTTCCTCACTTTCTTGCTTGCTTTCTTTCTCTCTTTCTTGCTTGCTTTCTTTTCTTTCTTGCTTGCTTTCTCTCCTTCCTTCCTTCCTTCCTTCCTTCCTTCCTTCCTTCCTGCCTTCCTGCCTTCCTTCCTTCCTCCCTTCCTCCCTCCCTTCTTTCTTCTGGATTTCATATAGACACATGCTACAAGATCATTAGGAAACTAATGCACATGAAACTAAAATTTTTTAAAAAAATCTGTTTTCTTTTCAGTCGAAGGCCTGGGCTGACATAATGTAACTCACTTGGCTTTTTTTTTTTGGGGGGGGTGGGGGTTAATACTAAAATCCTAATCACATAAAAGAATGTCTTTTAAGGGACAATTGCTCTCTCACAGTGTCAGTGAGAAGTAGCTGACCTGAATTCCTTCTCAAGATTAGGACCTCAATAATATTCATCCCAGGAAAACTTCCATCATTCTAACCAGGAATTTATATAAGTCAGGAATGAAGAAAACTTGAGTAATTGTGTCAGCATTTATCTGCGCAAACAGTGAAATCCACAGTTAAACAAAATAATAGAAATCTTATTAAAATTCATATAAACTGTGATAATTTCAAAAAACATTTTCAAAAAAGAATTTTAGATGTTATTTGGTAATTTGAGATAAATGTCCCAAAGAATTAAGTTCAACATACAGAAAAGATTTTAAGATAATGCATTAATTACTCAAAACCAGTGAACGTTTTGGCTTTGTCTGTAACAAGACAAGGTTTCTCCCTGTGTTTTTCCAGAGCAGACATGGAGTCAAGTTTTTGCCAAAGTCAATCTGTCAAGAAACACGAGGCATCTAAGAGATCATCTTTGGTGCTTATTAAATATATTGCATGTCTATTGCTTCAGAAATCCTGCAGGTAACAATAGATCAAAATACATGTCCATGAACCAATGCAAATATTAGCTGTCTATAGCTAATATATTCACTGAGCTATCTTCAAACAGTGTCCTTGAGGAAAACTGCTAAACCAGATGGGGTTGCTGCTGCTTTCTTAGGCTGGCATTGTACTTCTGTTTTCAAAGCTAACGTTTCACAGCCTTCCTCTAAATAAAAAAGTACCTGACTCAGAAAGTGTTCGTTTCTCTTTGGAGAAAGAAGGAAGCAGCATTGCTTTCCAGCACGTATCTGCGCCTCTCCTGAGAACTCAGGGAACGACTGGAGGCTTCAAGAACGAGGGATTCCTTATGCGACTGTGCCACCATGAGGCCAGAGAGCGCAAATGCACCACAATCACACAAGAATCTTCGGTATGAAATGTTTTTTAAAATTAAGAGCCTTCATAAGTACGTATCTTACATATGTTTTAGAAATTTAAGACTTCATAAAGGAGGCACTATTTTTATTCCAAATTTATTAGAAATTGTTTGCTAAAGCATTGGAATTCTCACTGACTTTTTTAGTTTCCTTTGTATTTACCACAACGTATAACATTTTCAGAAATTACATAATGTGAGGAATAAGAATAGTGGTATTGAGGATTATATGAATTACGAATTGCTTCAGGAAGATGAATTTCTTTTCAGTTCTTGCAAATTAAACTTTTGTATCTTCAGGACCTATTAAATGCATCAGTGCCATGCGGGGCCAGAATACGTCACTATATAAGCATCCCAAGGGACCAAAAGAGAATTACACAGAAAACATTTAATACATACTGATAACATTAAGATTAATCCAAAGCAAAGCAGCAGTCATGGCTTCTTGGGTGAGGGAACTGGAGTGAAGGTAAAGCTCTCAGCCTTCATATCATGTCCAAGCAATTAATGCATTCTCCCAGAAAATAGGATGTAGAGTCCTCAGCCCATTTCACACACAAAGGGATAAAGATGCACTGTCCAGGAGCACACCTCTTCCACCATGTAGCTGGAGTATGGACTCTGCAGGAAGGAATGGAAAAGAATGGAAAGGAAATGACAGACAAGAAAAAGAGAGGAAGGTAACTTACATATTGTAATTGAGGCCTGTTTAAGAAAAGAATTTAGAAAGTGAGGAGCAGAGAGCAGAACTCAGGTCTTCCTCACATTCAGATGCTCCCATCACCATGTTCTGGATCCATATGTTTAATTTCAATAGGAGAAGAGGAATTCTTTCACCCCCAGCTAATAAGATTCCTTGGTGTGCAGGGTAATCTCTTGAGGAACAAAGATTTGTGTCATTTCAGTAAAAAAAAAAATAAAAATATGTAAAACTTGAGAGTGGAACCTGTACCTCTGGGATGAATGTGAAGATGAGAAGTAAAAAGATGAGGAAGCTAGTATGCAGACCCAGAGGCTGGCAATGCAGCTTGCAGGGTTATTTCTCTCTACCCTGCAGCATTAGGGGCATTGACCTGCTAAATCCTTAGAGCTGATCCAGACACTGCAGCTGATGTTTTCCCCATCTCCTAAGCCTCCAAAATACCTGCAAGTAGTGAGGTGAAAAAAGGCAGAGCAAGATATACCCTATTCCTATTTCAAATCTTATACCCATTTTTAAAAACACAGACAGTAAAAAGACAATATAAGAACTACATTTCACAGAGGTCAAAAGAAAGGACATTAAGTTCAAAACAAATACAATGTCACTCACTGTCATTGCTTATGTGCAAGATAAGTATCTGCTTTGGGGAGAGTCACTTTCCAGGTTCCATCACTATGGACAAAAGTCTCAATTCAGAGCCCTGAACATAGGTATGAAGCTGCTTTTGAGACACCACCAGGTTTTCTGAAACCCCTGCATGATCCTGGCAAATGTGACACAAATCTACAGGGAGCAAAATCAAAAGGTCTACATGGGACCTACATTTCAGCAACAGAATTGTGCCCTAAATCTCAGTTGATTCTGTTGAAAGCTTAGATATCAAGGACTCATGTAGAAAATTACCTACAGAAAACTACATTTCAGTCTTCTAGTCCAGAACTAGTCCCAGTACATAAGGTATGACGTGAAATATAAAAAGGTCTTGCAAGCCAGCAGACCATCTAGAAAGCCAGATGGAGGTATCTGGTGCTCTTTGAGATGCCTTCAGATACCTCACTTGGGTCTTAGGTGCTTCTCCAGAAGACCTGGAGCTTCCTGCAGTTATCGTGTCATCACTGCCAGTCCATGAAGATGCCTGGAACCCACAGTTTGCTCTGAGAGCAGTGAACACCTTTGTACAGGCAAATAAATAAAGATTCTAGTAAACATATTTCAACCCAGTTGGGATGAATGTCTGCCCATGGAGGCAGCACCAGTGAGTTTTCTAGAACAGAAAATGGAGTCAAATGTAGTTTTCACATAATATGAAGATATAGCTGAAACATCTCCCTCCCTGAGTGAGGGATCTAACTATTTCCAGTGGTTTCCAGCTTGGAAGACCTGTGAATCCTTCTTAAAGAGTTCAAAAATTATGGCTAGGAATAATAGGCATACATATAGCAAACTACTTATAAGATATCTATTTTATGTTGTGGGGCTCAGGCCTCAAATGGAAATTATTTAGGTGCCCACTACAAAAAGAAATTGAATGCCATTTCCCTGGGCTGTCATAAAGAGAATGAGACCTCCATGGGCTATTCCTTCCTGAATAGCTGGAGGACACTGTAAGTCAAATGTGTGAATTCTAGCCTAACTGATACCCCCAGGGAGACACTCCTGTGCACTGCTCCTCTACGAATATCCACCTGACTGGGTTAGCTGATCCCTTGCTCAGGGGCATCAGTTATGAATCCTATTACAGATGTCTGATGCTTACTCTGCATCGTAGAAGTAACATGGGCAACTAGGATGGAATAGTGAAAACTTTGAGTGATGTTTCTCAATAGAAACTTTATTGGTTTTGCCTGTTTCATTTTCCAAACTGCCACAGGACTGGCAAAAGAGAAAGATACAAACCCAACTAATTAATTTTTAATTTTCTAAATTCTCATATTTCTTAGTCATGAAGTCACAAAGAAAAGAATTTGTATTTTAACAGGGCTGTAATATGCCCATTAAATTTAATAAGCCAAAGTACCCCTGGTATCAGTAGAGGCTGGGGATGAACAGACCAAGAGCAGCCCTGCTGAGAGGCACTTGGGGGTGCTAGTGAATGAGAGGCTGGACATGAGACAGCAATGTGCACTTGCAGCTCAGAAAGTCAATTGTGTCCTGGGCTGCATCAAAAGCAGTATGTCCAGCAGGTCAAGGGGGTTGATTCTGCCATTTTAATGGAAAAAAAGTTAAGGCAAATATCCTCAGAACTACAAAGAAAATCAAAATTATTTTTCAGAAAAAAATGGTTGCAGAGCATGTATGTGTGCACATCCACTCCTTTGGAATTCTATCATAGCTTTTGTTGCATAATATTTTTACCCCAGTTTATTTGACTATTTCTTGAATGCTCAGAAAAGTACCTTTGCTTGAGATTACTGTCTTATTTTAATACATCACATTATCAAAATTACTGAATAATGCACAGGTAGCCATAGTTTATTTTCCAGTAGGATGTTTTTATAATATACTTATCTTGACAGCTTTCCTGAGTTGACAAAAATAGAATTGCCAGAATTTGGGAAGGACAGATTACTAACATCTATCACATATATTGCAGTTATGGTCTTTGTTTTACAGTGAAGGGTATTTTTTCTCATGCAGAAGACAAAAATGGATGCAGCATACTTATGCTAGTATTGTGATGTGTAGAGAAGTACTTTCCTGTTCTGGTGTGTTGGAAGCTTATTAACATTTTATAGTCTTTCTTTCCAAGGACGTATAATAAAATAGGCTGTAATTAATTCAGGATGAACATTCAGAAATGAAGCTATCCAAAGTCAGGAAATGCAAGCAAAAAAAAAAAAAAAAGCTAAAAAGCTTTTTTGTTTTCATTTTGATGCCAGTGGGAAGATATATTAGGCCCCAGGTTGTTCAGTTTATTTTTGCACATAGTCTCATGGAATATAATTGAAATTCGTATGAGAGAAAGGCAAATGGATTTGGCCCAGTGTGTTTTTGAAAAGAGTATTGTGAAAAATTGATACAGATACTTAAATGCATCTCCAACTTCTTTATAAAGATATAATTTTCCACATATATCAAATTTCACACATACTGATTGTCTCTAGACAATTTAGAGAAAGCCAGTTAGATTTAGTACACTTTATTTTGACTTTCTGTTCCTTTTTAAGATTTGACTCAGTAGAAAAGAGGCTCGTTGGGAACCATTACTTCTATGGCTAGATCATCCTGACTTTCACGGCCCATGTGGTCAGATCTGCACAGCCTACACTTTACCATTAGAACATTAAATTTCTTTTTGTAATGATACATGGACAAATGCACAAACACTTAAAAAAAATGAAACAATAATTAGCATTGTGAAAAACTGCTTGCGTCACTGTGCTGAACTGCTCCAGCAGGATCATGCAAATGAGTCCATCTCAGCCAATGCTCTTTCAATCATTCTAAGACTCAGAAGACATTAAAAAAAATCGGTTTTTTCCTTCAACTCGAACTGGAAGATAAATGTATTTTTTTCTGTCTCACTCACATGTATCAAATTTCTGCCCCAAAACTATATTCATTATTACCCAGAACGGACAGCATTTAGCTCTAACTTCAAACCAAGTCATAAATCAAATATTTTATGACTTGCAAGGTGGAGAAATGAGAATTAACAAGACTTTTTTCAGCTTCCAGAGAGAATACAAAGGTTTACAGTCCAAATCAATATACAGCTACTAATATTAATTATTGATCTGATTTAAATTGATGTTACTCATTATGAAGGGCTGCTTGAGTAATTTTTCAACGTCTATAACAATTATGAATTCCACCTTTTGTCCTTCATGCCTATTTATAACTAGACCCTTAGCACTCAAGTAGACTTCTCTAAGAGGCAGAAAATATTATCTTACAAAGTTAAAATTAGCTGTAGATCAATTTTCCTGAATAAAATGGTATAAAGTGATCCTAAACCATTTTCCATCTATTTGGGAAGACTTCACTTTGCATTTTCAAGCTTCTGTCTAATTTCACATGAATCTGGAATGGCCTTTTATGGACTGAAGATCCAAGTATTGCCTTTGATTCACTAACTAGGAAGATACTAGAGGTAACTCACCACACATCAGTTACTTTACATTTTCTGTCTGTGTGTCTCTTCCCTTTATCATTTTAGTTTACTTTGAAGCAGTCTCCTAATCAGTTAAAAAATTACCTCAAATTGACTGTGGATAGACAGTATGGAGAGAAACCACCATTCAGGATTTGCTGACTCAGACATGTGTTCAAGATATTACTGGCAAACACAGTCACTCTTCACCTCCCCATGTGAAGTGCCCTTCCATCACATCATGCAAAATGATTTCAGGCAGCTTAGGCCTCCAGAAAGTACCAGGTGCTCTAGATTGAGAGGATGTGACTAAAGGTCCAGTGAAGAAAATACTTGTTGGAAAAGGAGAAAGAAATAGGAACTACCATACAAAACCATTTGTTAACCAAAACCATTTATGCCCAGAAAAAATAAGACAGTGTAGCAGATTCATGCCTGCTTGGGTTGTAGAGTTACAAGAGAAAACTGCAGTTACTGGAAAATGTTATTTGCACTTGTAGCTCGACATTTGAGTGGACAGAAAATAAAAATGTATTTCCTGCATTATATATCTGGTCAAAGTGTTGCTCAGATTTCTCACTAGAGAAAATTCTTGAATTATATGGTTAAACCACTTTGCCTATACATTCCTAATATTACCTCAGATGCATAATTTCTCTAAATAAGAAATATTTAGTCACATACAGTCTTCATTCTAAAAAATTCCTACCTCCCAGCTCACTCCCACACACCCATAAACAAAACACCTCATTCCAAATGACAAGAAGAAAAGCAAATAAAAGTGAAGTTGCCCATCAGTATACATTATTTATATCTCGTCTCATGAGGACATACTGTATCGCTACCGCAAGTGCTGTTCTCCCCGCACTTCTCAGCATCAGTGTGAATCCCAGTCTCGCAATGTACCCTGCCTGAATTTTCTGTTCTCTTTGCTATTAACTGTGGATCATGACTTAATGGTGGGTCACAGCAAGTACAAAATGAAGGGATGAAGAAGCCATAGAGTGATACACTTAATTAACTTCTCCTTGGCTTTTTGTTCACTGGCTTTTCAGTGTTTCAAATCTGCCTGGACAAACTGCTCTGGTTCTGAGAACAGGGCAGAAGTGCAGCTACATTTAGAATATTATTTTCTTTTCAACAGCATTAAGCCTTTGCTATTGTAGAAAAAAAATCTTATTGAAAAGGTAATAAGATTTTAATATTGCTCTATATTTCCAGTGACAAACAGTATGTAGGAGAATCCAGTGTCACACATTTACATTTTTAGAAGACCCATTTCATATTAATATTCATTTATTAAGGGATCTTAGAGGGCTTCTACAGCTTTCAATCATTTCACTAATCTTCAATTTTAAAATGTCTCAATAAATTGCATGAAAGGAAATTAAACAGCACAGTAAAACTGTAACAAACCCTGCCTGAGCAAGAAACAGCAGCTTTTACTGAGAACCTGCCCATTCAGAAACGCAGCGCTCTTTGAAAGGGACGCTTAGCTGACAGACCCTGACTAATGATTTAATTTAAATCTTCTGATCTTCACTACTCCCAACTCAGAATATTCTGTGATTCTGACTAATAAAATTTTGTTTGGAGCAGATAAAGAGATGAACACACCACAAGTGGTATTGCTCCAATTTCGCCACTTGAGGGCAGTCATTTCGTGTCCTCTAATAAAATGGTAATAGTAGCAGTTTCCATGTCAGCACTTAGGTTGTTCCGAGCCAAACTATGTCACTGATGTACAGAAACAGAAAATAAACACAAAATACCTCTTCTGAATAGCTAATCTGATCTAAAATTAGTCTCACTCAAACTTTGGGAAAGAAAGCTAATTAAACTATGACAAAATCAGAGGTTGCAGGATAAGTGCTCAAATGAGAGTCCAAAAGAATACTGAGTTCAAAAGGATACTGCGAAAAATTAGATGTTTTCAATTGTCTGGACCTGAAAGATTTATCCTAAAGTATGCAAGGCACTCAAAAGCAAATGTAAGTGCCTTATACTACACATACACTGCAAGCAAATACTGGGGGATTTGCCCTGAATCAACTTCAGCATTGTTAGTAGTCATAGTGGAACAAAATTAATAGAAAATTGGTGACGTTACTTATAAAACAGAGGAAAAGTGAAAAACATGTGGGAGATCTTGAAAGCAAGGGAGAATAAGGAGAGGCCAAATCATTGTGGATTGGCCATCTCATTTCAGAACTGCAAAATACTGGCAAACAATAAAGAAAGTTTTAAGTTCTTGAAAAGTACAAAGGAAATAACCAAATGCCAACCTGGGGGCCAAGATAAAAACTTTGTCGCACCAACTTAATTGCTATCCACGATAGAATACAGTGTCTCATGCAATATCATCATGGTGTCATACTTCTTGGCTTTCGTCAAATGTCAACAATACTTCAGACATTTTTAGTGGGAAAAAAAGTTAGAAAATCATGGTTTACGTAAAAAAAAGTCTAGACAAAATATGCTTGAAAATATACACATAAAAGAAAGGACATATTTTGGATTTCCCACTGATTCTGCCACTGTATTCAACCAACATTCCTCTGCTCTCATTCAAAAGCCCCCCCCCCCCAGCCCCTGCCTCAGTTAATTCAACCATGTGATTGTCCTGAATTACTCTGGAAGCCCACACTCTACCTCCATCTTCTTTTTCAAAATGTGTTTCTGCCCTACTGTTAGACTCATTCATTCACAGAAAACAACCCTCTTTTTAGCCATGATGTCCCTGGTGTCTCTGTATTACAACCTCCACAAATCTTCTTGCATATCCTGACAGTGAGTTGAACAAATGTCGTTCACTATGTACCTTTGTTATTTATCTTAAATTGTGCATGCTTTTATATTTATATACTCATTTAAGTTAAAGGTCTTCTTTTTGTTTTCATTTTTTTAAATTTTCAGAAAAATATACATTAATTTGCAAGATAAAAAAAGTAATTTTTTAAGGAAACTCAAGTTTTGCAGAAAGTAATAGACTACTCTCTGCAAACTACTCTCCTTGTTCATACTTCATTACACCATGAGTGGAAAATCCTGGTATGCACTCTATGATAAATGTAAGATATATACATATGTATGTATGTGTATATATACACATGCAAGGAGGATAGTCCTTGAATTCCATCACTCATTTTCTGTATATTGAAGCTACCATAAAGGCCCTATTGACACCTCCTGTTGCCACAAAAAGTCAGCAACAGAAGGTGAATGGATGACAGAGACTCTGTTAGTGACAATAAGTGCTCTGAACTTTGATTCTGTACTGTTGTTTTAAAAGTGTGAATTCAGTTCCACTGATGAAAATATCCTTGGAAATACTAATACTTTGAATGAAGAATGGTAATAAATTTTACTAAAATACTAATATTGTATTAAAAAGAGAAGACAAATGCTTTTCTTCCTTCAGAGAAACCAGATTCTACAATATAATGAGTCAGAATATAGTGAAGGTGTTCAGGTTTTTTACTTTTATAATTTTTAAATGACCTTCAGAAATCTTTTGAACCGACAAATGAAATCTTGTGACAGCGATAGTTCCATAAGCCTCTGAAAGGGAGGGAGGGAGGGAGGGAGGGAGGGAGGGAGGGAGGGAGGGACGGAGTGAG
>JAWWTY010000077.1:121741005-121760669 GCA_035222235.1 Margarornis squamiger
GCGGGACAGGGGTCGGCACACCGGGCGGGACACAGGGGGGGACACAGGGAAGAAGGGAGGGAGGGAATGGGCATGGGAGAAGAGAGGAATTGTTTGCTTTTCATCTTGTCGCACACCAAAATAATTTCAAGCAATTGAGCCATAAGAGTGAGGGCTACACAATTTTAACAGAACACCAGAAGGCCAACCAACCCAACAAAGGCTGGACATTACTGCCTTACCCAAGAGAGACTGTGATTTTAAAGAATTCTCTGAGCTGACTCATCTGTAGTGATTCATTGCTCAGTGGCTTAAAGTGTTTTTAAATATAGTTTGCAATCTTCCTTGGGATGAAGGAGGGTGACTGCTAAACACAGGAACAGACCTTCCTTCTGAAAGCCCCAAAAAGAGGTGGTGATCCATTTTGAACAGCCAGGCCATAGTGTAGTCTACATTATTTAAATACTTTGAAGTTCATCCACTGCAATGGTGCAATTAACTACAATTCCAAGAAAAGTGATTTTAAAGGTGTTTATATAGAACTCAGAATAATATAATTTATATTGCATTATAATTAAGCACTCAATTATTCTTAAAGATTCTAAATTACAAAACCACATTGCCCCAAAATGCATTTCTCCTTCTTTATAACTTATAAATCTGATTCTCTAATACTTGCTAAAATAAATCTTTCCTGTGCAGAACTGTGGTCCTCCATAACATGCTGAAATATGTTTCAGGATTAGTTTCATCTACTGAGAGACTAGATTTAATTCCATTTGGTCTATGAAATGCTAAATTATATGCTTCCCAAAGCATTATATCTCATTTTTAACTTGAAAAAAAAAAATCAAAGAAATAGTTGAAAAAAGTGTTCAAAATTTTGAAGCTAATGAGGTTTCCACAGTATTCAAACCACAGAATCACAGAATATGCTGACCCACAAGGATCGTTGAATCCACCTCCTAGCCCTGCACAGGACACCCCAAGAATGACAACATGTGCCTGAGAGTGTTGTCCAAATGCTTTTTGAACTCAGATTTGGTGCTGTGACTGCTTCCTTGGTCCAGGGCTCAACCACTCTCTCAGTGAAAATCCTTTTCCTGATATCCAACCTAAACCTCCCTTGACACAGCTTCATGCTATTTCCTTGAGTCCTGTCACTGGTTACAAGAGTGAAGAGATCAGTGCCCACCTCTCCACTTCCCCTCATAAAAATGTTGAAGTTCACAGAGAGATCTCCCCTCAGTCTTCTCTTCTTTAAGCTGAACAGACCAAGTGCCCTCAGCCACTCCTCACACGGCTTCCCCTCAAGACCCTTCACTATCTTCACTGCCCTCCTTTGGACACTCTCTAATAGCTTAATATCTTTCCTATATTGCAGTGACCAAAACTGCACACAATATTCAAGGTGAGGCTGCCCCAGTGCAGAGCAGAGCTGGACAATCCCCTCCCTTGACCGGCTGGCGATGCTTTGCCTGATGCCCCCCAGGACAGGGTTGGCCCTCCTGGCTGCCAGGGCACTTCTGACTCATATTCAACTTGCCATTGACCAGCACCCCCAGGTCCCTTTCCACAGTATTTCCCTCCAGACTCTTGTTCCATACTCTATATGCACAACCTGTATGCTCCATCCCAGCTGCAGAATCCGGCACTTGCTCTTGTTGAGCTTCGTATGGTTGGTGATTGCCCAGTCCTCTAATTTGTTGCAATCTCTCTGCAGGGCCTCCCTGTCTTTGAGGGAGCCAACAGATCCTCCCATCATCAATTAAATGTCATCAGCAAAGTTACTTAACATTTCTTGGAGTCCTGTGTCCAAGTAATTTACGAACATGTTGAAGGGCCTAAGATGGAACCCTGTGGAACCCCACTAGTGACAGGTCACCAGTCTGATGTCGCTCCCTTCATTGTTACTCTCTGTGCTCAACCCATGAGCCAATTGGTCACCCATCACATGATGTATTTCTCCAGCTGTGGGCTGGACATTTTGTCCAGAAGGATCCTGTGAGATACAGTATTAAACCTTTACTGAGATCCAAAATGATTACATCAACTGGCTTCCCTTGATCAACTGCGTGGATTACTGTGTTGTAGAAGGAAATCAGGTCCAACAAGCAGGACTTTCCTCTCATGAAGCTGTGCTGGCTGTGACCAATGACTGCATTGTCCTCCAGGTGTTTTTCAACACCTCCTAGATTAAATCTTATCCACGATTTTGCAGGCACTGAAGTGAAATTGATAGGCCTGTAGTTTCCAGGGTCCTCCTTCTTACCCTTCTTGAAAATTGGGACATTAGTCAGCTGTTTCACCACCTTTATATTTTTCATCATGACTTAATTTGCAGCTACTTTTGATGCAAATTATGGTGCTTTTTAGAAATTTTAAAGGAATGTCATCAAATATTTAACCACAAGTTCTTACTGTACTTTGTGTTATTGGCAACATATACATTCTTGTGTATGTAGCAGAAATAGAGCTAGCTGTGGGTCATGTGATAGAAATCTATTACTGTTTTTTAGCAAAACAGGTATTTTAACATTAATAATTTGAAAGTATTCTTCCCTCATCAGGATATTTCAAGAAATCTTGTATGATTGCTTTAGGTCATTAACTAATGTTATCTCTGGATGGGAGTCAGTAATTCTGAAGTGGAGGCATGCATGATCTAATATAAAGAAAACATGAGCAAATTATCCATTGCTCAAAGAAAACTGTAGTTTATGCTATCTGAGTAAGACCACATGCCTCTTACAGAAAGTCAGTCAAAACCTAGATTTCAGAAAGATTCAGAATTGCAAATTGCAAATTGCGATGATAAGGCATAGGGTATGGCTGGACAAATGCATCACCTAACCAAATATTTATAGTTTACCAGCAATTTTTATTCCCTTATCCCTCTATTTCCCATACTTGCTCCTCCTCAAGTCTCCTAAATCCCTCCCTTTTTCATCTTTGGTTCCTTCCGGGAATCCTATAAGGACTACTCTCTGATTGCAAGATGCTCTTCCTCTGCATCCCATTATGTGTGGCACCACAAGGCAGTGACCCCTCTTAGTCTGAAAGGTGAATAGGAGAGCTGCTCCCAAGAACTCGTGGTGATGGGTTTTATGCCTGTATACTGGGGTGAGGGGTCTCCTGGGGCAGCCACCAGCTTTGTGAGATATTACTTTGACTGCAAAGTAATGGAGAATAAAAAAAAAATATTCACTTACAACTTATTGTCCATTTCCTACAGAGCAAAATGTACTATAAGTCATAAAATGATCCTGCCAATGATGTAACACTAAATTTCATCTTTCTTTCTCATCTTCCAAAATTTTAGGATAATGGGAGTTATGTCATTTTGCCAGTTTTAGATACTTAGAAAAGTTATGCATGTCCCTTTATCTCCACAGCTGGAAGCAGGTTAAAATGTTTTGTTACTTTTCAATATTTTATTTCCCTGTAGAAAAGAAATTGCAATTTTTAGTCTCTCTAAAGATGAAGATTTATTGGAAGAAACTTTCCATGACTGAGAACTATGTTCATTTATTTTTTGACATAATGCATTAATTAATGGATAAGCACCAAAGGAAATTTGATGACAAAATATTTTTTTCACAAACTTAACACACCTTAGCATATATTTAAACAAAACAAAACACACAGGGGAAAAAAAAAAAGCCCACGGAACCCACAAACTGAAATCCAAAGTCCAGTATAATGTAATCACTTTATTTTTCACAAAACTACTAAAATTATTATAGGGTTAGAGTCTGACAAAACACATCCTATAGATTGTTTGCATAAGGAACATTTTATTTGAGTTTCAACAGAGTATGAAAATAAGGAAATTAGAAATTTTTCTATGTTAAATCAGATTTTCTGAAGTTCTTAAAAAGTTTTTAAATTACTATCTATTCCTTCCTAAAATACAGTATTCAAAATAATTATTTCCCTAGTAAATTCAGAAGACTGCAGAAACTTGCTAAATATTAATTCTCTTAGTGTTGAATATCAAACTGACTTCAATTTTGTATGTAGTTATTCAATAACTGGTCACGATTGATGTTTTGAACTATATTAAAACTGGAAACTATTTTAAATAGCAATTTGAGACATGTTGAATTGCACATATAGAAGGAAGAGAAAAGATCTTAATACCCTGGAAAATACGTCAGTCTTTTCATAATGACCTTTTAAACATAGTTTATTCTTCAATTTTCCTTGTATCTCTGTGGTTTTTTTCCCTTCTCCTTGGAAACCTCCTTGAGACTTCTGCAAGATCCCAGCAGCCCTTAAAGCAATTCCTAACCATGCAGACCCTGGTATTGTGTTCTGTGAATTAAGAATCAGTCAAAGACACTTGCTACTGCTATATTGTAACTTAGCAAAGTTAGTTATACAGGAATCTGATTTTAAACTTTTTCTTCACCTCTAACACCAGCATCCATCAGCCCACTTGGTTATATGTAATAGGGAAGAGGATTTTCACTGAATCATTTAGGTTGGAAGAGACCTCCAAGATCACTGAGTACAACCTTTGACCGATTTTACCACAAAGGACAAGTTCATTGCTCTTTTCAGCCAATATAAACCAAGGAATTTCAGGCCATTTTTTCCCAAGGTGCCATCAGTATCAGCTCCTGACTTTGCCTTAGTTTTTGGCATATGCGTAGGCCTTTAACAGCTGCTTTAATATCACTGTTCACTTGATGTCACAACAGACATAATATGAACATTATATTTTTCAATCTTCAAGTTACAGAAATATAATCTCATCTACTTTCCTAAAACAGTGTTGGCATCTTCAGGCTTGCACTTTTCAACAAAATTGCTGATAATATAAAGAGCTTAATATGTCAACATGTGTTGAGACCATGCTAAGTGCTTTTGAATTTATGCCTAAATATACAACTTTTTCTTGGTTCTGACATTGTCTTGGGTGTGTACTTAATTCTTTCATTTTATCACTCCTTTGAATACTAAAGACTTCAGACTATTACATCTGTCTGTTTGTTTCTGCATTACAAAAATTCAGTTCCTGAAAAAAATTTCTCTTGAGAGGAGGAAGCGGAGAATGGGTGGATTCCAGCAGCTACACCCTGTATAAACAGCATTTTCACAGCAAGTCAATTACACTGCTCTTCATAAATTTCTTTGCAAAAATTATAATCAGATAGTAACTAAGGTTTTGAGAGTCCAGCTAGATGTTTCTTGCTCCCTGTTACGGACACACAGGCATATGGACCAGAAGCATAATAGTAAATTTAGTATATGAGGATATATTTTATCATAAATGAATTAATACTTTTCTTGCTAATTAATATATAAAAACATGTGGCATATTAGGTTTATAACATTTATCAATATTTATTTAATACATTCATAAATAAACTACTAAGAATGTTTTAGCATCAATTTTCCATATTAATGAAATTTTTCTGCATTTTCTATGATTTTCACATGGTATGTGTTTGAAAATACTGCGTGCATATTGCCAGAGGAGACATAAAAGTGAAGTTTATCAACAGATTAAGGATTAATAAACATGGTACAGGATACATAACCAGTGAGTATAATTTGCAAATATATATATATATATATTTATCAATGAATTGACTAAGAATAAATCAAAATTGTAAAGGCTTAATCAGAGAATAAGGTGATTTCAAAAGAGGCATTTCAGGATATGCCTAACCCACCAGAGAGAAATCTTGCAATAAAAGAACTGTGAAGACTTTTGCTTTGTTAGAAGGTTACTTTTAGCATAATAGTTAAATATGCAGTATTGAACATATTTTTATTTCTTGTGAAAGCAATTATTATTTCCTAGAATAACTTGGCAAAATTTCTAAAGCTTTGATCATTATTCAGAAGCAGCTAGCCTGTCTCTATGTTGTCTTTATTTAGCCTTCTAAAGTAGTCCTGTTAATGAGACCAAAAGTAAGTTGCCATATTTTAATTCTGAAAGTTGTTTCTGTACTTTTCCTCATCAGAGAAAGTTTTCATCATTATTTTTTGTATATTTTGATATTATAATTATCCATATATTTCATTTATATGTTCCAATAATAGGTGTAACTCTGCTGCAATAGTAGAGTTGGCTTAACTCTACCACAGTAAAATAAAAATGGATCCTTGTTGGCCTTTTTTTCTCTTACTGCACACATTATACCTTTCTGAGGCAAATGGGATTTTTCTAACAATGTGGGGCCGTGAGTTAGATTTTCTTTTTTTAAAACAGTTTTCTAATTCCTTTTGCTGCACTGGTGTTACCACTTCCATGGTCTTTTCTGAGCTGGAATATTCTCTTTTGTGCCTGGTATATATATTCTACTGACTCGTGCAGTCACTGCAATCCTTTGTAGTTACACAACAATACAACAGACATCTGCATTGGATGATTTCATTATGATTGGTGTGATGTTGGCAAGACAACTTCTATGGATTCCAAATTTGACCTCTGCTTCCCCTTTTTGTTTCAGAGATTCTTTTCTGGTTTGGGATTGGTTGGGGTTTGGTTTGTATTGTTTTGTTTTGTTTTTTTTCTTTTTTTTAATATTCTCTCACACTCATGCTATCCAAGAATTTAACTTTCTTCAGTAAGTTTTCAGTGGGTTGACAAAGTCTAATTGCTTCAACAAAAATTAGTTCTTTGTGTTCGAGATCTGGGACAAGTCACAACCCAATCTTTTACAAAACCCCCAGCATTCTTGTGTGGTTAGGTCAGTTGTATCCTTTTTCTCCATCTTGCATTTACACAATCTTTAAAAAGGTTCATTTTATTTATGCCATTCCAGTTTTTTAATTTACTGAACAAAAAAGAAAGAAAGAACCTAACCTCAAGTGCCAACAAGCTGGTTTTGTTCATAATAGGCATTCCGAGAGGAGTCAACAACTCAGAGAATTACAGTATCACAGAGTGGTCAGGGTTGGAAAAGACCCCTGTAGATCACCTAGTCCTAGCCCTTGCTAAAGCACATTCACCTGAAGCATGTTGCGCAGGATTGCATCCAGGAAGGTTTTGAATATCTCTAGGGAAGGAGACGCCACAGTTTCTCTGGGCAGCCTGTTTCAGTGCTCTGGCACACTCACGGTGAAGTTTTTCCTTTTCACTTACTGCATATGGGAACTTTCAAGTAGAAATGCATCACAGATATCCCTCTGTATGTCCCCCCCTTCTCTTTGATGCTGCCTGCTCATTGTTTTCTCTTACGCAGTAGGTTGGTGTAATGGAGGCACCCTCCCTGCATGAGTAAACAGCACTGTGGTTCAAGCACCACCAAATGGTGGGCCTTCACTGGGATCAGCCCCTCTGGGCAGGCTGTGAGGACCATGCTGGGCTGTATCTTCTCAGGAACAAAGGAGTACAGGCCATGTCTTATCAGGAGCCTGAACTGGGACTGGACAGAACTAAAACTGTTGCAGCTGCAACCCTGCACATACACCAAGGGAGGGAGGCTGCCTACAGTCACTTTACATTATAAAAACCTGTGCCCCCCGACGAGGTTCACTGTGTTCTCCTGCATTGTATGTGGTTGCACAGCAGCCATCGTCCATGAGCAGGACTGCCCCTCGAGTCTACTCCTCAAGGTCTAGAGACCCTTTGACCAGCACCTGACACCTATAATGAGGTAAGAAACATTTTACATTAGGCCTAAAATACATTGTGGGCTACAGTCAGTTGTATATATCCACCTATAGACTAATTCTTAGAAGTGTAGTGAGTAGTAGTGTTTGACTCTCTAAATTGTTGTCTAAATCAGTGTCTAACCACCATCTATCATTTAAAGCATCATTTAAACCATTGTAAAATCATTCTCAATTAATTGTTAAATCACTGTTTAACTAATAATAAATTATTACTTTATCAGCATTTGATTTTGAATTGTCAATTAATTACCATTTGATCATTAATAAAAACCTGTTAGTCATCCCAATAATGATGACTTCTTTTAACACTTTTTTTGCAAGTTTGTTTTTTGGTTTTTGGTTGGTTTTTTGTTTGTGGGGTTTTTTGTTTGGTTGGGTTTCTTTGGGTTTTTTGGTTGTTTGAACAGATGGATAATTTATCTTTCCTTACTTTACTAGACGTCCCAGGGGGAAAAAGAAATCTTTAGCCACAACATGAATTTATAGTGCATGTTACTACCAGACAGCAAGGTCTGGTTTTCACAATGATTTTGTTACTTTTCCTGAGGCTTAGACACAAAGATTACCAAAATTTATATAGATTCTGATACATGTAAAAGCTTCAGAATATTAAAGCACTGGATCTACAGAGTTCAAGACAGAGATGGCATCCACTGCAAAAAATGTGTTTAGACAATACATATATTGTAAATCAAACAAGGGAGGAAAGAAACAGAGCTGCCCAGTCCATTCTAGGAGAAAAAAACATGCCTTTGTTTTCCCATGGCATTGTTAGACACAAAGAATGCTGAATAAGTGATGAAGTTAGTTTTTGTGCGATTAAGTGCACCAGCTGTATTTCGGAATTTTAACAGTCGACTGCATGATTTTCAGTAACCTTTGTAATAAAACATTTTCCTTAATTCTTCTGTGTTGTTCTTTCACATAATGTAGATTTGAATAGCCACATCCAGCAGCTACCTATTCTAGAACAAGCGAGAAGTTTTTAATGTCATGCTGCTCCAAATCAACATCATTTGAAATGCCCGACATCACTGAAATTATGTTTATGAAATATGATATGTCATAAGCAAACTAGCCTAAAAAATACTAGTCTTCTGAATCTCTCCATTGCATGTTACTGGCATTATCAAAAGAGGATAGGACTTCTCTATAAAATCAGGAGACATGTCCTTCTCAAAGGCCTATTTCCCTGAAGAGTAAATAAACAGAGGAATGGAAGAAGAGAAACTTGGCTACACAAGAGAAATAATGTTCTCAGGGAATGCTCCCTACAAAAATTGGGTTTACAAATTTTTCTTCTATACAAGCACAAAAAATGCTCCATAATATTAATTCTATGAAGACTATTTTTTTACTTGTCCAGTTTTAGTTTCCTCAGCCAAAGTTATTCTATAACAAAGGAAAAAGACTATAAAGCTCCCCAGTAACTTGCAGGAAAAAACACCCTTTCTTCAAGCAGAAGAATGGATACATTTAATTAGCTGAAGACATGCTGGTTCCAAGGCCTGTTTTTCATATACAGGATCAGGACACAGATTCTTCCACTGTAACACTCTTACATAAATGTTTCCTTCCCTGAGGCTCTATGCAATTTAGAAATGCAATAATGAAGAGTCAATAGAAGCCTGACAGGGACAGGGATAGATGGATAAATTTTGGCATTGACATTATTTTATGTTTGGTGAAGCTTTGAGAAAACTTTAGTAAAAGCTTTACATTCACACAGAGACATCATATCTACCAAGAACAGCAAGCTGAAGCAGACTTTCAGCAGATTCCAAACCTTTAGTGGCTGAACTATCACATGGAGAAGCAAGGAAAATGCCAATTACCTTTTACAAAAATAAAGATTGATTCAGGCTTGTTTCTGTTTCCTGACATAGTCTAAATATCTATGCCAATGCTGAGGTGATGTATTTTTTGGAAAAAAAAAAAAAGAAAAAAATTGAATTATGGAAAACACTTCATCAGCAAAACCATCCATTTGGAGAGGTAAAGTGTTCACCTTCCTTCTGAGTTGCTGTGCCTTGAAATAATAGTCACATCATGCTTTAAAGTTCATTACTTTGAAAATAATAAGGCATTTATCCAATTCCTAAGATGTACTAACTAAAATTAAAATTCTTCACACATAATTGGGTGACATAGCTAAGTAAAGTGACATATTCAGATTTGGCTGCTCTTCTTTCAAAATAAAGTTGATATAAACCTATTCTGGTACTTTATCATAAGAGGGGATCTTCTTAATAGAAAAAGTCTCAGCAATAAAGAAATTTCAATGTGTTGATAAAAATTATTACAGGAGCCACAAAATTTATGGTTTCCGTAGAAGATAATACAGTTCATAATTCTTTCCTCTTTATGTTAACTGTTAGAAATTTGAGATTTTACTGGTGCAGTACATTATGAATTTCCTCTATAAAAACCACCTCCCAAAGCTATCAACTCTCTCTCAGAATGTTGTTTGAACAGCTTTGTATGTCATAAGGAACCAGCATTCAACAATCTTTTGATAACTGTTCTCCCCCTGGAAATGAAGACCAGCTCCACAATGTCATCTTTCATTGCTGCTAAAACAGCTATTGAAAAACTCAAATTTAAACAGTAATGCAAATAGAATTTACGGTGATAGGAAAAAAGAAAAAAAAAAAAAACAAAAAACAAACAAACCAATCCCAAAACAGTAATCATTAGAGTGGATAAAAACGCCCCAAACTCAAAAATAGATTGGTTCAGACACTAAAAATTCTCATTTCAATTTCCAGCTTTGTCACAGACTTCTTATTTGACCTTGCTCATATATCAATGTGCCCTCTTCTTTTGTAAAGTATATTTGAAAGATTTCTTTTTCCTTGCTTCTATCCCTCTGTGCATTAACCATTTAGATATGCATATACACCTATATATACACCATGTATACACTAATCCCTTTGTATAGCTGTGTGATGTGAGCACCATGATGTGCTTTTTAGAGACACCAGTGCTGTCAGCACCAGTTAGCTGTTTTCCTGGCTGCAAGTCAGAATTACTTTAGGGCTCAAGTAAACAGACACAAACTGTAGACTGTGTAGGACTTAGGTAAAAGGCAATGATTTCTATGCTCAGAGTTTTTCCTCAGTATATCCAGACCCTAATTTTAGGTATTCAGGGAATACTGAGGACAGTCAAAGAGGATAAGTAGTCTCTGGAGAGCCACTCCAACTTTGACTTGAGCAAAATTTATATACTAGGGGTAAAGACAAGACAGAATCTACGTGGCTTGTATGTGGTTTTTATTATTATGTGTATGTACAACACCCAAGACATTGTGTGGTTCAAACTTCCTTTGAGAACTTTATTGCACACCACAAAATAAAATTAATAGTTTTGTTTCTATAGACTCATATATTGCCTATTAAGCATTTTAGACAGTATCTCAAAGTCTGCCCAGCAGAATTCTGTCTCAATTAATATTGCCACAATAATGACGAATCTATTGTTAGACAAGTTGATAAACAAGTCTATTAACTTTGTCTCTTTTAAGGTAAAAAAATTACAGTTAGTCATCTAGTTTAATGAAGATTCCTGTAGCTGCAAAATTAACAAAAGAACATTATCTGTGCAAAACATTCACCAAACACTTAAGGCACAGAAACATTGCTGTTGCTGTCTCTAAAAGGATTCCCTTTACAGTCTCATAGCCTGATAATTTTCTTTGACATTGCATATTATTGGAAAGCCCATACTACAAAGATATGTTCCATTTTGGATTTAATTTATAAAATGTTTTCTATAATGATTAAATGGAAAATCAGAATCCAAAATCTCTTAGAGACTTTGAAATAAAATAACTATAAAAATTGAGTTTATTTCCCCATCTAAGGACAACTTTCAGCTGAAAAGCCCTATAACAGAGAGCAACATATCTGTTAAATCCCTGAAAACTCAGATTCTAGAGCATGTTAAAAATGAATCATATTATTGATTCATCCCATAACTGTTTAAGAAAACAAAGGAAGGGGTTTTGGTTTTGGTTTTTGGGGGTTTTTTTTGGCGAGGCAGGGAGAAGCAAGAAAAATCAAGCTTCTGCTCTGTCCTCCCACCACTCTACTAAAATCTCAGAACCAGGAGTACTTCCTACTTCTCACTGATTTTTAATCTGCTGACTGTGCAATCTTGTCTTTTCTTCATTTGTGTGAAACACCATTTTTGGCCTCTTTACACTTCTTTTAGGATGGCCTTTAAAAAGGTTTTCTTAGCTTCCATCTTTGCTTTCTTCGAGTTCTGTTCTCACTCTTCTTCTGTTGTCCTTCTAGATTTTATTTCAGCCATGATCTCTTTTCAAAATATTTCTGGAATATTTCTGGTGTTTCTTTTTCCTATTTAGCTATGCAATCAAAAATCTCATTTATGTTCTTATGAAGTTACCACAATATCCTTTTTTTTGGCTTTACTGCATGCTTGTAAAAAGTCAAAGCATTGTTGCAATAATGAATTTTCTATCCCATCACTTTGATTTCAGTATTCATTTCTGTGCATTCCTACATTTGTGGTTTTGGATGCAAAGCTTCTAGACCTGAGATGGAACATCTTCACAAGTCATGTCATTGACACCCCTATTCTCTTTCTTTCTATGATGTCTTTACATATGAGTACTTCAGCTGCTCCTGCATTATGGTTCTTGTATATTGGGGAAGACCAGGACTGAAGTACCCAACTGTATCCTACTGTCCAGTGCCTTGATCCTTTAAATGTAAGCTACACAACTAAACATCTTGGTTTGTGGCTGGTTTTGCACTGTGCCTAGCCTAATCATATCCTGAGATAGGTCAAAGCTTATTGTGCCATGGAAACTTAAAACACTTTTTTTATTGACATTTTTAGAAAAATTCCAATTCCAAAAAGGAGGGAGTTTATATTATGTGTACTGATTACATTCTGTTCAGAGGATGATGAAAACTGTAGCTGCTTGTGAAACTGAAATGAGTAAAACTATGACTTTGGGCATCAGCAGAGGTCTGATTTAACAAAACTAGAAGATACATTTGGCCTACAAATTGCCAGTTGCAAGTATGCTACTCAGCTGCTTATCCACTTAATTAATCTTTTATTGCCTTGAGATAGATAGCATACATTGTCCAATGGCACTATTCAGATTGAGCATGCTCTGCTGCTCCACTGTCATGAAATTTGATATTACATCTAGAAGAAACTGCCTGTGTCGATATCCAAAGCTCATTTTATATAATTTAATCTGTTTGAGTGTTTATATCACTACCAGTACAACTAAATCTCTTACAAGCTCTTCCTTGGTAATCCTTTGTCTTTTATCTGGAGAAAAAGTCTTTGCAGAAGGCTTTTGTGACAGTTGTACCTTCCATTAAGCTCACTGAAATTTATACTGTTTTTCCAGTAGCCTTTTTTTTCCCTTGTAATACAAAACAATATCCTATCAACCTATTGTTTAGAAAGTCATCTCCAAAAGATTATTGTTTCTTTTGTTTCATGTCTGACACAGTTTGCTCTAGGAACAAAAACAGACTCAAAGAAATCCAGTCACAACAGAAGATTGACTTGAAAGTGGGATTCCTACAGAGGCATAGAGATTGTGAGTGGGCAGCACAAGGAGCAGTTACAGAATTTTCCAATATACACTAAGAAATGAAAGAACAAAACTAAACCAAAAAAATTACAAGTCAATTAGTTCTTATAAAAATATGTTTTGGAAGAGAAGATTCACTAGCATTGATACAGAATCACTTAAGTACTTGATTTGGGAAATAACAATTTTTGAACAGAATGCCCCAACACCCTAACTGCATTAATCAAAACCACCAAACAGCTTTTGACAAAGCAGTTATTAATAATGAATTTTCTTCTTTTTAGTCTGTAGGGGGAAAAAATCATGAAATATACACCTGTGTACAACAAAGAAAAGATTTCTCAGGAAACCTGCAGGTGTCTTAACTGATAAAATATATTTGTAAGGATGACTATCAACCAACTCAAACTCCGAATGTTGTCCTGACTGCACTAGTCAGGAAGAATTACAGTTGCACAAGGAAAAGCAGGAACAGGGACCTAATCAAAACTTTCAGAGGATGGTACCCTAAGAAACAACTGAGAACTACAAATCCTTGAAAACCAGGAGAACTGGATATTTTTAACTGCCACTTACTCATCAACATTTAAAAAACTACAAGCAACCCACAAGCTCCTTCTATTTAGAAAACTAAGATTAGCCACCATCCAAAACTGATTTTTTTTTGGTTTTTTTTTTAAATTCTGAACTGAAAAATTTGCCAAAGATTACTGCACAGAAAGGGATACAGAAAGGGAAATAGGAAGCAAAGCTAATATATAGAATCCAAACAAGTATTCTTCAGTTTTAGAAGTTGCTTTAGAAAAAGTTTTAGGGGTACTGGCATGTTACTGAGAAATCTGCCTAAAACCAAACTCTATGGGTTGTGCTAGACTTGGGATTAGGAAAAGTTGTATTTTCTCTGGTCAGATGGGCAAGATTTTAATGTTTTGTGGCTGGTTTTAATTGTTTTGGCAATGATTAATAACCCAAAGTATACAGAAACACTGTGGCACATTTTTGCTGCCAAATTTTCTGCATCTGCAAAAGCACCAGGATTTGGCAGTTCTCACAGTCTTTGCTTCTTTCTTCCCTGTTATGCACTGCAACTTTTGATAGTAATGTTTGGTTTTGGGTTTTGTCGGTTTGGGGTTTTAGGGGGTCTTTTTGAGGTTTTGGGCTTTTGGAGGGTTTTTGTTGGGTTTTTTTTTTATGTTTTTTGGGGGGGTTTGTTTTGTTTTGTTTTTAATTAAAGATCTTATCTGTGCTGCAAGACGCTTTCTGCTGCACTGCAAAATGAAGAATGGACATATCTCTTTAAAAGCTTTCATGTAACAGTAAGCACCTGGACTCACCTCATCTTAAATGGGATCCTCCACTAAAACAAACAGGTATAAGAGAAGAAATCTGAAACCAGGATTAAAACTTTACAGAATTTAAAATCCATATCAGTGACAGTCAAAGAAATACAGGCTGTACATTAAATGCTAAACCGAATTCAAGCTGAACTCCTGGAAAGGCATCTAAAGAAAATTAAATATGGACACTGCACAAAGACTTACTGAGACTAACCTATCTATTATAGGAGTTACTCCCCACTTGGGACTTGGCTCTTTTATTCTTGATTATAAATCTACAAATTTTAGCCATTTGACCTATGAGTTTGAGAGTTCTGTAAGCTTCAAAATGTACTTTAATGTTATAAGAAAATTATTTTCTTCCAAAAGTTTTCAAAGTAACTCCAACCAGTATAAAAATAAAAATGATGAGCTCTCTTTAGTCCACTTGCTTTGGATGAGAAAGTGAAATACGTAGTCTGAAAATTCCATATGCTCAGAGAGTACTGCAGAATTTTAACAATGACCGTTTCTAGGATCCCACTCTCACAAAGCACACTCCAGAGAAGAGTTGGTAGGACTTTTCACTAACTACTTTACCTGGTAGCAGTTCTGCAAACCTGAAGTTTTGACTTTTTTTGTTCTCTGGCAGCCAGCTCTATATATCTGGTATCAGACTGCATGGAAGACAATGTTCAGATGCAAAGGAGACATGAGCAAAAAAGGGTCCAGATTAGAGGAGTACATTGGCTCAGGCTTTTCAGAAAGGGCTGATGGGATATGGTGACAGGCCAAAATGTCACTTGGCAGTTGTGAAGATATTAAAAGGAAGTGAGACTGAACTACAGATCCTCTAGAAAGAATGAAGAACAACTAACATCTATGGGGCTGGTATAAGAAACTTGAAGATGGGAAGTAGTTTGAAGATCCATTAGGATGCAAAGATGGAGTTAGAAGAGGGCATGAACAACATGTGTCAAGATTCTTCAGTTTTTGCTTTTCCACTATTGACAAATTGTTGAGGAAGAAAAAGAAAAGGTGCTACATCTCACTTTAATATCTACATCTCTCTTTAATATCATAGAATTATAGAATGATTTGGGTTGGAATGGACCTTTATAGATCACCTAATCCAACCCTCCTGCCATGGGCAGGGACAACTTTTCACTAGATCACTAGATATCCATTCACACAAATGGACATACAGAAGACCTATGTAGATATCAGAATTGTCACTACACTATTCTTTTTTTCTTCAAAAATAACAGACTCCACATACTACATTTAAAAATGTGGAAAAAAAAAATGAAGGTTGACAAGTCAAGAACTTAGAAAACACTATGGCTAATGTCAAAATTGATATTGTTTCATGTCTCAGTTTCTCCCTCTATGGCATATGCATTATAACAGCATTATATTGCTGTAAGTTACTTTTTCCCACTTGGAAGGATGCTTTATATCACAATTCTAGTAATGTAATTTTCAGCATTCAAAATGCCACAATGGGACTATAATTCCTACAAAGTTTAGAAAGTGTATAAGCAAGCAATGAAGCTGACAGTGAAAAAT
This sequence comes from Margarornis squamiger, assembly GCA_035222235.1. Classification (NCBI taxonomy): domain Eukaryota; kingdom Metazoa; phylum Chordata; class Aves; order Passeriformes; family Furnariidae; genus Margarornis; species Margarornis squamiger. The sequence continues at coordinate 121,757,089 of JAWWTY010000077.1, forward strand.
AAGAAAACCTAAGCATGTTGCAATTTAAAGTGTTAAGAAATCGGACTCCTTTGTACTAAGACAATGCAGGAAGCCCCAAGGGAAAAAAAGAGAACACGTCTGTTCCTACTGATGTCAAGGAGTCTAAGGGCCAGGCTCTGCATGTGTACACACACAACTACCACTACCTTCCACTGAAACAGCTTGTAACTTAGGGTTGAGCTGGGTCTTGTGCATAGAAGTCAAAACATCTTAGTGTTATTGTCATAAATTTTTATCAGTGTATTTTGCTAGTGCCTTTGCAATGTTGTACAAACTGAATATTTGATCAGTCCCTGCCTTGAAAACTTGAGTGTTGCAGTCTAAGAGAATATGCAACTAGCATTAAGAGGATACTGAGAAACACTAGTAGAGGCTTTCTCCATTCAGAGTTTGTTTATTCTAAACTGTTCTAAACTAGATCATATTACTTGAAATTTTCTGTTACCAAAGATTAGAAAATAATTTACTGAATAGTTTTTAATTCATATTCTCTTGATAGTTAACAAGTGATAAATCAAAAAATTTACTTATATAATTATTCCCTCACAAATGGTTTGGAAATGATTGCAGAAATATATCACTAAATATATTTTCTGGATAATGGTTTTAGTTATATGTTTTTTTGGGTATTGTTAGCATTTCAGTTCCTCTTGCAATGTTCTTCATCATAGGACTTTTGAATCACTATTTCTACCATAGGTATTACATCTCAACCAGTTGAATAAAATGTCTTCATTTACTTAACTTAAAGGCTTACAAAGCTATAATGGAAAGAAAGAATAAAGAAAGAAAGAGTAGGGAATTCAAACAGTGGTCATGGAGACACAGCTTAATATATTTGCTTTTTAAAAATATCTGCACAAGCAATACTTCCAATGTCACTTTTAATTACTGTCTCTTCTTAGTAGAAAGCCTGTAGCAATTTTTATTTTGTGCATGATTTTAATTGTGGGATCTGAAATTATTTCATCTCAGCAACGTCAGATGGATCAGCAGGGCATTAACTTATTAAGGGGTGCAACTAAGGGTGCATTCCTACATTGTATTTCAACATCAGTAAGACTATTTTGATATCCAGTAGGGACTGTACTCTACTATATTCTCCATGGGAACTGTAAAATAATGTTCAGTATCTTAGACTACTCTGCTGGTGACATGTGACAATTGGGGTTTTTCTGTCATTTTTTGAATGCTTATGTAAAAGTTTTGCCCAGATCTGTTATAAAAGCTGGTAAAATTTCATTAAGAACTGTTTATTCATTATTGTGCTTTCATTTAAATGCAGTCTGAGGAAATCCAGAAAAACACTGTTATTAAAGTGTAAAATAATACTCAGTTTAATATTAAAAATATATAAAAAAGCTTGAGACAAACTGTAATCAATAAACTGGTTATTAACAGAATTATCTACTGCTTTCCAGGAAACAGCGAATTGGCTTGCATTGCAGAGACTCCAAAGGAATCAGAATTTTGGAAGAACATGAAAAGAACTTAACACGTACAAACAATTTTCCTAGTTTCAGGAATATAAACTTTAAAGAAGCCTATGTGCAGTGGTCCTTGTATCTTCTTATGGTTTTGTACGACTGGCTGCAGTAGACTTAATTTTCTTCAAAGTAGCTATGTATGGTGCTACGGTTTGGATTTGTGATCTAAACAGTGTTGATAACACAGGGATGTTTTCATTACTGCTGGGCAGGGCTTGCAGAGCATCAAGGCTTTTTCTGCTTCTCATACCACCAGTGAACAGGCTTGGGGTGAACAAAGAGTTGGGAGGGAACACAGCTGGGATAGCTGACCCCAGTTGACCCTGGATAGGGATACTCTATATCACATGGCATCAGGCTCAGCATATAGAGCTGGGGGAAGAAGGAACATGGGAATGCCCGGAGTGATGGTTTGTCTTCCTCAGCAACCATTATGCATGATGGAGACCTGTTCTCCTGGAAATGGTTGAACACCTGCATGCAGATGCAAAATATTGAAAGAATTCCTCATTTTGCTTTGCCTGCGTGTGTGGCTTCTACTTTACTATCTTTATCACAACCTTTGAGCTGCCTTTTACCCTTTCAATTCTCTTCCCCATCCCATTGTGGGGGTCATTAGCAAGGGGCTATCTGGTCTAAACCACAACAGTTCTCCATATAACATATGCCTTAATTAATAAGATGTCTTGTAAATCAGATCCATTTTCACCAGCCCTCAAGGTCTGTGCCATTTTTACCTCTGGTACCAAGTGGACTGGCCAAAAAAGCTAAGCCAGTTTCAGGGAGCTTAATTTTATTAGGAACTTCCTGAAAGTCCTAGTGTTCATGAAAAGTCTCATATAATTTCTACATAAGTATATGCTCACATATGGATATATGAGCAAGACTGCGATGAAATATTTCCTAACCGGAGAGCTTCAGAAAACTCCATTAAGCTACTACATAATGCTAGCAACCCATAGCATAGGTTTTTGATGTGCTTGCTACAAATCGTTCTCTGGATGGATTTGACCCTTGCCATTTGTTCTTATTTTTCAAATTAGCTGGCCACATACTATTTGACCACTTCATTGAAGTCTCTGCAAGTCAGTGGTTAATTACAAAGAAGAAAGAGCTTTCTGTAAAACTATTTGTTCATTGTAACACACTTTCTACTGACAACTGTTGCCACAGCAAACTCAAACAGGTAAGGTGAGATACAACCAGGTCAACAAAATTCTATATCTATACTAGTTACAGTTGATATGTGATAAAAATACACTTTCCCTTCTCAAAACTTTATGATACTGCTAGTTCAGAGTCATCCTATAATGATCTAATACTTCTGAATTTTTCTTTCTTTTACTTTGTGATTTTCAGATTATAAGTGATGCCTTAGTGTTTTCATGAATTTGTAGATTTTTATACTTCTAGGTAGTTTCCTCACATATAGAGTAGCTAGCAACCTCTAACCCTGTGCTAGCTGTCTTAAGGGTCAGATAATAGCTGGAACACCATGCCTGGGAAACATGTACCAGAGCTAAGACAACTAGATACCATGTTAGTCAAAACAAGAAAGCAAAGCCCAGAAACCTTGGAGAAGCTCCAATAAGGGAAAGTGGCGTGAAGATGATGATAAAGGATGAAGTAAGGGGCCTTAAGACCTCCAACTCAATTCTAGGAGAGGCGTGCCATGGGGCGGTTCCAAGGGAAGTTCTGGAGATGGACATGTCTTAGATTGGATGCAACCTTTAGATATGGTAATTGAGTAGTGTTATAAAATTAGTACGCAGCCACGTAGAAAAAGGCTTTTCCGGCTCCTACACCTTGTTGACATTTCACACACACACACACACACACACACTCTCTGCTGCCCAGCCTGGTGTGGTGTCCTGTGTTCCCCCCACAAAAGGAAGGTGGGGGGAGAGCTCAGAAGAGCTCTGCTTGCAAAAGGGGGTTTTCCCTCTCTTGCTCTCCTGAGGTGGGGAGAGAAGATGTTTCCCCTCCCTTGTTCTCCTGGACCGGACCTCAAGAACCTCAAGTCCTGCTTGAAGGAAGACGAGACCGGTAATGGGAACTGGGTACCAGCATGAG
>JAWWTY010000077.1:121760769-121813814 GCA_035222235.1 Margarornis squamiger
CAGATGTTGCAAGAGTCAGTTTCCCAGCCTGTGGGTGAAAGGGTCTTTCACCTGGGAGGGGCAGGTTGTTGTCCCTTTTTTGCTTCGGTAAGACATGGCAGAGTGGCTCAGGGGTTGGCTGGAAACAGCAGGAATGAAATGAAAGGGACGCCTTTTGGATTCATGTACTCTTCATGTTTGAAGCGGTGGTGCTTGGAAAGAGCTCTCATGGTATTCCCGAGGCCATGAGTTCAACCTAGCACTGGTCTTTTCTCTCTGCCACTTGTCAACATGTGTTGTATTCTTTTATACTTTTATACTCTTTTATACTCCTTTACATTCTGTACCCCAAAATTCTATAAGTAAAAGAACTCTTCTCTACTTTACCCACATACAGTTGTCTTGGAAAGTTTTTTCCACCCTCCTCAAGGCAACATAAGTCTCAAGTGTATAATCAAAATTTTTGCCTTTTTTTTTTCATTAAAAATTCATTTCAGCTCTGTGATTTTACTCCTCATCTGACTAGTATGTTATTCTAAATATCTTGCATACTGCTTATTTTTTATCTAATTTTATTTAATTCATATTTACTTACCAAGACCATTACTGAAAATGCATAAACAAATCAAAATCAAGATTACTCATTTTGAAATGCTACCCCTAACTTTTCTCCAGAAGGATAACCTAACAGGACAACTTTTTGCCATCCTTTGTATTCTTAATGTTTTATATGTACACCTATCTCTATATTCTGTAGTTTATCAAATGGGTTCCATAATAAAAACATCCCTGAATTTTAGTGTTGCATGTTGTCACCAACTAGTTCATGTAATTGAAAATTCCTAGGTGTCTTCTCTTCTTAAATACTGGTAGTGGCTGACAATCTCCAGGAATAGGGTACTGCTTTTAACTTAAAAAATTTAGTTGAAGCTTTACTCCTCTGACTTGAACATACTCTGTATTTTAATTTCACTCTGGAAGCAGTAGCATCCATTTGTATACATTCATTCATTCCCCTTCATTGTTTTTCCTTCGCTCCAAACTTTACTCCAGCCAGCAATTATCAAGAAAGTGAGTACTTAGTTTGAGGAAGAGAGCCTAGATTTTTCACCCTATCCTCACTAAAGAAAGGGCTCAACTTCTTCATTTCAGGATTTCTTTATATTTTTACAAGTGGTGCACCTTTTACAATTTATTATTTATTTTAACAACCTAATTCAATTTGAATGTTTGCAAACCTCATGTCATCCTAGCTACTTCTAACCTCTAAGCCTCAACTTTCTTCTCCTACTATTACTGACTTCTAGTTTGAAGTCACTCCCTTTGCAGATAAATACTGTCTTCCTTATACAATGTACTTCTCACTTATTAAAGAAATTTCCAGACTTTCACCATATTCAGAAGTTCAACAGACTTCACTATTTCCTTCTATTTTGATTACAGCATACCTTTTTAAAGCTAAAATACTTAGATTTCAATCAATTTATCTTGTCACTTCTTTTAAACTGATTGGATCCATGATTACTAAGTCAAAGATTATATTCTCTGAGTAGAACAGGCTCTTTGAATGATGAATACCTGTATGTTTTTCAACTAAAATAGAATCCTATAGGTGTCTTGCCTGTATGTTCTTCCTTGTTTTTCACAATTATGAATATTGAATGGTATTAATTATAACTACTGGGCCAAGATCATTTGCTTTTCTTCAGTCTGGAATACTGCTACCAATGAAATAATTAAATAATAATGATTCTTGCTTTTTAACAGATCAAGGATTTTCTAGTATGCTAATCATTTAGTGGATAGTGTTATGAGTTGCTGAACCATACAGCCCAAAAGAATAGAGGCTGCCATAGCAACATTTTCCTAGGTCTAGTCAGTAGCAAATCTGAACACATACTCCTAACAGGCACACACACACACAATGTATGTATACACAAATATATGTATAAATATGCACATGGCCAACAGACAGAAACACTCAAACAAACACAGATGACATCAACAGTGAAATCCTGCCCTCCTTGCTGGCATGGGTCCCTGTAACCTGAGGTGTGAGTCTTGCTGCTGGCATTTATACACCCCATACCAAGACACGTATATAGAACAGGGAAACCTCTCACACAGTAAGATTTAGAAATAGAGTCTAGTCTAGAAGACTAGTCTAGGAGAGACTGTGACCATTAGGTGTAGGGCATAGCCAGACAAGCATATTGACCAGCAGTTTGTTTACAGAAGACTGGCCCTATTTTTACCTCATCAGTCCACTATTTTCTCACACTTGCTCATTCCCGTATCACCTTGATCCCTTGCTTTCCCTGCCTTTGGCTCTTGCCCTACATATCCCATAATAAGCCTTAACAGCCCCAAAATTTTCTTCCTATTGTGCATTCCATAATGTGTCCTGTGCCTCTAGGCAGTTAACACCCTGAGCCCGTGAGGTGATACATACAGGTATCACAGGTTGACTGCTGAGTGTCCCCCCCATCTCCATGGGGCTGAGGCTTCCCTGGGAGGGGCTCCCTTTCTCTGACCTGGCTCCCCCACCTGCCCAAGTGCCTTCAAGTTCCTATGTGCATGAGGGTGCATGAGCCTTTAATCACCTAACCTAACACATTGTCAACCAAAATTAAATATCAGTGGTGAGACACTGCCAGTGCTGCACATTCAGGTCTGCAATGCCAATCAACAGAAGTTCAAGGCAGGGAGTAAGCAGAAGCAGCCCAAAATAGCACAACTGTAGGACTAAGGTGAAAAGCCTTACCATAACCACTATAAAAATAAACACACTGAAGTTCCAGAAATGAACTCGGGCTCAGAGTTTTTATATTTCATCTGAGAGGCTGAGATTAAGGACTATACCTTAATGAGGTTCTTCTCCCCTTTGTTGCTTCCTTCTACCACTAAAGACAACCATTCTATCTATATTGAGGCTGCTGAAGCAGCTCTTCTTCTTTCACACCTTACCACCATGCAAATTATCAACATTTCCAACTTGTGTCTAGTCCAAAACCTTCCTGACACATCACTTGACCAGCAGGTCAAATGAGCACATGCAGCACCTTGGGAACTCCCGTGTTTGGTTTTTCTGGGAGCTTGTCCTCCACGACTTTTCTTGACCGGACACAACCCTACTTTTCTTGTAAAATACGAAGAGCTTTCAATACTACAGTGATTTGACAGGCACTGCTGACGTGTTATCTGTCTGAACTGGACTGCCTGGTGTTATATATGCACCAACATAGCTATGCTTGTCCTACACAGGGGATGGGTCATGGGATTGTAAACTGTGAGAGGAATCTCACAGCCTTCTTTATGAGCCTGTCGGTTATTCAGCATGTGCACAGCACCCTGTGAATAACAAAAATAGGCATGCTGCCTACTGCTGGGTCTCAGAAATATCAGGACGCCATCGGTAAGGGAGAAGCATGCCCAGGTGATCTTGACCACAGCATAGTGCGCTTGTTTTGCTCTCCCCTCCCAGGCGCAGAGGGGGAGCTACTGCCAGAGGAACTGCCCTCCACCCCAGGGGGCGCTGCACTTTGTAGGGGCGCGGGTGCGGAGCGCTGGTGCGCTCCGAGGCCGGGAGGTGAGAGCGGGGACCGGATGCACACACACGGGCAGGGGAGATTACAGCGGATTTTCCTTCGAACAGCGAGACAGGCACACAGCTCTCCCGGGGAAGGCTCTCCCTTGGCGCCGGCCTTGCAGCGCTGCGGGATCCTGCCCTCCCGCGCTCCCCGCCGCCCATCGCGGTACGGCCGGGCGGGCCGTGAGCGGACGCGGTGCGGGGCACGGCGCTCGGAGCGGGGCACGGCGCTCGGTGCGGGGCACGGCGCTCGGAGCGGGGCACGGGGCACGGTGCCCGCCCCGCCGCGCTCCCCTCGGCCCGCGGCCGGCGCTGCCGGGAGGGGAAGGCTGAGCGGGGCGGAGCGGCCCATCCCGCCGCCGTGCCCGGGGAGGGACCCCCGACCCGCCGCCGTGCGCCCAGGACGGTGCCGCCCCCCGCAGGCTCCCGGGCAGCCGGGCAGGGGCGATCCCGCGGCAGCGCCGGCTCCTCCGGCCGGGGGGCGCGCCGGGGCCCCGCGGGGCTCGGGGGAAGGGGCACAGGGGCCGCCTCCCCCTCCGCGGCGAGGGCGGAGTGCGGCGGCCCGGGGAGGGGGCGGGGAGGATGACTTCATGCCGCCGGAGCGCCGTGAATTTAGGAGCAGCAGCTGCCGCCGGCGGCGGGATGTGGGGGTGAAGTGACAGCGGGATCTGCCGCCAGCTGAGGGAAGAACAGCGCCGGGCACCCGCAGAGCCCAGGGGCTCCGGGCCGCCACCACCAGCCGCTGCGGGAGGGAGGGAGGGAGGAAGGACGGGAGGAAGATGCGCTGAGCCGGTCGCTGAAAGGTGAGCGGGAGCTGCCGGCGCGGGGGCGGGCGCTGCGGCGCTGCCCGGCCCGGAGAACGCGGTGCCCCCGCCGCGAACCCCCCGCTCCGCCTCGCCGGGCACGGGCTGCGGGTGTGCGGCCGCGCCGGGCTTCCTGCCCCTTCCCTCTCCTCCCTTCTCCCGTGCTTCCCTCCAAAAGCGTCGAGGCTGCTCTCTCCGAAGCGCCACAGTGTTGCGTTTCATCTTCCGCTGCCAGGATGTGCGGTGGCCCCGTGCCAGGTCCCCGCTGAGCGGCCCGGGCTGCCCGCGGTGCCCGCGCCCCGAGGGATGGGGCGGCGGAGCGGGATTCTGGCGGGGGCGTAGCGCAGGACGGGGGCGAGGGCGGGAGGACGGTGAGCACTGCGGCAGGTGCGGGACTGCGCCCCGGGCTCCCCCGGGCTCTCCCCAGCCTGATGCGCGTTCTTCAAGTGACGGGGAAGACATCTTAGGGCAAAAGGGTTTCAGGGGAACAGCAGCGAAAAAGGATGTCGTCTCGCGTACATTCCTGCATTTGGAAATCACTTCACTGGAGACTAAAGAGTGTAGAAGTTGGAGAACCAGCCCTTACACCAAAATGGATTCTGTTGACTTTTATGGAGACTTGTGTGGTTTTTTTTTTTCCTTTTCCGTGTATATCATCTAGCACAAGGTTCGTCATAAACAAAATAGCAGCGAAATTCAAATGCATGTTTGTTAAATAGAAGAATAAGTGAGTTGCTTTTCCACCATATCATCTGTAGAAGTGGAAAAAACAAGAGTGTATTCAGATTGTAGCTTGGCCGTTTACAGTGCACATTGTTTGTGGTACGTACACAGATCTTGACATCAAATGAATGGTGTTTTGGAATTGAGTAGAAGGGAAAATAACTGCCTTTTTAAAAATATTTTTGTTTGGTTGTTTATTATTATTTGTTCTCCTCTTAAAAAAGAAAAAAAAAAAAAAAAAGCTTTCCCTAAAGCAGATCTGGCAGTACAGGAGGCTAGGGTTGGTGTGCGGAGGCAGGTCATTAAAATAAGCACTGTCTGTATGTGTAATGGTTAATGGCTCTGTGGGGTTTGGAAATGAAAGCAGCAACTTTGGGGCGTAAAGAGTCAAGTATTAATCTGTTCATAATGAAAAAGGAAGCAGGGTACTGGAAGCTGGAGGTTATTGTATTCAATGTCTATTTACATCTATCTTCATCTTAAAGGATGCTGTTGCCCTACATGTTCACAGAGACGCTCAGGCAGATGTGGGATTCTTGGTTGTGGTTGAAGCCTCTGGTCATGGTGCTAGTGACAGAAGTGGTACTAAAGGGGTAACAGGTAGTTGCTTCGTTTGTTGTCATTGTTTCTGGGAAGATGTTTAAATACATGCATTTGCTTCAGTACTGTTGTTTGGTATGCAGAAGGCAAGTGATGACTACAGAGACAGAAAATGTGTATACAAGACAATTGAGGCTTCACGAAGCTGAAACAAAGAGTGAGAGATGAATTGCAGTGTTAGAAATCAGTCCAACAGGATGCATCTTGGCTCTGAAGAACAGTCATTAATTATGACCCCATATAATGCTTTAAGCATATCGTGGCATATCCAATGTATGTATTTCAGACTAGGAAAAAATTCTTATTTTGTCAAACCTGTATCTTTCATCTACCAAAATTTGTTTTGTTTCTCTAAAACACTTGAAAGTGCCGGTTAGTACATGTCTACTGTTTTTTCTTTTCTAGCATACAGCATGGCTGACTGTTTCAGTGGTTGCAATATTGTAGTCACTGGCTGATTTCATCTCTAATTGCATTTTGTTGGAAAAAGAAACCACGTAGCTGCGTTCAGATGCTTCGCATATTAGTCCATCCCCTCTATATAAAGCAAATTTCTTTCCAAATGGCTTCCCCAGTCACTTGTTGCAAACACAGGATAATATGAGTCTTGCCTGATGTTGACACAATGTTATCAGAGCAAATTTAGCTCTTTGTGCTTACTGGCAAACCTAAATAACGTTTGAAGACTTTTAACATTATATGGTGGTAAGGATGAAGGATTAATTGATGAGGAGCCACACTGTAAACTTGAATTGCTTTTGCTTTTATCTTGTGCACTCCAAAGGCAAATGGTGTAATGATCATATGTCCATTAAAAAAATTATATTATCAATGTGAATTTAGTTCAATGGTATAACTAATGTAAATCCACTTCCTACAGATTTCTCTCCCAGAACTCTTCTTCCTCCTTCTGTTACTGTAACTTTCATACCTCTGCCAAGCAGAGAAAAGCATCTTTCTTGTGGTTGATTTGGGGCAACAGCCCCACTGACTGGAAGAACAGCCTAGTTGGCCAGCTGGTTGGTGCTAGACAGACTGGGTAGCAGCTGAGATTTAGTTGCCTTTTCCTCAGAGGTTCTGCTCTTTTGGAACACTTCATCTGGGCTCGTTCTTCAGATTTGGAAGAGCTTAATTATCTTTGAGATTTCTAGGCCACAGTCAGCCTTTGAACCAGAAGTTTCATTTGCCCAGTTTTATGAGTGGGGACCAGATGGATATGTTTGTGTAAGGCTTGTTTCCTTAGGAGAACAAACTGGAAAACCCAGTTGACCTTGAATGCACTTGAAGTTGCAGAGATTTGATTTCAATTGTGGCCCTTTCTAAGGGCTGAAATGGAACAATTCAGTTAAATATATTTTCTATTATTATGAAAATGTTTAAAGTTGATGTTTCTAAGTGCTGCTTGAACTCACTGAAATAACCATGTTTTAGAGCACGCATGTCATTTTTCTGTTACATTGTTACTAGGATTTTAGTTGGATTATGTTTCCCAATTTAAGAATTCCTTAAAGAAAGGCTTGAGTGGGGTGTAAGGGGACAGATATACAATGAACCTAAAACTATGTACTTTAGTGTGTATACAAGAGTATTTCAACAATAGTGATACCATTTCTTCTTTTGAAAAACCAATGTGTTGACACTTTCCAAATATGTTTCCTTGTGTGGTAGCTAGCATTTCAGGGAGAGAAAAAATTTTCATCTGAAAAATAAATGCCAGGCATAAACTCAAACTTATGCAAATGGATTTCATGTTGGACTAATTACTGTCAATAGAAGATCTCTATGTTAATGTCCAGTCAGCTGCAAAGGTAGTAATCATTAGTAATCATTAAAGAGCACTAGATAAACTCTAAGATGAAGAGTTTTATCCATTTATAATATATTAGTGGTGGGAACAAGACAGGCATTGATTATCATTTTATCTTCATTTTGATGTAGTGAAATAAGTCAGCACTTCACAACTCGGGTAATGAGCCCCAGAGTTTACTATGAAATATGGAGATAGAAGTGTGAAATTCATGTATGCTTCTTGCAAAAGCAGGGGGATTTAAATCTTTCCCTTGAAGGAGACTGCATGTAACAGGAACACAAGCATGAATACATATATATTTATATATATTGCTTTCATAATGCACTGAGAGGCTAGCTTTGAGAACATCTTAATAAATAGTCTTATAAAATTACTCTAGTAAGACAACGCTAAAAACCACAGGGATCTAATTGTACAAGAACTGTATGTTTCCAGTACATATCCCAGTCTTTATACATAATCATATCAGAGGAGAAAGTAACACAAAATGGACTCTCATAGGACAGTTGGTGCAAATGTCCCAGCCAGACCAAAAAATTGATTTTTTCTTTTCTATTTAATTCTTATGGTAGCACCAATAAGGGTTTTGTCATCCCTGACATACTGAAGATGTGCTGCACTTCTGCTGGTTGTGTTTCTGTGATTGTAAAATGAATCTGAGGTATCTCTGCCTTTCTTTCCTGGCTGAACCAAATACGAAACATGAGCTCTGAAGAAGATCTGCAGTGGAAGAATTTATATATTAGCTAGAGTGTAGTTTTCCCTAGCAGAATTTGGTTTATTTTCTAACCTTTTTAAAAATGAATTTAAAAATCTTCTACATTGCTGTTCTTTGCCTTACAGGATTCATAGGGTATTTAACCTGCCTTTATAACAGCTGCCTGGTCTCTGCACAGTTTTCTGCACTAATATCGCAGTAATTCATCAGATGTGATAGCCAAATAGGTGTAATACCAACATACAATCTTAGTTTCTCTTATCTTGACTGCCTTTTTGGTCACATCTTTGTTACAGCAGCTATTTCAAAAGATCCAAAGGTATATCGAAGTTAACTTGGCAGCTGTTAGCTAGCCCACAAAATGTGCTGCAGCTTTAATGAGATCATATAGATCTTAATATATCTATATAATTTTATATATTATATAATATATATATTTGCTAACTATTCACTCATTTGCCTTCTACCTCCTACAGAATTTCCACTTACACATATGGTGAGCACATAACTGTGGTGAAACGATCTCACCACCTGTTGTTTTAAAATAGTACAGATGCTTATTAATGGCCCTTCCATGATACTGTTTATAGTACATGTTAAACCTCACTTAAAATACTGTGGATCATATTGGTAAAGGATTTAATTACTTCAGCAGCAGCCTTAAATTGGTTCCTGTTCAGCATCTTGACTTTACTTGTTGACTCTTAGTAGGTAGAAGAGAGATAAATTTCACAGAAGAGTCAAAGCTGTGATGCTTATTCAGAGAGCTGTCATTGAATCCTTTACAAGGTGTTCTTTGAAAATGCCGCCATTTGGATAGCTAATCAACCTGAAGAACTGCAAAAATCATGAGCACACAGATTCTCTACATTTGTAAGTCTTGAGCTCAGCTGATGATCAGGCCAACACTCAAAACCAGAGTTTTCACACTTCAAAGAAAGGGAAAGTAAATAATTACAGAATTTGAGCCTTGACCACAAGTGTGCCCTTAAATATATAAATATAGATTTATTTTTTTTTCATGGAAAAGTCAGTTCTAAACTGACTAAACTAAATTTAGGAAAATAAATGTTCCATCAGTTCCTGGTTTTCTTTGTGGAATCTCATGAGTCACTTGGATTCTCAACTTTGCATTCAGAAAATTTCTAGAGTTCTGCCTACTATTTCTGATCTGCATCTCTGTACATTTGTCTTTGAATTACCTTTTTTTTTCCTAACCCAGTCAAAGTGGAATTTAAAAGTGTATTTCTCCTTTGAAATCATCTATACACAGTTAGACCAAGAAAAATTCCTGATACTGTGTCAGTTCACTGAGATGTAAATTTGAAACTGCAATCAAGACAAACTAGACTGCTACTTTCAACCTTCCCAAGGTGCTTGCTTGAGATACAGAAAGTTCTTGATATCTGCATATTGCTACTGAGTACCGAGAAAACACTATTATACACTGAAAAAATATATTTAAAAAAAAAAAAAGAAACAAAAGATATGTCTTATTTAAGTTTAGCAAAAACTCCTAGTAACTAGTAGGATGAGTGGCTTTGGATTTTTTGTGGGTTTGTTTGTTTGGTTGGTTTGGTTTGTTTGTTTTTTTAATGAAATACATATGAAGATTTTACTTTTTTTTTTCCCAGTGATGCATGACACATGGCATTGACTGTTTGGGCTTAGTATCCTTAATAAATTAAAAAATAGTTGTTCATACCAGAATGGTGACTGTCAAATGTGTGTTGTATAGGGTGGGTAAAAGCCTCTTCTTATTCCATAGAAAAACTCTGTGGCATATTATAGATGTAGCCTGTGAGAATATAAATCTGCTATTAAAATAAGATGGCTGGCAAAATTCCAGTGAAGAATGCTTAGAGAACTAATGAATAAATTAGATAGGGTAATCATCTTTTGATACAGTCACCCAGTGTTTGGTGCTCGGCGTTGATTAGGAGTTCTGAGAGCATAAAGCTATGTTTGCACTATTACATTTAATTGCAGGAGGCATCGTGTCCTCACTGTGTGTTTTTGGTTGATCTGATTTCTGTTCAGAGGCTCCACAGTATCCTTTGGCAGTTACATGATTCAGTGCATGTGGAGTGTAAGGAAGTAAGTCTCTTTGTTTTCCCTTAAAATTTGTTGCCTCATGATTTAATTGGGGGCCTTTTTAATTGTCATGATGTGAATAATGTTAAACAGTTGTTTCCTGTTGTATTTCTCATGAGTCAAGTTTTCACATATCTGTCACGTTTTCTTTTTCCTTAAGAACAGTTGTCTTCCTCTACTTTTTCTGCATATAATAGACTGTTTCGTATTTGATTGTTGCCTTTGTGTATACTTCTCAAAAATTCATTTCTGATGTGCAATGCACATATATTAGGAATTCTATTTAGTAGCATAATAATTTCTATTTATGTCCAATTCCTTTCCCATTTTTTCCACTATACATATTTTTCCAGTTACTAATTATGTGTTTTAATTGGGCTGATCTTTTGTGCCTGTTAGGTTAATTTTCATTGTAGGATCAATACAATAATATGTATGACTGTAAGGAATTGGTGCCATTAGCAAGAGACATAAAAGTTGATAAATGGATATCAAAATTGCATATTTTATATGTAAGAAAGAACAAAATGTAGTGTGTAGCCTTATGGAGTAACAGAGGTTCTGTCATAAACACTTCCTTTGTTTTGTGTTACTCTTGTTTTAAAATAGTTGGATAATGGCAGCTTTACTGAGTTGGGCTAATGCTTCTGAGCTCAGACATAGCAAGCAGAAAATAAAAGAATAGGATTCGTTAATGCGTATAAGAATTGGAGCATGTGAAAATAATTCATACTCTAAAAGGCAGGCATAATGTGAAACACTTTATTAAAAAAAACTCCACAAAACTAAAAATAGACTGCTGCATTTTAAGTAACTGTTATTTGTAAGGTCTCATGAAGTCAAAGCGTGATAAGAGATGTGAATGGAGTTTGCATAAATATAGAAGCTGTATGACTTGAGAAAGAGACATGGCTTATCAAAATTGACTACAGCATGCCTTTAAAGCCTAAGGGAACTACAGCTTTTTTAGCATATATTTGTTTATATACAGAGTACTAATGTTTACAAACCCCAAAACCTTTTCCAAGCAAAATATTTGTCCTGGGTAGGGAGTTCTCCAAGTTATCCTGAATAGCTAGAGGCTTTGTGGAACATCTTTTATTTTTTTTTATTTTTTTTTTTTTTGCCCATGTGTTTATTTGCAGGGAGTTCAGGTGTTGATTTGTTGAATGGCAGCTATAATATTATATGGTAGAAGAATTGTATAATGGCAGTGTCACTCGCTCTAAGTGACAAAATGCAAAAATAATGCCACCACTGCTACATGTCCTTTTAAAGTCTAATTTTTGTATCTCTACCTAATGTGTTACTACTAGGGCCTGACTGGGGCAATGGCAATATTCTCTTCAATTTTACAAAATCAAAATCAGGGATACATGGTGAAAAACAGGTGCAAAGCCTTCACGCATCCCCAACACGTGCACAAGGCATCTCCGGAACAGATCAAGTTTGAATGGGTATTTATGGAAGATGAACATGATAGCCCTGTGGCCGGAGGAACACAGATGCTGTATAAGAAATTTAAGCATGTAACATCACTTCCTCACTGATTCTTTTGTATTCATTACATGTTCATGTAAAAGTAGGCTTTTAATATAAGCTAATAACGGGGAATGATTTCATCAGTACTTACGGAAGGAATTACATGAAGGTGTTTTGCACGGTATGATGCATTAGCTAGTTGTCACTCTAGAAGATACTTTTCAATTGGACATTCTGCACACTTATGCTATTGCTGTAAGACCAAAGAGCAATGAGAAATATTTTTGTTATCCTCTTTTTCTCAGATACTGGAGAAATGTATTATTTATGTAGCACCTTTCATCATGGAAGATCTCTGAAAGTTTTTCAGCACTTCCATTTTCATTGGCAACATTTGGAAGTAAGGGATGAAAGCTGTTATTTAAACATTGTTTTACCACAGTTGTATAGATGATAAGGCTGCAAATCTCCAGAAAAAGGTACTGATTTCTGATGACTGCTGCAGCATGCTGAGCCATGCTATTTCCTTCCAAGCAGAAAATTCTCTTTCCTTTCACTTTTGTGCCTCATAGAAGCAATTTTTGAAGTCCATTCATCCGTTACCGACTGCTGCTCTGCTTCTTAAGCAGTGTTTCTAGTGGGACAACACACTATGCAAATATATTTTGTGTAAGTTTACTAGGTTCTCCAAGCCCACTCTTTGTTAACATTTCTCTTCTTCCATCCTTCTTTAGCATTCTTGGTCTGGCTAAGCCAAGGACTGGTACTGCTCTTGCAAATTTTGCAAGTATATTTTTAATTTTTTACTGAATTTTGTAGTGTAAAATTTTTGAGTTTATAGTTCTGTCTCTCCTGGTAGCACAGTATTTCTTAACTATCTTCAACATTTATTTGGAGAATAGCAGGTTGCGTACCTTAAACAACTGCATATGATTTCTTAAGCAAACTACAAGGCAGAATTCTAGAAAGTAGAAAACGTCAGCATTGTTCTGGGGTCAGCATTCAAATGACTGCCTATCTTCCTGTGGTGGTATGTTACTTTAATATCCTGCTGCAGTAGGAAGAAAAAAAAAAAAGTGCCAAAACTATTCCAAGTTTTCTCTGCTTTCCAGACTCCATAATCTGAGTCAGTTCCTGAACACTTTGAGCCTACGGCAGCACCTGAGCACCTCACTTTGGTGTCCGAGTATGTTTTTCTCAAGTGAGCTCTTCTGTCCAGCCCCTTTTGAAAGGAGCAGTTGTCTGTGTCTCTGTGCTTAGTAGTATTTCATTACACTCTCCTCTCAGGGCTGCTCTTCAGTATCATCTTTCATAATTCTATTCTTGTATGAATTTTGGTGACAAGTATGGGGTTTCTGAGTTTGAGTGTGGGTTTTTCCTATGGAATGGGTATCAGCAGGATCAGAGTTGCAATCTTTGTTTTGAGTTTAAACAATGTCTGTGAATACTGCTGAGGACTGGAACAGTTTGATATATGACTCTTAAACTGTTGCCAAGGATTTTTGTGCATTATTGACTTCTGTCAACTTGTTCTTCTGAACAAGTCAAAACTTGGTCTGGGAATTGATGTGGGTTAGATGCAATTTCCCAGTAGGTGATTTTAATGTTGTTTAGAAAATAAATTCTCTTATTAGAAGCCTCTTAGTTTACCCGACTCTCCTTTCATGTGGTTGCTGTTGAGGCAGGCCAGATTTTTAGCTAATTTGACTGGCTTTTCTCTGTTCAAACTGCGGAAAACAGTGGAAGCTTTCTACACATCCTGTGATATCTGTCTTTCAGCTCATATTCCTTCTTTAACACACTTCCTGAACACTTATTTAATCATATCTGCCATTTGTTCTGTTGAAGAAATTTTAATTTCCCATCCCCCGTTCTGAAGCGTTCCTGCTCTGCTCATAAAGCAGCAATTTCAGTCAAGTGTTCTAATTTATTTCTATTCTCTGAGTGTGTTTCAAAGCCTTGTCAAGGAAAGCAGTAATATTTTTGAGTATCATGGTTTTCATAGTAACAGTTGTAGATACTTTCAATAATTTTACTTTCTACGTGTGTGGGTTTTTGTGTGTGATGTGAAGTCCAAGATAAGTCATAATTTAACACCTTAATTTAGTGGATTCGCCCTGTATAGTGCTAATTTATAAAGTAATTAACATTCTGATAACAGTGGCCAAAATACTAGACTTTTATTTTGCCACAATTTCTTAAGAGATTCTTGTGTAAGAAAGAACAAGATGTGGACAAGTTGGAAAGAAGAATGGGAGGGTGGATCTCGTGCATGTCTTTCTGGATAAGTCAAATGTAAGACCTAAAACCTTAATTTTTTGCACATACATGGTATGTCAGTTGTTCAGTGGCTGAGTTTTTCCCTCCTCCTCCATGCAAAGTGCCATCTCAGTAAGACTAATATGAGTGAGGAAGTAGTTCCTTTTCCAAAAATAAGTAAGAGCAAAATTTGAGTAACTAGAAGTAAAGATAGCTGTGATCTATACTCTGAACTTTTCCTTTTCTGCATGTGTATGTATTTTGCTATTAATTAACCGATTCTGTGTTATAGTTTATGCATAAAGACTTCTTACAAACTAAGGAACAAAGGCTTCTGTGTTGGGTTTTTTTATTTGTCTTTCTCATAAGTTTGTGTTTTTCTCTCCAACGAGCCAGCTCACTGAAAGCTAAAATCTTACACTGGGCTTGAGGGCTGTTTATATCTAACCCAGCTGATGTATCACTAAATGAGAAAGTGTTCAGGAAAGCCTGAAAAGATTCAGTAAGATTAAATAGTGAAGCATAGTGGTTTCTTCCGTGGAGGACCAGCCCTTGAAAGCTAAAAGGAAGTTAAAAAAGAGAGACATTAATTGTGGGAAGTTAACATGTGAAATGGGAATCAGAAGAGAAGATTTTTCCAATCTTTTCAGCTACTGAAAGCATTGAATCAGAGGTCTTCAGTTTACAAGTGATCAAGTATAAAGAGACATAGAAAAGAAGCCTATTAGGAATAAAGAAAAATGGATGAAGTGGCTGTTATGTACATGCCCATAATCAGCTGTATGTGAAAAGATTGTCTTCTCTCCTGTCCCTGAGTGTGGTTTTAGACATATTAGACTTATTTAAGGTGGCATGGATGACATCTGAGAGTGAGAAATAGTTGAAGTCACTATCCATGCGCTTCTATAAATAAAGAAGATTGCAAGCAAGACCTTGCTGAATGCTGGCTTGTCTGTTAAGTGAGAGGACTAACCATTCACAAGTTTAATTCAAGTTCTATTCCTGCAAGGGCTTGATTGTTCAAAACCTAACCAAAGCAGAACACAGGTTACTTTCTCTTTATGTTTACTGATTGCTTCCAGAGTTTCATGTAGAACTTGATGAAAACATATTCTGGCTTTTGTAATCATTTGTTTAGTTTCACCTGGGAAATCTGCACACAACTGTATCTGACAATAACCAGTTACTCCTGAAGGATCCTTTGTTGTTCTCCAAAAATCCTTTTGTCTCTGAACCTAAGACACATAAACCGAGGTTGGAATAAGGTCTAAAATGTCAAGCTGAGTGCCTCACCATTTGCACTTGGATAATCCACAGCACACATGTGCCTGTCCTTTCCATGGAAACTGGAATGATGATGCAGAGAATGGAAATGCCTAGGTCTCATCCTGACATTTAATCATTACAAGTCTGCAAGTACTTGTGAAACATGCAACTTTAACATAACCAGAACCTCTTTTTTGGTCTCGCTGACTGGCATCTTTTTTTTGCTTTTTCTATAGGTCAGATTTTTCTTTTAATTTCTTCTCATTTTAAAAATGACAAAAACTACTGTGCTATCTGCACTGAGCAATACTTTTATTTGCTGGAGCAGCTCCAGCAGGGTCTATCAGACAGTATATGGTTTAGCCCTAGTTTTCTGATGAAAAGACTTGTTTTGTCAAGTAATTTTTATTTTCACAATTGCTTGGAAGAGAATGTGCTTGTTGCTTTCTCATCTATCTGAAGCTGAAGAAAAGTACATATTTATACATGTGAGGCTTGTCTCAACATGTAATCTTTCTTCTAGGTGCTTTGAGGGAGCTAAAATTGTGTTACTTCAAATAACACATTTCAGAAGCAAATCAGTTAACCAAATTGTCATCTGTAGTCTTTACTACTTGAAGTGCCTTTTTGAAAAGATACTTCATCTAATAACTGAAATAATTTTAACTTCTTCCTCAAACTTCCTTGGAGAAGACATAGGCAAGAAAGAGTTTTAGTCTTCAAGGGAGATTTGTCTACAGGCCTTTGATGAAGTCCATTTATTTCTGTGGAACTTTAGCGGAATCTTTCTCATCTTCAAATGGCATGTGTGACCAATTTTCTAGACTATTTCTCTTACTAGATGTATATAAGCTACCAAAAGGAGTGGCATTTTTTTGTCCCACGTGGTTAGGTACAACTTGCTTAAAAAAAACCCAACAGTGTCACTCAAATTTAATTTAAACTGTTCTCCATTCCTTCTTCCATGTTTCTGTACTCTTCACTTGAATATTTTGGAATAGCACAGAAATTACAGGAGTCAAAAAAAAGCTAATATGATATCTTTTATAAAGAAATGAAAATATAATGATTTAATTACCAAGGTTTATTGATCTCATGAATCCCGGGCAAAACAGTAGAAAAAAACAATATACTTTGTATGTAGAGCTTTAAAGGACAGGATTATAAATAATGCAAGTCACTGATAGTGAAAAAATGTTCCTGTCAAAGAGACCCTGATGTATTTTGGAGGTTACAAGTTTCGGTGAAAGAAATAGGCTTAGTAGTGCATCTTACTCTGTGAAAACTGTAATGCTATTTCACGTATGCCAAGCAAACACAGTGGTACATAGTTTCAGCATTGTTCAGCATTCAGTTGGGATAAGTTTGTACCTATGTCTTACCCACTGCAGCTTTTTTCTACTTGTCATATATGTGATGAGTTACTTCCCCAAAAGTTCATGGTGGTGTTCAGATCAGTACTGGCCCAGCCTGTAAGCAGTTGCTTCTGTGAAAAGATGCCTAAGAGGTGGAATAGTTAAGAGTCTTACCTACTCAGCAAATACCGACAAGTATCTATTTGAAGGAGAATATCTGCTTTTGCCTTCCTTCCTCTGTCTCTGCAATGTTTTGCAATATTTGTGAGTGTTCCCTTACCTTTCTGTCTCCTTCCTGACCTCTCCCCACACCAAGAAATAAAAGCAAGACAGAAGTTCTTCCTACAGCAGGAAGTAAAAACAGAATTCAGAAGTGCTCTAAAGAGCCATGAATATCTAGAGAGCTACATAATTTCATCCAGTTTCCATTTTTTACCGAAGGAAAAAAATTATTTACCTATTGATAACTTACCTTGACACACAAAGGCCTTTGTAAAATAAAGCTCCGAAACCAAAGAAATGCAAACTAAGTTTACTTGTTCAAGAGTGTTGGTAGTCAGAATGTTTAAATATAGCATGTTTATAGTCTGTTTAAATATGTCAACAACACCTTAAAATACCTTAAAAGCATGTTTGTTAGATGAATTCAAAGGCAACACAGAGCAGATTGGGGTCTCCCAGGCCATCTAAAAGACCTGCATGACTAGTGCTTTTTTGACTGTTTACATGTAATGCTTCTGTGATCCTGTTCATTGCAAATTTTTCTATTAAATCCACTAAAATGATCACTTTCTTGCTGGAAAACTATCGAACTGTTGAAACACTGAAACACCATTTCTGTTTACTTCCATATGACCCATCACTTTGTTTGCCTCATTTAAATGTTTTACACGCCATTAATTGCTCGTCATTACTTTGTGTGTCTTGGTTCTTTCTACTTTGTTTGTACTAGACAATACGAACTTTGTTTTATTTGTCTTTTTGCATTTTAAACTTTGGTACAGGCTGTTCCCCATTAGAGCTCCGTGTTCCATCTACAACAGGGTAAGGTTCTTCCAGACGTCAGCATGTTGCCTAAAAATCAAGAGGGCGGCTTAATGTCCCATTATCTTCCTTACTACTCTTGTAGTAGATACAATGAAGACTTGACTGCTGTGAAAACATAGGACTGCCAGCTGTGTTATATGCATGTTGTCTAGCAGCGTAAAGAGAGGCTCTTGTATCAATTGTGGTCAGAGGATGCTGACTGGGTATTTCAAATTAATTATTGAAAATGGCAGAGAAACACAAAATGAAGAAACACACAAAAAAAACCCAAAAAAAAAGGTTCACCATTTAATATGAGTAAGACCATTTTAGCAATCTCTGAGAAGCAGCTTTTAAAAAATCACACCAAAAACTACTAACAATAAGAACAAAAAAAACAAACCAAAACCAACCAACCAAACAAAAAAAGAGGGCGGGGGGAGGAAAAACCCCAAACCCTCCTAATTTATAAACTACTTGTTTTTCAGTGCTGTGGCCAGAACACCATATGAGAGTTGGCTTTGCAGAATCCTTTGTCTTCAGCCTCTAGCAGTTCCAGATCACTCTGTGCTTGTACCCCTCCTCTTTCTTTTTGATTGCTCTCAAAGGACAAATATGAAGGTCAGCTCTGGGCTCAGACCATATGTGTGAGTGATTGTTTCATACTATACATCTACTTCTTTTTTTCCTAGCTTCTTTACAAATTCATAGTTTAAAAACAAAGACTTTAAAAGTTCATAATTGCAACATACTAATGAGGAAACTTCTTGGCAAAAATGCATTATTAAGTCATTTTTTCCAGGTGCTGCTAACAGATACAATTTTTTACTACTTTTTTTATTTAACTGCTTCAAAAATGCTTTTAAAAATAAAATCTTATTTCAATGCCTGCTTGACTTTTGTGTTCTAAAGGCTTTCTTGTGGGCCAGTTGATAATGGAGATTGTTTTGCCTTATGTAGTATTCTATCCAGCTTGTATGTAGGATATATATATATATATGACTTTATTAGATAGAAAATGTATATGTGTTAGAAGCAAAATACATAGCAGCCTTTCAAGTATCATTAAGCTCAAGGCCAGAGAATGTGTATTCTTGCTAGTTTAGGAGTTAAGTATGCAAATCCTCATCTTCTCTTGAGAAATTAAATATTTTTGACTGTGTGGCTAGAATCTGATGAGAATTCAGCCAGTGAAAATTTTCCAATAAAGTTAATTAAAGCTGGTATCCTGAGAACACTTTGCATTAATTTTGTATCAGATTATACTTCTACTTTCTGCAACCTTAATTAATCAAATCTTTATGGTTACTCAATCTATAGCACTGTTTGTGGCTTAAAAATATCAGGGGGTATGTTCCTAATTGAATATTGGTATGTGGGCAGGGGAGGGGTAGATAGATACTGGTTCCCCTTTCCAAAGGGGAAATAGACTCTGAGCAGAAGGAAGGGTAAGGAAAAGGGTAGCTGGTCCTTCAGGACAAGAAATGGCAGCAGAAGGCAGTCAGCAGAGTAATTAACAGGTCTTTCTCCAGAAGAGAAGGTGGCCTTTACTGTGCCTAATTACACAGAGTGTAATTTAAAACATGCTGTCTTGGTCTCACAGTTGTGTCTTTCAGTGCTGGTTCAGGCAGGCAGTGTGCTGAAGTCTCAGGCCTATAAGCAGATATGCAGGCAGTCTTTGCCTGACACCAGAAGCTGAGAGGACAGATTGCTTGTGAACAGTTAGAAGTCTCACTCTTTGTGAACTAGTGTCGTAGTTTCATCCTTCATATATTAATGGCTTTGGCCTCTAATATTAGCAATTTACATTGTACCAGGATACAAAGTGTAAATCTGGCCTCCATTAAGCAGAAAACTAAAATCTGATTTTACAAACTCTGTGCAGATATGTGACTAAAAGGAAAATATTTAGTTACTTGTACTATATATCAGGAACAAGCAAGTCTACAGTAGACCATACTAATATCAGGGAGTCATCTTGCCAAGACTCAGTTGTCTGTGTGTCTGTGTGTGTGTGTAAATCGAGGGCTCTATTTCTCTCTCCTATGCCATGGTGATAGCAACAACTTTTTAAACTTGCTGCTTGTGGATTAAACAATGTTTCTGACAACCAGTGCCCTTTACTTCTACAGTGCTTTTAATGAGACTGAGCTCTTGAGCCAAGAAAATATCTGGGAACTAATGTACCTTTTAGGAGACTGAATTCAAAATTCTGATCTTTCCTCTTTCATTTAAAAATGATAAGCCTCTAGAACTCGTAGCCAGACTCTGTATTTGCATACCATCTGTCTCACCTAAGACTGTTTAAGGTCTGGTAACTAGAACCTACTGCTCCTAAACTCATTAAGAATGAGGCAGCAGTGTGCCATCACAGTCATTTGGACCACTGCTACAAAAGGGATATATTGGCATGCCAACTCAAGTTTAATGGAGGCTTCAAAAAACATTGGAGGCTGGAGCACATAGTATACAAGCAGGGACTGTGAGAACTGCGTTTGTTCAGTATGGAGAAGACACTACGAGGAGATTTGGTTCAACAGCACTACCTGAGGAGGGATTATGAACGTGATAGAGACTTTTCTTAGAGGTCTGCAACAAAAACATAAGTGGCAATGGTAACAAGTTGCAAATTTCAACTACATGAAAGGAAAATCTTTCACATAAAAAATGGTTGTCACTGGTACAGGTTAATAAAATGCCTGAGGAACCTCCAGCCCTGGAGATACTCAAAATTCATCTGAAGTCCATGACGTTTGAGGTTCGCCTAGCTTTGAGCAAATGGTTGTTGGACTCGATGGTCTCCAGATATCCCTTCCAGACAAAGTTTTTAGGTGATTCAAAGAGATCTGGTGTTTTAGTAGTTGTACCTATGCAGACCTATCAGTCCTGACTCAGGGTCTGAATGTAACTCAAAAACCTTCGATATGGAGATAGGGAAGAAGGGAATCTCACTGTTCATCTTCCACATAATAGCCTCATGTCAAGGAAGGAGGAGACCTGGAATCCATACTGTCCTCAGTCTCAAGGATCCCTGACCCATGTCCAAGCAGAGGACAACTACTAGTATAAAATATATTTAGGTATTAATGAGTTTGCCATTGTTTAATGTACCTTACACCAGTGCAGAAAGACACAGATATGTGACAACAGGCATTACAAACTAAATTTATCCTTGTATAAAATCCACCCACATGGAAGATATGCAAGAACAGCTTCATCACATGCTGAAATCTGTGAAACAGAAAGCAACTCTAGGAAGTAAATTAATTTAAATTAATAACAGTGTATCATTCATATTGTACTGGGGGGGGAATAACACAAGAAACAACAGAAATCAAGCAAAGAGTGTAGTAGTTCAAGGCTTTTTGGGAGGACTGGTAGGGGTTTTGTTGTTGGGTTTTTTGTGTTTTTTGGTTTTGGTGGTGATTTTTTTTTGGCTATTCATGATGCACTGTTATAGTTTATACTTTGGTTTTACCTACTTAAAATTTTTGCTTTCTTATAACAAAACTTTCATAGAATTGTAGCTATTGAATTCTATGCTTATCTATTTGGTGTTAACAATGATTAGCACAATATTTTCAAGACTTCTTCATATCAAATAGAAATAGGCTTGTGACATAACATGGTTTTGGCTATGTGTTTTAAGTAAAAAGATATTCAGCCTTGTAATAGTGTACCGAGAGTAATTGATGAAGCATGTGAGCTGACTTGAAGCTACTTATTCTTTTAGATGTACCTCCTCAGGCTTTTGTTTCTAAGAACCTTCTCCTTATTTAGCATCAGGCATGGTTCTGTCTCTGGAGCTCCTCTGCCATATTATTGTTGTTTTAGAGTGCTCAAGACTAGTAGAAAGAATGCAGTAGAAGGAACATGAAGCTGAACAGAGCAAAAATTACCTGAGTTGTATGGTTTTGCTCTGAAATACTTGGTTGTTTACTGTTGTAACATCTGAAAGACATAAACCTGTGCAGCTTCATAAAAACTTTATGCAGTAACATTAGAGCTTAGTGGAGTCTTTGATTACATGCTTAGTAATCAAACTAAAACAATTTGCATTTGTTGGCAGTGTAATGATAATCTGAATTTAATCAAATTACAGGTGGTGGTTTGTTTTGTTTAGCTTATCTGTGGTTTTTTTCATGTGGTGGTCTCTTTGGGTTTTTTTATTCAAGTTGTCATTTAACTGGAAAGTTAACTGAAAATGTTTCAACTAAATTTATTGGGTAAGAAGCATTTGTTTGGTCTTGTGTGTGATGAGTGGAAGAGGTGTGCTTCTGTTTTTCTTGGGAATGTGTGGGCTTTGTTTTTTAAGAATAAACAACCCTCCTTTCTGCTTATATTCCTAAAGTGAATATGGTGAATGCCTTTTTCTATGCTACTGTTTTTGTCATGAGGATGGCATAGCACTCTTTAAATTGTCAGACTCAGAGAATCTGTGCATCTTTACGCATTCTCAGCAGTCCAGTTGCATGCTTTTTTAAGAAAAGGAAAAAAAAATCCTTCTGCATTTATTTTTTGTGGGTAGAATTTAACTTTGTTTTTACTTTCTGTTAAACCCACTAGCTTTTGTAGTCCCTTAAATGGGATCCTGAGGTAGGCCAAACAAGAGGATAATTTACTTTAAAATAGCCTTAATGAACCTAACAATCATCATGGTATGTAATGGGATGTATGTGAGGTTTCAGGAAAATATCTGAATTCCCTTTGACTTTACAGATAAGTTTGTCTCATTTGGCATACAAGTCAAATGGCTCAAAGATTTGTAGTGATTCACAAAAAACATCTTGTCACATGTAGATGGCTGCTGTCTGGTTACAAGTGTTATTCCCGTAATGACATCATGCAACATAGCTCTGTGGAAAGGAGGAGACACATGTCAAGACATGCAGATTCAGCAGTGCTTCACACAGGAATGAAGTACCCAGAGTTTGTGAGTCTTCATCCAAAGGTCACCTCTGGAGAAATAGTTTTCTATTTCATTTAGCCTTCCAGATTCTTGATATTATTTTTTTTTCCTTTCAGTGCTTTGCATGTTTAAATCTTAATATGTCATAAGTAATAATATAAACGTTTTTTAAATGTCATTGATTTTAATATTTAAATGTTAATGTAATCCCTTATGGGGGGTTGAGCAAGAAAAGTGGCAAAATGCAAAAGAGAGAATATATTGCTTGATTCTGAAAGTCATACTTTAAAGATATTCCCAACAAAGTGTTAACAAGCAAATTGCTTAGGAGGAGAAGCCTTTTGGAAAGAAAGATTTAAAACAGAAAGACTTGAATGCTGAGAATGGTATAGTTAAGATGTGTCTTATCTGAATGTTATTTCACTCAGACTGCTGAAAAGCTTTTCTGGACTGAAGATACATCTTGTCTTTCCATTTTTAGTTTGGCTCTGATTTCATTGGAGTCTGATGAAAACAAATATGGAATGTTATCTGTTGTGCAAACATCAGTGCTATTTGTTTGAAAATACTGGTGCTGTTTCATTGGTGTCTTCTCATTGGTTCTCAATTTCTTAATTATTTTGTTCCTATTATTGCTAAAGTTTAGCTTTTACTTGAACAAGGGACTTATGTAGTGGCTATGAGATATGTATGTGTGTGGTTTTTGTTACTTTAGATTTTGAGCAACATTTTTTATGTAGTTATCTTCTTTCTCTTTGACGTTATACCTGCAGCTTGCTTTTTGTGCAAAAAATGGTATCCAGGAATTGACATCTGTGGGTGATTCTTACTCTTGAGGGGTTTTTCCCTTTGCCAGGATTTAAGAATTGGAAGTCTTAAGAAATATTCTGCCCACATATGCATTCTTACTGTAAGCAGACAGCTGGTATATCTTTCCGTTATTCACAATACACCAGCAGGTAGAAAAAAGGAGGGAATTTGTGATTTGCATGGCCTCAGAGCTCTGGTAAGCTATTCAAATAAGGACGTACTTGTGTAGTCTGACAACATGAATTCCTCTCAGAATTTTTTAAGGGTTTCTGTAGGTTCTCCTGTTTCTGCTAATACCTGTGTGCTTATGCTTATATGGCAACATGGCTTACACCTTGTTGCATTTTATTGGTTTTATGCATGTGGGAAGAACAGTATGTTCGGATTTTTCTTAGGCTCTTCTAACGTTTCTTAGTATCGAGCAAAGGGAAAGTTGCAAGGTAGAATTCAGAACTTGAGCTGCAGTGAATATGTATTAGTTTGTTTGGATAACTTTTCTTGGCATGAACATAAAATGTCTACTGTTTGTGGTTTTTAAAGGCCATCTCCTAAAGTGATTGACCAGTTTTTATGGCTGACTGAACTCAATGAGCTCTGTGAGGGTCCAGAAAATCCTACTTTGTTTATATGCTTTCACCACTGGCTTTTGTAAGTTGTCCGCCCTGTTGTCTTCCTTCATTTGGCCCTTTCTTCTTGTAAATGTACATTAGAGGGGTAAGAATTAAGAATTTGAGCTTTAGTTTCACTTGAAACTGGGGATAAGAGATATATTTGATGCTCAAATTTAAATCTGTAACTAACACTGTTTTAAGTATCTGTGGTTTGCAGTGCTTGTATCTCTGTCAGTTGCTGTTGGGTATTGTGTTTGTCAGGGTACCTGGGTTTGCGTCTAGAAATGCATCTCAAATCTAAGTGCCATGAACAGATTGTGTAATGCAGCACAGTTGCTAAATAAATATTAGTATATGCAAGCCATTTATTTTTTTAGTTTCCATCTAGTTCCAGCACATGGAAACCTGTCACAGTACTCTTAAGTGCATAGTTTTCAATCTAAAGGGTACCAAATGATCCTAGGTTACAAAGGATTATTTAGAAAGAAGGGTTGTTGTTTTGCTTTGTTCCTCTTTGTTTAATTAGATTGTTTTTTAAACATGGACATGAAAAAGAGGTCAGTAAGGTTCCTATCTTCAAGCATGTCATGGTAAATATAAGAGGGTTTTTTTATTTTTTTTTTTGGTCTAGGTTAGAAATTGTTTGGCATATTTTCTAAATCCCCATAAATACTGCGAAGTACAAAATGCAAACTGTACATAATAAATGGTTTCACCATTATAAAGATTTCTTTATTAATGCTTTCCTCTCCTCCACCTGATCCTGTGTCATTTTTCAGATTTCAAAAGGGTTGTTTGCCATAAAGAAGATCCTTCCAAGTGTTGCTGCTCTTCAGGTCTCGATCTCTTTGCTTTCAAAACAATATTGTTACAAATCTGAGCCTGAGCTATACTGTGTATGTGGTTTTAAGGGTAGAGACTTGAAATGTATCACTCTGTGAGAGTCACACTCCCTAAACCTTGCTGAATCATATTCTTGGATAGCTTGGCTATTACGCATGTATGCGGTTACGCATATGAATATAGAAAATTACCCCTTTATACCACCTCATGCACTTGGTTTTGAGAAGCCCATACCTCTGCCTACCACAGTCTACCCTGTTTAAGAAAAAGTCATCTTTAAGACTTCAAATCTTGCAAACAATATGAAATTGCTGCTCTCTTCCCCCTCCCCCCCTTTAAAAGACCGCAGGTGGACTCGCCTCTGCAAGGGCCTTAATTTAAACCTTGCTCTTGTTTTCTTTGGGTCTGACAAACCTGCTCTCTGCCTCTATTCTGGAGGAATAGACACATTGCTCTCTATAGACACAACTGCTGCTGAACATGCTAAGGTGAACAAGAGAAAAGAATATGAGGTAAAATATTTCCTTTCATCAAAATATTTTGTACTGTTAAACTTCCCTCCTTTGATCTGTCAGCCTTGTGCATTGTAAGGCATGTGGCCCTCTGGAATTGACCAATGCTTTATTAAGAGCCCTGTGTTTATAATGCTCTATTTATTTTTACAGAGATTAATTAAGATTTCCAATTATGACAGCTACAAGAAAACGAAACTTATTGGTCCACCCTTGCAGCAGTAGCACTAGAAGGTTGTAACACAAAAATTGCTATTTGAGCCTGGAAATATTGAAGGTTTCACAGGACAACTTCTCAAGGGCTGGTTGAAGGTACCTCAAAAAGCAAATACAGACCCAGTTTGTGGCATCTGTAATGTGATATTAAAAATTTTGAACCTTGTCCTAAAGAATTCTAAAATCAACTTTTTGATAATTGCAATACAGAATATTTGCATATATGTTCCTTCTGTTGAGATTATTAAATTTATAATAGACAGTATAAAGAACATTAATTTTTCCTGCATGGTGACATATTTAATAGAGAACTTTTTTCCTTCCCCTTGAATGAAATAGAGTGAAACAAAGAACAATTATGGATATTTTTTTCCTCTGATAAATATATGGCTCTCATATACGTGGTGAATATCTGACAAACATATAGAAATATTTGAGATACCTTCCCTGTGTTAATGCAGCAGGTATGTTCCTGAATTTTGCAAGCAATAACATTGATATTTTGGTTTTGGTTTTTTTTTTTATCTTGTGTAGCTACCAAAATTTCTCAGGTGACCAATGTCTAACATTGTGATAATATCAGTGGACCATTATTAAGAATCTGTAAAGTATTCCTGCTGGAAACAAGTCTAAAAAAAGCACATTTGAGACAATTATTTCAGGAAGCCCTAAGTAGGCTATGCTGTTGCATAGCAACAGAGCCAGGCAGTCCTCAGTCTCTACAGTAGTCAGTGTACACATGGGAATGAAATGCAAAAATGATGGAAACCTTGAAAAACGTAATGCGGAGACTAAGAGAAAACCAAAGTGAAATTATATACAGTATAAAATGTAATCTATTGTGTGAGGTGTAATAAATTGAACTGCTTTTAAGTTTAAAAAAAACCTGAAACGTTGTTAGCCAAATTGTGCCCTTTTTTGTAGTTTCTAGATAGTAATTAAAAGAAAGGGAGGTTGTCTAATGGCTGGGAAAACTAATTCAAATGTAAAATAGATTTTAAATGCCTGACACAGAAAAAAAACATTGGATGGAAAAGGCAATTCATTACTGACAAACCAAAAGGCTGACCAGATATACCAGGAATAAAATACTGATTAATGTATTGTGGCACAAAGATGTTCAAAAACTTACATTATTAAAAAGCTGCTTGTCTCATGTTCACAGGTCTCCAGGCTAGCCCAGTGGTATTTATCTTTGCAAACACTGAAAAGAATGATGTCGTTTTTGGCAAAACCAAGCTTGCATATTGAGACCT
Organism: Margarornis squamiger; assembly: GCA_035222235.1. Classification (NCBI taxonomy): domain Eukaryota; kingdom Metazoa; phylum Chordata; class Aves; order Passeriformes; family Furnariidae; genus Margarornis; species Margarornis squamiger. The sequence continues at coordinate 121,787,631 of JAWWTY010000077.1, forward strand.
ATTTAACAGAAGCACATTATACTATAGCAGCTTTATTTTTGTAAGAGATAATTGATTTTATTAAAAACAAATGTAGAAGCCAATATTTAATATTTGGAAATATAAGGTTGTGGTTGAACTTGCTGTCAAAAATAAAAGGCAAATCCTTTCCTTCCAGTACAGTTTTTGCCACTGCCCGAGAAAAAAGAGTAATAAGCTCAAGCGCTTCTGTTCTGGATGCTGCAACACACGCTTTCATGATGAGTCATGACTGCATGATTTTAAAAGGTAGTCACATGCAAATAGTTGAGCTACTCCACCAGAAATTGCTGAAAAGATATGTAATACAAAAAATGTTGCTTCTGTCTAGTAGCTTACATTGTTTTAAAGATTTGAGGAATGTGCCTTGGAGGGGGACAGTTGGGTATTTAAATACTTAGGAAGAGTTTAAGGATAACTAAACTCTGGAGCATTTAGATATCTTGAATATTGACAGCCAGACTGCACATTTTACTGAAAAACTGAAGAATCCTAGTAAATAGGTCTGGAAGAAACCTTACGAAAATGCTAGTGTATCCTTCTGTTAGAAATGCTGTCATGATACTGTTATCTAGACATTTTCTTTTTGCTGTTCTAACTGCATACTTTCCCTTTCAAAGGCTTTTGTTACCTGCAGACTGCTGTTGTAGATGCTGTAAACATATCAGTCAAATTGACAGAATGCAGAATATTTTGTCAATGCAAACTTTAGTTAACTTGGGAATGGGAGCAACCCATTCCAGTGGGGGAGCCAAGCCCTGCATTCAGATCAGTGGCCCTATGTGAAGTCCTCGAATCAAGTTAGCCCACTGGGAGCCTTTTGGTAGGGCATCTGGAAAAGTCCACCTCCGTCTGCCTTTTTCATTGTAAATTGGTTTCTCTAAGTGAACTCTTGAAATATATAAGGTAATTGCTGCTTTTTCCTCATCTCCATATGTTGGTGGTTTTTTTTTTTTCTTTCTGGTCTTGTCCTGCAGACAGATAACCCCTTTTGGATGGTATCTCCCCACCTGAAATCTGATTGTTCACACCCATATGGTGGGTTTGTAATTCCATCTTATTCCCCCAACCCAGCACATGCATAGATGAGTCTTGGCAGTGCTAGCTAAATATCTTCTTGCTTACCTTTACTGACATTTTAAAACTATGAAAAGCAAGCTCTTTTCCTAGCAAAAAAAGCTATTTTATCAGATTTGTCATATATTAATATAGAAGAGATGGTTTACATTTCTTGGCCTGTAAAAAAGAGCATGAATATTCATATTCATTTCATGGATTGCTGTTAGGAATTGCAACAACTGTAATAAATTACTTAGGGATGTTTAGCCAATCAAATCTGTAGTTCAGCTGAGTATTTCAGCCCTTATAAATGAATGGAGACTGCCTTGCACCATGAAGCTATGTGTTGAAAAACACCACTGGTTCCCATTTAACTGGAAAAGTATACCACAATATACTGCATATTGTCTGTGTGCCATTTCTTGTTGTTTAGTTTTGGGGGTTTTAATGAGAATGAAGTCTTTCTTTTTTCTTTTTTTTCTTTTTTTTTTTTTTTTTTTTTTTTTTACTTTGACCTTGAAAGCATTAGTATTAGTAATATCTAGCAAGATATATAATTACAAGGTAAAAAAAAGAACAACAGTGAGGAAAATAGGTCTTACATGGATGAGCATTTTATGTATGCTGAATTTAAAAATTCAGTGGACCAGAATCCTTTTAGGTCATCTAGAGTGGGATTCATAGAACCATAGCATACCAGCTTAGAAGGGGACCTCAAGGATCATCTAGTCCAGCCTCTCTTGGCAAAAGCACAGTCCAGGGAAAATGGCCCAGCACCCTGTCCAGCTGAATCTTAAAAGTGCCCAGTATTGGGGAATCCACTACTTCCCTGGAAAGATTATTCCAATGGCTGAGTGTTCTGTTTGTGAAAAATGTTCCTTATGTGTCCAGTCAGAATCTCTCCAGTAGTAACTTGTACCCATCACTTCGCATCTTATCCATGTGACTCCGTGTAAAAAGAAAGTCTCCATTTATTTTGTAACCACTCTTTAAATAAATAGTGGAAGATAGGGATAAAATCTCCCCTAAACCTTTTTTTCTCAAGGCCGAACAAACCCAGTTCTCTGGATCCAATAGATCTGATTCTTAGCCCCTTGCATAGCATTGTTTCTGACAAAAATTGGAATTCTGTTTGATAGAAAAACCTTTACCTGAGTGGCTTCCACCTATTGCCTATGTAGCATTGATTTTATGGAAGGCTCATACTGGTCTGCAGGTAATTCACAGAACTATTTTGCTATCAGAACTTCAGTTAAAAGTTTGCTAAACCTATATATTTTTTTCAGTGGAAAGTTGTCTGTACAGATAACAGTGGCTCACAGCAGTTTGGCCTAAAATGTTTGCAGGCTACTGATTGTGACTGTTCAGTGTTTTGTTCTTTTTTTTCCCCATGAAGCTGTATACAGTCGATCGTATTTAGCAGTGACTAAAGGAGACGTGGCTGTTACAAAAATAGTCACTACAGTGCTTATATAAAATTCTAAAGAACAGACATCAAAGACTCAGCTAATGGGACCTGTGTTGATCAATACCTTTAAAGCACTGGCTCTGAATGTTGCTACTATTGATAGAAGTGTCTGAGAGAACAAACTTGCTTATAGCATGAATCCTAAATTAAAAGCAGGTTTAGGAAGATATGAAGATGTTTCATGAGCAAAGCCCACACAAATTCCACCCAGCCCCCATCCCCTCTTCTAAACATCCTGATGCAGACTTCACATTTCTGCAGCAAGTCTTGTCGTTTCTTCACAAAGAATTTCCAAGCTGCCAGTCAGTTATAAATCCTCAATATACTGGTCTTTTCCAGTAATCCAGCAGTTGAGGAAGAGCCTGTTTTTCCTGTCAAGGGTGTCTTTTGTGTCATCCTACTCTTCATGGGCTTATTCCATTTCTCTGTTCTGTAAGAAGTGCTGCTGGAAGACCACAATGGACAGGCTGAAAATTGAAGGCTGAAACCAATCCTTTTGAAAAATGCCCTGTATTTGTTCAATATTGTGTTAACCATGCTCCTTGATTCAGAGCACCATACCACTCTAAACAAATGAATTGCAGTGCTGCATACCTGGCCTCATCCTCCCAGAACCTTAAGATATCAGTCTTCCTGAAGCTCAGATGGACCTGAGAATGCTCAGCAGGGCTGCCAGATGTGTCACATGAGGAGCTTCAAGGTTCCCATGTGGCTTGAGGCCCTTATCTATTTCTATGACTATAAGGTGCTATAGCAATGGATTTAGTTGTTCATAGAGAATATCAGAGCATCCTGAAAAGTAGTGCTTAAACTCCCTCCTTTCCTTCACAAGCCAAGAGGTTAGTTCAAAAACTGCAAGTAGAAAAGTCACACAGCAATAGATGTCTCTTTTCTCAAACACATGTTGCTTGCCACTCAGTGTTCTCTTTAGGTTAGGCAGTGAATAGTGATGGTAAATCACTATTCTAAGTCACCCTCTTCTGTTCTCTAACTTAGTGTCCCTTTGTGGATACTTAAATGTTGTGACTAGTTTCCTCCATAGGGTTTTAATTTCAAAATATCAAAACATTTATTGCTATTTATAATTAGAAAACCAAGTTCTCTTCAGTATTGCCTCATTAATTGTTTGCCTTTTTTTTTTTTTCTTAATTTGCTACTGTTATTTCACTGCCCAATTTTATGGAACAGTGGAAGATAAAACTGAATTTGTTAACTCAAATTAAGTGGTAGATGAGAGACCAAATTCTTATAGGCACTAGGAAATTTGCCTGAGCAAGGATGTAGTAAGAATTTAACTACTTGGCTTTTAGTTCTGTAGATCTCTTTAGGTAAACTGCAATTTAGATAACAGAAAAGGAAAACCTATTAACTGTCTTTGTGAATGATCTCTTTGTGTAGATTATGAGCTGAAGGATATCTAACTTTCTAGTGCTTTTCTTAAGCAGATTTAAATGAGCTTAATTTTTTTTCTGCTAAAAATATCTCAGGTGGTAATTTTCTTTGTTCTGTTTCATTTTTTAACCAGTTGAATTGCCCACTAATGTCCACGAAGATCTTAATAGTACTAGAATTGCTACATATAGTATGTTTGCTGTAAAAATATACTAATTGTCAAAGGTAAGTGACCTGTACTGCATTACTGTTTTACGGAGCTGATCACTTCAGAAACATTAGACAGAAAAAACTACATGAGGGATTTTCTAAGTGCAGATTAAAATATGCCCGGTTTGGTAGCTGGCATGGATATTTATATTTTCTTTAACTGGCTTTCAAGAGTTAATGCTATTTTCCTGCTCATCAGTGCCTGTGCAAAAGCAAACTATTGTATAGTACAATAGATATCATTTCTGTGGAAGAAAGATACTTTTGTTAAATTGTTTCTGCTTTCAACACAAAAGAACATCCATGAGGTAGAAATCTAGGTACAGGTTGCTGTGGAACAGATCTATACCCTCACTGGAAAGAGCCCTGTAGCCCTGTCTCTAAGCTAAGGCTAGAATTGGAACCAAAATTTATTTTAAAAGCATAATTATACACCTTCTCTAAATCAGACATGCTATTAAATGACAAATTCTCTCTCTTTTTTTTTTTTTTGTTCCTTTATGAAAGCTGAATATAGATAATTACATTTAAATAATGTGCTGATCGTGATACAACATTTAGCAGCCAAAGCCTGGGAGAGTTTTATTTGCAAATCCCTTATTCTATGCTGCCACTAAGGACACATGGAGAAAGAGGGGGAGTAAACATTGGAGGATCATACCTCTCAGCCTCACACTGCAGGTTTGCCAAGAAGATGGCAACTCTCTTGTCCTAGCCAACAGCGTATGCCAAATTCCATAGACAAGCCATTTGTCAAGTGCCCGCTCTTGTTCTGCCTTCCTCTTAAAATCATAATGAATACCAATTAATGAAGGTACCTTAAATTCATTTGGGCTTCTTTTAGGTATCTAGTTCCTTAAACAGGCTAATTTCAACAACCTTAGATACCTGTAGCCCATAAACTTTATAGACACTGATTTTTAATTCATGCTAGTATGCTACATAATTTCTGTACTTTCCCTCCCAAACTTGAGAACAGTGGCATTGTGTAATACTTGGTTTCACTGATTGATTATGGAATGCAGTCAGGATCACATTTGTGAACTCATCACTAACTTTTTAGGATTTTTTTTTTTTTTAATTATAGAGATTTGAGTTACCTTCAGAAACTTGTGGAATGATACTTTTTATATATGGTGTGGAAATGGAAAATGTAACACAAACTGGATTGTGGAGTTAAAGGAGTATTCTGGTAAATTTCTGAAAACGCAAATACTGATTCTTTCTGTACCTGTTAAATTATACTGCTCTTGTCATAGAATCATTAAGGTTGGAAACGACCTCTAAGATCAAGTCCAACTGTTAACCCAACATCACTGTGTTCACCACTAAACCAAATCCCTAAGTGTCATATCTATATACCTTTTGAACACTTCCAGGGATGGTGATTGACCACTTCCCTGGGAACCTGACCACCCTTTCAGTGAAGAAAGTATTCCTAATATCCCATCTAAACTTCCCCTGGCACAAGGTGAGGCTGTTTCCTTTCATTTTGTCACTTCTTACACCTGAGAAGAGATCGACGCCCAGTTCACCACAACCTCCTTTCAGGCAGTTGTAGAAGGTGATAAGGTCTCCCCTGAGCTTCCTTTTCTCCAGGCTAAACCACCCAAGCTCTCTCAGCTGTTCCTCAGCAGATTTGTAATTCAGAGCCTGCACCAGGTTCATTGCCCTTCTCTGGACTTGCTCCAGCACCTCAGTGCCTTTCTTGAAATGAGGGGGCCAGAACTGGACACAGTACTTGAGGTGTAGCCTCTCCAGTGCTGAGTACAGAGGGACAATCACAGCCCTGGTCCTGCTAGCCACACTGTTTCTGATACAGGCCAGAATGCCACAGGTCCTGTTGGCCACCTGAGCTCACTGCTGGCTCACATTCAGCTGCTGTCAACTAGCATTCCCCAGGTCCTTTTCCACAGAGCAGCTTCCCAGCCACCCTGCCTCCAGCCGGTAGCACTGCATGGGGTTATTGTGACTTAAGTGCAGGACTCAGCACTTGGCCTTGTTTAACCTATCCTTGGCATCCTTCTTTCCTCCTTCTGCATTCTTTGGATACTAATTCTACCCCTTATGATGCTCACCTGTAAAAGTTCTTTGTTTGCATAGGCCTTTTGCAGGTGTAGCAGTATGTGATACAGAATATTCATTAACAATACAGACATGTCTTGATACGGTGGCTAAAATCCAAGATAGTAACTGTGCCTACCATTCTTATCCTCCATAATTCCTTAAGTATTTCCAAATAATTTTCAGCACAACTCTCTTTGGAAGGAAAGAATTGGGAGGGAAAAGAGACAGAAGTGTAAGATGCCCACATTTCTAGAAGTTTATAAAACTAAGAATCTGAGGAAATACAGGATGCTATATGAAAATCCCCAGGGTGGTGTTGCAAACTCTAACCCATTATCAGGCATAGTGACTCTACATGGGGGAAAGACAAAGCACAGCTGGGGGAGACTGTAGATGGGGTAGTATCTTATCAGTTTCCAAGGAATCCAATCTTGCAGCAGCAGGTGTTGTTAGTTCTTACACTCACAGACCTGTTTTCTTTACATGCTGATTCAGTCAGCAGAAGCAGTGAGGTTTGCAGCCCTCTTGTTTCAGTTTAATACCATGTAGCAGAGTACTGCTTTTGCAACTTTAAAAAAAAAATTAAAATAGTAGAACTAGAGGAACTGTGACTACAATCTTTATTGCAGGAATACCTGTTAATTCAATTATTTAGGAAATGCAAATTATATTTCACAGAATTATTAGAAAATTCCATTCCTTTCACAGAGATTGAAGGGAAAAAAAATCTTTTTACAGTGAATGGTAATTCCTTAATAACTGGTTCAGTGAATAAGTACAGATGACTGGGCACTGAGCCACTCATTGGAAGGGGAGCTCTTGAATGATGTCAGTAGAGTGCCATATTTATGCAGTAATGTCTCAAGATAATGCCAATACAAAACAGAATGGTATTTGATATTTAGGAGAAGACACAGACAAGAAAGCTTGGAAGTGTAATTAATGTATGTTTGGTAACATTCTTTTTTGATCAGAATGTTGTTAGTACTGCCATATTGAGCCTATAGAAAATGAACATTTGAAATAAAGTTCTCTAAAAGCACATTTTCCTATGGCTTTATTGCTTGTTTCATATATAAAATTAAATAAGCTTGAGATTTTCCCTGGTGTTCTCCATGTTTTATGGAATGTTTCAAGAACAGTATAGTCTTCCAGAAACATATTCTGTGGAGTGCAGTTTATACGTCCAGGGAATTGCTCACAGAGTACAACCTGGCTCATTTTGCAAGCCTTACAGTCCTGCACCTTGTTCCACCTCAGTCATAGTCTTCACTGGTTATTCATATGCCTGATAACTCATATGCAGCTTTCAAAGAAACAAACAAAAAAAAACCCAACAAAACAACCCTGTGGAGGGGTTTTTTTCCACGGTAAAATGAAGTGAATATCTTAACAGGGGTGATAGCTAGAGTGAGTTTGGACTGGTCCTACACTAATGACAAAATCCAAGCCTCTATACTGATTGCTTTCATGTTTTGCCCTTCCTTTTGTACAGGTCAGTTACAATAACAGACATGAACAAATTTAAGTTTTCCTTAAAATCTTTTAATCTTTTGATTTTGGTGAATGCTATCCAGTGAATGGGTCAGATAAGTGTGAAAACTTGTACTTTTTTTCTTACCTTATCGCAACTGTCCTCACTTCACCTTTGCAAGTTATATGCTGTATTACTACGTGGTTGATACATTTGGCATTGTAGTGTCTGCACCTTGGGCAAAGAACTTCTCATGTGCCTCAATATTCTTGGAGTGTTTTAATAAGAGGACAGTTCATGGGAAGAAATACACATTCTCTCATGCTCCTGAAAGTTTTTGTTATAAAACAGAGGCACTGCACTTTTTATGTGGGTCCAGTGAACTTTCAGTCAGTGCTGTCCTCTTTTCCTTCCCTAGGTGTTTGTTGTTAGGTTTTGTGGGTTGATTTTTTTATTTTTTTTTTGATTGTTGGGGGTTGGGGGTTTTTGTTTGTTGGTCGGTTTGGTTTTTTTAAGCACTTTCCTGTTTCATAGGGGTTGTTCATAGAGGTAAAATTAGCCTTGTTCAGCATTTGGCATGGGACACCAAAGCTTGCTAGCAGTGAACTTCTTTTCAAGTCAGTTAGTCTTGCAATGATACTTGATATGGTTATATTTAGGCTAAACAAAATATGGTGTAGAACCCTTTTCTTGGCTTCTCAGACACATCATATGTACACCCTCATACAGCTGACTAAAGTTGGGGAGGTGAGGACCAGAATGAAGATGAAGAATGATCAGGGTTTGTGAAGTTATTTAGAGCTGAGAGTGGAGAAGGATTGGCTGTTGTCTTTTTTGTATCTATTTTTAGAATAAAAGGTGTTGGTAAAAAATCTTTTTTTTTTTTTCCATGTAATTAAAGAGAAAAAGCTGAGCCTTTTGCTGCTGTTAAGTTCTGTGATGATTTCAAGGGTTGCTTCAGTGTCCAGCACCTGGGGTAGGAACAAATTGAAAATATTAGTGTGCTATATGCAAATATGAAGTTTTGGCTACTTTAGTAGCTAAAGCTTCTCATTGTATGCAGCTCTGTTGCTTTTATGGCCAGGTTCTCTCTGCAATACACAAAACCAGAGAGATACTGCACAGCAATGAAGGAAGTGTACAACTGTGGGGGTGCTGGGTTTGTTCCATACTTCCGTAGCATTTATCCTCTTCAGAGTACTGCTCTAGGAGAAACTTTCCCTGATTCCCCCATGGCATCACAACATAAAATATAAAGGAAGCTACATTTGAAGCATTGTAGCCTAGCATTTTGCAGAAAACCTTAGATGAGTACTAGTGGAACTACAGTAAAAGCAATGCAATCAGAATTTAACATTTTATAAATTAAGACAAAAAAGAAATTCTAACAGCGTAAAACAGTAGCAAATATTCCAGCAGGAATACAAATCTTTCTCTTCCTGAGATTGAAATAGGAGTTTTCTTGTAGCTTTGGCAGATCTTACATTAGTGCACATCATCACATTATTCCATAATGACACAAGAAATAATTATTTTCTAATGAAAAGGAGCTCTGAGTTTATATCTAGCTTAGAGAGCACTGCCTTCTAACCTCTACATTATGGTTTATCTATTCTGCCTTCTGTGTTAGCATGTCTCCACTCAGTAACATTATGGTAATGCATTTGCTTTAGGGCAACTACTACACCAAAATAAAGTAGCTGAGCCTGAAGAGGTCTATATGCAATGCTAAACCAAATACTAACAGAAAATATACAAAACATAACTGTGCCTGTGTATGAGCGCAGGGTTCTGCATGCAAAAGTGTAATCGATTTGTACTTTCTTACTCGTTACACTCTGCTTTTTGTGCAGAAAAGAACTTTGTTCCACCCCCTACCTACCTCCTACATTCCAGCTAATATTAAAAGCAAAGACAACTCTATAAAGAAATTATGTTGCTGAGGTCATTGCTTTTATAAAGTACTCACTATCACTTTATGAAGCATTCAAAATGAAGTTGTTTAAAATACTGTTGAATATGGATTGCATAAAATACACACAGCTTTTTTGCTTTCTAATCTCTTTCTCTTTTAATTTCTCCAAATTTCAAGACTGAGGCATCTTCCTTTACTGCTTAGCCAATCTACTCCAGCATAAGAACCTTCTAATTCTGTTCCTGTTCTATAAAGTTGTCTGGTTTTTCTGGTGGACTAAGTGGTGGTGGTTTTGTTTTTTTTTCTTTTTTTCCTTCCATCCAGGTACTGCTATGTGGATATTTGTTAGCAATGACTGATGTGGAATCTACATATGCAGACTTTATCGCTTCAGGAAGAACAGGTAGAAGAAATGCATTACATGACATACTTGTGTCCTCTCCGGGTGGGAACTCTAGTGAACTAGCCTTAAAGTTATCAGAGCTTGATATAAACAAAGCAGGTGAGTACATTTTTGACTTCTGTTACATTTATTTTAAACTAAAGTGAGAAGACTATTACACAAAGCATAGTTTATGTGCACGCGTTATTCTCTTGACCCTCAGCAGCAAAAATATTTTTTCTAATCAACAGGAGTTGCCTGCAATAGGAATCCCAAGTTTCATAAATTGAAAGAGTGGTGACTTGGAAGTACAACATGTAACTGAAAAAAGAACAGTCATTCTGCAGTGAGTGCCTAGTGGCAGGGTCCATATCAGGGTAAATCTTATGGAAAATAGAGTATAAGGAAGAAAATAAGGAAGTCTTTATTAAAACCAAGTCTTCATAGTATCCTTTAATGGAAGCTTTCTGATTTGAAGCCTGGAGGAGAAGCCATGTGGCTGCTTGAAATGTTGTTGTAAAATTAATTTTTTTTTCTGCTGTCAAAGGATAGAGCAATAGCAATGCATTGTTGTTGGTTTTACCTGGATCTTTTCTGAGTACATTGTCTCTTTCTCCTTTCTTAATAGTTTGTCCTTCTTTTAAGGTGATAAATAGTAATGCAATCATAAATCTTACTTTACCTTTAATATTACCAATATTTTTAAATGGTTGTGCACCTTCAGTGTAGAGGAAGAAGGGACAGTAAACCTTACATTAAATAAAAATAGTAATATGACTGTATAATTATTTTCATGTTACATGGGAGGGGGTTAATGAATGGATCTTACAGATATTAGAAAGCCCTTTTTGGATCTTTTCAGAGGTGTTTTGCTTATTTTAGTAATAACAGAAGAAAACAAATGCAGCAAAGAAGAAACTGTTGATGGGCAGCTGCCCTGTTTGTGGACATACTTTTTTCGGGGACAATGACAAGAGTTCTGAGAGGCAGACTCTTCACAGGACAGTTAGATATGGGCAGCATGATGTTCAGGTGGTTGCAATGCTGTTTTGAGTGGGTGCTTCTTTTTTTGGCTTTTGGATTGATGTACATCCTAACTCATTCCTTCTGCAGTTGCCAGTTTGGGACCGATAGATTCTAGATGCATGCAATTCTAGCTGGGCAGGGGCTTTAGTTTGATGTTTTATTTTGTTTTTAAAGAATAGCTTTATTAGTATGTGTGTAGGTGTGTCTATTTATTTAAATGTGTGGATAGGTGTAAAATGTTGGAAAATAGAAAGTAGGTGCCATTTGAAATGCATAATGCCAACCTTCCTTCTTGTTTTAATTTTCTTCAGTCTCAAATTTACACTCATCAAAATTGTCTTTGATCTTGTCTATTTAGATGATATCAACAATCCCTATTTTTAAGCTAAGCTGTGGAGTGGTTATAAGTCAGAACTGTGTTCTTTTGTGAGCTATAAAGAGAACCTGACACTGTGCCTATAATATATGTGGATATGCATTTTGTACCTGCAGTTCACTCTGTAGTGATGAGAATGGTTTAAATAACTGTTACCTAATTTCAATACATAAATCAGGAGTCTATTTAATTCTTGGAGATCCCTTTTGCAGCCTGGGTAACCTAATCATTGCTGAAAAATGTACAAAGTTGCTCATAAAATTACCTTAGGTAGTAGAAACAGAAATTTCTGCATACTTCTTCAGAAGGTTATTTTACAGTATTTTACAGTTTCTATTAGATACAATGAAAATATATTTAAATTTTGTATTATTAGTACATGTAGGTGCCAAGTAAAAGCCTCCAAACAAAAAATATTGGCAAAGGCATTGTCTTAGCTGGCATTCATGTGAGCATTAGTGTATTATCCCATCATGTACTTCCAAACTAAGAGAGGCTAAAAAATGTTTTGCATTCCAAATCTCAGTTCAGAATATATTAGTGCTTGTGGGATGCATATATGCATCACACCTGACAGGATTAAGAGGAAAACACATGTTTGAGGGTTATATCTTATTTCTTTCAAGGTGCATGTCAAACAATTTATGCTAAGTACTACCTAATTATATAAATATAGACATCAAATTTTGATTCTTTTTTTTTTCTTTTATACTTATTACAGCTACATGCATTTTCTTGCAAAACTGCAAGTACATTTCCTTTCAACTGCATGGAGTAATGGCAGAGTAGGATAATACAGATATTAAAGAAAAAAAGATGGTTGTAAAACATACATAAATTAAACTACCCAAGCATGTTTAGTACATTCACTTGGAAAATCCTGCAGATGTATTTCCTGTAAAATAGCAGAAAGGTTTTGAAGAGGGCTTTTTAGACAGGCAGTGAGGCCTCATTCAAAAACCGTGTATTTCTGTCATGCACTAGTTGATACCTGAAGTGAGTGTGGGTTAATCCCCTCATCAATGAGCCAACAACAGATCATGAAGAGTTTACTTGTAATACTTATAATTATGTATAGTACATATAATTACTGTATAATATTCTCTCTTCAAAACAGCTGTCCTAGTTTTCTTTGTCCATAACAAGCTAACAACCTGCAATTATCTATGGAATGGACATATTTACCAAACCCCAAAATACAGGTTCCAAATACTCTGTGTTAACACATTTTATCTAAATTTAGTAAAAGCAACACTAGGTACATCTCATAGGTAGAAAACTGCAACAGAAATCATAAGAAGGAAGGCACAGGAAATATTTTAGTAGGAAAATCAGCAACCTGCTCAACACTCTCAAGGTAACCAATGCAATCCAAGAAACCTGGTATTGAGATCATCTTACAGGCAATCATAGCTAAATGAAGGAGTAAGGAAAAAGTACAGTGAAGAACGAGGACCAGTCTCTGCAGATCTAATCTCTAAAACAAACTACTGTTTTTTAGGTGCTACAGAACACAAGTGGAAAGGACACCTTCTTGTAAAAGTTGTGGTGGTCCAACCATCTACAAAAAAAGGGGGATAATAGCCTGTTGAGGTCATACAGAAATGCAATGAAGGACTGATTGTAGGAATTTGTGATTAAAAGTGATTATAGTTCATGGTAAAAATATTTTAGGCATAAACATGAGGAATATTGATTGATTAAAGACTGTGGAAGCAGCAATGTTACAGGAAATAAAATGAGTTAAAAGCTGCACATTAGCAGGACTAGTAACTGTTGCCAGGTTAACACCTTGCACAACTATATGGGGACTTGGAGTATTGGTTTTTTTCCTGTTTTAATACTGCCTACTGGTTTCAAAATGCTGTGTAAGAATTGCAGTCTTACTCTTAAGAGTTTATAGCCATCATGTTTTAAATGAAGAGTTTAAGAGTGTGCTTATGTAGTTTTGGGATTCTCCAAACTTAGAAGCAAATTTATTTCTGTAAACATATTTTATAGCCTTTAGCAGAAGAGCTCTACCAGCAGAAAGAAGCATGTAGTATCAAGACATTGTATTGTAGATTAAATGGATTTAGACTAATGAGTTTTTTCAGTGAGTGTAGAAGACTCTTAAGAAGTGGTACATTAGAACCTTAGTGCTCCTTCTCTGAATGTTTGTGCTTTATGTTTAACGTTTAAGCAGTAAAACATTTAGGCATTGTGTCCAGGATGAATTTCTTTTAAACACAAGGGTTTTTGTTTGTTTGCTTGTTTGTTTGTTAATAAGAATTCTTCCAAGAAAATTTGGCTTACCCAGGTAGTGTAAAGGATATTAAAGGCTTCCTAGTAGTCATAATAAGTGGAGGACAGAGCAGGCAAAAAAGGACCAAAACCTTCAAGATTCCACTCATCTGGAATTTTGCAGTATCAGAATAAATGTAAGAGGCTTCGTAGAAAGTTGGGCAAGACTGTTCAGTAGTAAAAATTGCACATAGATCCATCCTCATGGAATCCTTCCTAATTTGAGAGATGAAACTAAGAAGTCATTTTCTGAGAAATTGTCTTGGAAAACAGAGGTTTACTTTATTACTCAACCCAAAATGAACAGAAGAAAACTCACTCTTTTGTGGGTTATTCAGTTTTCTATTAAAATTTTCATCAGGTTGAATTTGATAATTCAAAATACCCTCTGAAGCATTTTCCTGCCTAAATACTCAGTGCATGCACAAAACACAGCTCTCCTGTCTAAGCTGTTTGCAGTGTTCTTTGCAATGCAATGAACTTTTTTCCATTAGTAATATGCCCTTTCTTCTACACAGAAAAAAGAGTGTGTTTATGGTGCTTATTTCTATAAACAGAAATAAAAGTGCAGATGTACAGTGATATGAAATGAAGAAATAAATATCTACATTGATAAACCTACGTTCCTTCTAAAGATCTATAGATTAAACTTGAGGCACTATTATCTCTATTTAGACATCTTTACAGCATAGCCATGGAATTTTCTTCTCTTAATTACTGTATCAAGCCAGTTCAGTACGAATTACTCAGAATCCTTGCAAGATACAAGAGGTGACATACGTCTTAACATTATTCCTTGTACACAGGATGTGTTCTGTTCCTCAGTTTGCAGTGAGACAGCTGGACTGAACGCTGTGGGACATGGTGCTGAAAACAGACACACAGAACAAATACAGCTTTAACAAACAAAAGCATTTAATGAAGTTGCATCTCTTTATAGCAAACTCTGTTCAGACTTGGTGCAATGAGGGTTTTTATCTTATACTGTTGTAGTATCATAATGAATAAATTTTCAAAAATACTACTGCTTCTGTTCCATTCTTTAATTTCTAACTACTTTACATCTTTACTGAAAATAATAGTGGTGATTGTAACTAGGAATTTGTATCTCAAGAGACACCTTTAAAAACAAAGTATAACTATCCTGCTAGTAAAGGGTTTCATGTTTTAGTTTCTTTTTATTTTGTTTTTGAAACTGAAAATGAGCAATCAGGGTTCTGAGAGCAAGACCTGTTTATTTTAGAGTGGATTACTCATCCTTTTCTTCTGTGTTGTAGAAGGAGAAGGAGATGCACAACGAAATCCAAGTGAGCAAACCAGCGAGGCCCAAGGGGAGGCAGCAAAGCAAGAAAGCTGACATCTGACTTTGACCAAGTGGAGCAGCTGCTGGATGTTTTCAGACTACAAGAGTGTGCTGGAACAAATTTGTTTCCATGAGCAAGCTGTTAGAAAAGAAAGTGCATGTGTCTTCACTGCTGGAACCCACTCAACACAATGCTGAAAATGGAGGTACAAGCTGTGACAGAAGACAGGCTCTCTACCTCTGTCATTAGCAATGGTTGAACATGTATCGATTTTTTTGGGATAGTGTCATCAGATGGATCCCTTCATAATGACTACTCGATGGGAGCACTTTTAGAAAGTAGAAACGGTAAATCTTGTAGCAAATGGCCTTTGAAATGTCAGAGGATCTAATTGTGTATCATAAGCAAAGGCTTGTGTGATCCTCATTGTTTAAAATTCTCTGGCCAAAGTGTTTGCCCATTATAAGAACTGTAAAGAAAGCACTGTTTTTAGAACTTTGCATCTGTTTTACAGCTCTGTTATTTACAATGGTTTTTGTATTGTACAACTTAGATGCTCCACACTGCCCCTTCTCAACTGCTTATGAAGAATATTTCTGTTACTGTGAATTTTTCTACCACGCCTTTTGAAAGGGCTGTTTTTTTGCATATGGTGGTGATGTGCACATGATAGATCCAAACATCAACTGCTAAATTGATTATGCCTAAAGCTAAATGACTCAGCAACACTCTGATTTGTTACTAAATGAGCCTTCAAAACGATTTGTTAATGTGAATACTTGAGCGTGTGTTGTGTCCTTGGTACAGTTTTGCCACTCACCTGTAGTTGGTTGCATATCAGAGACTCAAATGGAATCTTTTATGTTATTCTTCCCCGTTTTTCTAATTTTACTCTCAATTTCTTAATCTTTCTCTGAGATATTTTTTTAAAATGTTAGTCCAAGTATTTTATTGTTATGGTAGTTTTAAGAATACATTTATAACCTAATGTGGGTTAAAATTCAAACAAATTCCATGGTGCTAGAGGTTTTTCTGGTTCACATTGTTTAAGATGGGCCTTGTTTACACATAGGAAAATAGCTGGCATAGGTTATTGCCAATTATGTATTCTGAAATGAGTTTTAGAATGCAGGATAGTCTAGCTAGTGGATCATGGGCTGGATCCAGACAGGGGGACAATTTTTACTATTCCTTGCCTTTGCCTCAGTTGATCAGGCTGTTGAGTTTGCCCTGCCAGTAGCCTGTTACTGATGCACCAGCACAGCCAAGTGCTAGAATCCACTACAGCAGCCTTTTGGCTTGGAGTTGGGAAGGGAACCGGGAGACTTGGCATCTAGCACCCAAAAGACTAGATTTTTTTCCCATTTCAGCTATTCCAAAATGAAAGTCCAAACTGGACCTTCATCAAAATACCAGGATAGTTTGTCCATCCAGGACATAACTTAAAATATCTACAAATTAATAACCTGTTCTGCAGTAGCTATTGCTTATTGCTTTTCTTCCCCACATCCTGCCCTGATAGACAAGGCCATACATGAGGCTGAATGCTGCAAAATGGGGCAGCCACACCTCTGTGTGACTACGGTGAGTGAAGAGAGTGACTGATAGTAAACCATGGCAATCACACAAGCATCAATCACAAGGTCAGGAGATTTGTTTTCTTTTATTAACAGGAGGTGATGTCACTTTCTTTATATATAGTATATATATTATATATATTTTTGTGTTGTTGGTTTCAAATGTTATGCACTTTTTAATGTTTGTAAACTTTTACTAATGAATAGTGTGATTGCTTCCTGAATATATTAATCATCAGTTAACAAAACATTCTTGTGGCCACAGCCGTTTGTTTCTACCATATGTATCATAGTACTTGTCACATGAAAATCTTTTGTGAGATATGTGGAGAAAAAAACCCCACTTCTGATCAGTATTTTGAGATCATTTATTAGTGTTAATAAAAAACAAGCCAGCAGTATGCTTGTGGCTCATTAGTGTAATATTAACTCTCACCTTTTAGTGTTTGGAAGCTGAATGCCTTGCTGTCTTATTAGCTATCAAATGCCCTATCTTTTTTTGTAACAGAAGTAGTCCATTTGCTTTGAAAATAGTTACCATTTAACTAATTATTTATTCATTGGTTTCACGTGGTGTTCCTTTCAAACTTGACACATTATTATTGAATTTTTTTTTTTTTTTTTTTTTACTCTCCCCCTTTTGCTCTTGCATCAAGTCTTCAGGCTGAACCGGTTACCCCTTTGTCATGGACTACTTACTGTCAATCTAGCACAAACTCTAGAAGGAAATAAGATTCCAGAGTTTTTTTTATAGTGTTACTTTATTGAGGATCTATGAAGCATCATCAATAAAATGTTGCTGAAAGATGCAATAGTGAAATAAGTATTTACAGTACATTAAAGTGATGGGTTTTCTTATTTTCCTTCAGTGCTTTTCTTTATTTCAGTACACTTTCCTTCCTTCTTAATTCTTTTGTGTTGTTAAATAAAATTAACTTCAGCCTTTCCTCTCTATTTTGTACCTGTTTCTTCTATTTCTCCTCTTATTTTCTATTGTTTTTGAAGAAATTATTGAGGCCTTTGCTGGTTTTTGAAACACATCTCTTTGTGATGGAATGTAATGCCGATAATTTTAGTAGAGTAAGTCTTGTTTATGTTCCTCTTCCCCCAAAAGTGTATCAGTGCTACCTCTATCACTTGAACTCTGCTTGCTCTCTTAATTTGGTGTATTTCTGTAGCCTCTATAAACAGGCCTCACTTATTGTAAGCATGTGGTTAGTCTGTGCCAAGTCACAGCACTGTATCTTGAGTATTATTATTACCAGAGCAATTACAAAAGAGCTACTTCTACTTCTGTGTAAATCATATAACTGTAAATCATACTTCTGCAAATCATATAACCAGGACAAAGATGGCAGAACCAGACTTTGATTGGGTTATTTTCCTCTTGCTAGTTATCTTTTTCAGTAAGTCTGACAGTCTGGCTTCTGTTCCAGTGTATTCTTTATATTTGATTATTTTTGTGACAGGTAAATATTTAAATGTTTGTGTTTTTTTTTTTTTAATACATGATTATCCTAGAAAGATCTTCCCAAAAATCTATATAAACTAAATATTAGGCCTGGAATATCAGCATAATACAATACTCCTTAAACATTTGGCTTCAGTGGGACGGTGATGGGCTGGGGGTTTTTTGGGTTTTTTGTTACACTGTCTCTTTAGATTGATGTTTTCAGTGCGTCCTTCAACCTGCAGGACCTAAAAAGTCTCTGTACTTATGTTCTTTTTTCCATAATAAAGTTTATGACTATGTACGCAAGCATTCCACTTGAAGGGTTTAGGTTCCCTGTCCACTTGAAACACATGGGTTTTAGAACTAGAGTTGGACAGAAATATTTGCATTTCTTTCTTCTGCTTATTTCCATTAATGTTGGCCATGTGCTTCAAAAAGCACGTTAAAAGACAGCAGCACGCATGCACATACAGTTACCTTATCAAACTATCATTTGAAGCCAAAAGTTCGCCATGACCTTCCACACAAAAATTATTAAATAAATATGAAGAAAAGTCAGTATATTTGCTACTTGGCTGTGTAATTTCCCTTGCCATGTTTTGGTGTTTTGGTTTTGGTTTTTTTCCACAATTTTGAAGTGGGAAAAAGTGTATTCTGGTATGAGTGCAAATGGATAACTATATGGTGCCCAGATGGAACAACTACCAAAGAGGTTAAGCTGAAATTTGTACCAGTATGAATGCCTTTCTCAGCTAAACTGAAGAACTTCAAGTGTGCTTAATGTTTGTGTTTTATGTTTCAGAAACATCAGTGAATTTTGTGCAAAGGAAAGACAGAGCTGCTGTTCAGACTGAGCACAGTATAATAACCTCAAAGTTTGACAAAGTTTGCCTGATCTCAGCAGTATTCCTATGTTGAACTGCTGTATTTTTGTCCTACCTTGTTTATTTGTTGCACTCTGCCTCTCATTCTGGCTGGTTTATTTTCTATCTTTTGCTTTCCTCATGTAAGACAATACCCTAGAAGTATGGGTATGGAGTGCTGTATTTCTGCATATTTGAGTGACTAGTCTTGTAGTGGAAAGGTTGTTTCGCTTAACCTTTCTGACCAATGAACAAAGGGGGATATGTTTCAAAATTCTTATCATGAGAGAAGCAATAAAGCCAGGAAGGAAGTCTGAATTCAAGAAGATAGGCCATCAATATAAGGAGAATATCTTTTCTTAATAGTAAGGTGGGGGGCCTCAATGCAGGAAATAGCTTCCTCCATCATATGATGAATAACAGTCAGGATGTCTTGGTAATAGCTAAAAAATAGACAAATTGTTCAACTTTAGGTGATATTTTGATTTCAAAATGAGCTTCAAGTTTTCAACAGTGCTCTAGAACAGATGCATCCACAAATCTGTGACACTTACCCTTGAGACCAAGCATAGCATCACTGAGTTTTAATGAAAGAGATTTCTTTGAAAATGAGCCCCATCTCAGTCAGACCCAATACAATGGAACACAGGATGCTCTCAAAAAGTGGAAACATTTAACAGCTAATAAAATTACAGAAGTCAAGGTAGTAGGAACAGTCTCAGGCTGAACTTTTTTTCCTGTGAGGGAGTAGGGACAGAAATGATCATTATGGATGTTTGGTACATTTCCACTATATCATGTAACATACTGCCAATATCTGTCTGAAAGAAAATAATGATCAAACAATGATCTGGACAAATAGGATAACAGGGTACTGAATTGGTTCCTATATACAAACCAATTAACTTGCTGCTTAAAAGCAGAGAGTTAAGCTAAACAAAAATATAGTGCACTCATGCTTACAAAAATCATCTCTGTCTTCTGAAAGCAGTAGAACTTTATGCTCTTTTTTCATTGATTCTTACATTACGGCTTGGAGCTGCTGATGTTTTAGGATGGAGGACAGGACAGACTTGTCAACACAAGACATCTGTGTACAAATGAATTCATGGTATTTTCAGGCAACACATACTTCAGTACCCTGAAACCAACTGTTTATAAAAAAAGTAATGCTAGTGATGACTTGCTTATGAACTCTTAAAGTAAGCTTTTAGCAAATTAGACATCACTATACACTTTCAATCCTATTTGCTGTTAAATTCTCTGGCTCTAATCCATGAGTGTGTTGTGATGGGTGATAGCTTTATAAAGGTTTGACTGAGGCAGATGATCTTGAGTGCTCCCAAAATGTCTGAAACAAAAATATTTGTAAAAAATCCATACCACCTTCCTTCAATAGTGAAGACAGATAAGTGTTTTGTATTTGTTAAATAATACATCTATTATACCAGTGGTTAATCAATTAATCCTTAGAGCTAGTTCCATGAAAAAACCTACCATTTTATGCTGAAAAATTAATCAGGTTTTAACATACAAAAGAATGAGTGATGAAATAAAAAAATTAAAAAAAACCACCAAACTTGGCAGTAATTTATAGGAAATAGTGATATATTGTCTGAGAGGGATGGGAGTTACTTGTAGGGAGATGAAATCTTGAGCAGCTCTGCAAACTAATATTGGGATTAAAGCTATCTGGCATTGAATCAGTACTAATGTGGCCCAAATAATGTATATGTAAGTAGGTGAGTTGATCTATTCTGCATCTGATTGTTGCTTTAGCATGTAAATTAAGTCTCATTGTGCTTGTCAAACATGGGTATTGCAAAGAGATGCACAGAAACACTTTCTAAGTATGAACACAGAAATAGAGGTTTCCAAGGCAGTAAAGAAGAAAACATGATTTTTTTTTAACCATGTAGCATGCTGACAGATCCATTTCATTACTCATATATTTTCATTTGTATATCTCTTTTTTTTTTCAATAAAAAAACAACACATGATTATGCAAAGAAATTCAGTATTGCAATGAGTACATCAGCAAACCCATGCATTTTTCTGGTAAAGTTCAGTTATTATTTGGGACCTCAAATGGCAAGTATCTAGCCAATGTGTATTAGCCATACCTTTGATGTGGGAATGTTTTTATCAATCATTTTTAGTGACGTTCCAATGTGTTTCCTATCAGTTCAGTCAACTCACTTGTCTGTAAAATGTTTTCTGTTGTCCACATTCTTTTCAGTTCAGTGATTACTTGGCTATTGATGTAAAAATACATGTTGTGAAAGTTAAAATCATGTACTGTAATGATATCTATCTGCTGCTTTAGTATTCCTCTTTGTCGATAGAACAGGACATATATGAGTCATTTGGATCTACTTAGAAACATTCTGGAACTGCTGTCACTACTAGGAATCCAATAACTGTTCCTGGAGGAGGCCATGCTAGGTTTTTTTCTGGAATGGTATTACAGTTACAGATGAATATAAAAGACCAACACTACACATGATTTTGGGGAGGGAGAGGTAAGAGATGGGGTGGGGACAGGAGGTAAACTGAAAACCATATCCTCACTGAAGTGTGACTACTAAATTAGATCTGACAAACTTAAAAAGCTTTTAACATTTTCAGAAGTTTTGCTATAACCCATACAACATTTGGAAATCTTTTCAGGCTAATTTCTTTTCAACAAGGATGATATGCACTTTATCAAAACATATTGGTTAGAAGATGCAATAGAAAGTAGAAATAGTTAATCTGACTGTACAGCCCTCACAGCATCTGCAGGTAGTGTTTGTGACTGTTGCAACACACTGTATTTTAATTTGATTGAAACAGGATTTTCAAGAGACCCTGTGGAGTACACCTGAACCATACCTTCTATCACAAGACAGGGCTGATCATATTGTATCAAATAATTATTTCTTCCTATCTGATGTTCAAATGAAAATAGATTTACCATTCACTCTAATGTATATTTCTGACTATCCATGTGGTAATAAATGGTTCTGCTTTAGGTTGAAGTTTAATAGGATGCCTTGTAGTCATTTGTAATGTCCTATGGATCTGTACATATGTTATGCCTATATTTGCACTGAAACTACACTATATATTTTCCAGTTAAACATCACAGACCAAATGGGAATATGCAACATAAAAATATTGTGATATTTAGCTTTTTGAAGTATACATTCCTTTCTTCCTAGAAGTTATACACAAGTACAAATAGGACACAACTTACATGTTTCAGTAAAAAACTCTTTGTTTCCACAGCCTCATCTTTGATTCTGCAATGCAGTCAAAATGTAGACTGTGTAACATCTGATTATAGTCGTCATTTCCCTAGCAACAGACTGATATCTTCATTCAATACATTATACAGTATATTTCAGAGAACAGGGCAAGCTGGAACTGAAGATGGATGACTTAACAGGTCTTTTTCTTCTATAATTCTCTCATCCATGGAAAGAATTAAGAACTCCCTCTGAACACAAACACAACATCCTAATTTGTTTGGGAGTGCAAACACCAACAGTATATAATAATGATGATCCTATAGAAGCTGCTACCACTGTGGCATTGCTATAGAGTCTTTCCACCAAAAAAAAAATTAAAAAAGCAAGTATCCTGGAAAGTAACTGATAAATAGCACACGGACACCTCCTGGTGGCACTGGGGTGTATTTTTAAATGGGAGGATTCAAAATTAAACCAATCTATAGAAACAGGTCCAAACAGCCTGGGATGATTAAGGTGTTGAGAAAAATCTTTGAAAATTAAACAAGTGTTGTAATTACACATTTTACATGATTAGATTATGGGCTTGACCCACTCCTTAAGATGGGTCATCTGGTGCAACCCCCATGCTCAAGCAGTGTCATCCTAGAGCACCCTCATTAGTATTTGATATGAATTTGAAAATTGTTCTTATATGAAAACTTGAAAACATTTTGCATATATGAAAAAAGCTGTAGTCTGGATTGTGCCAGTGATTTTATTTTAAAGGGACAGGACAACAAGTATTTCTGCTGCATTTTATGTTATCTTATTTCTTTGCACTCACATGGTAGAAAGAGGCAGAAGATATAAGCCAACTTGAAATGAATTTCCTTTCCATCTATACCATGTTATTTTCTATTTGAACATTCAAGTAGTGCTGCAAAGTGAATATAACAGAAGAACTTGAATAATATATTATATCAGTGGTAATGTCTGGACATGAACACGTTATTTAATAGAATTCAATACAATTACATGTAATCTATTACTTTTTTATCAGTATATGTTTCATACACATTATTAAACTGATTTCCTTTTTTACTATTTCTGTACCATATACTGGCATTTCTCTATCTAGTTTTATTTGCCACTTTCTGAAGACTGAATACATTGCTTGTTTCAGCATGAGACATCTACTTTTAATACATTCAGTATTATGTCATTTGGCCTTTTTGAGTAAAATAAGGCTTTCTAAACATTTTTGTATAGGAAACATTCAGTTTCAGAGAAGCACATGCCTTCTGTAGCTACTAGTTTCAAGGTAAAAATTCAGGTTTTGCTATTCTGCTCTTTTGTCTACAGAACAGAAAATACTTAGGAAGGGTTTAAGAAAGATCGTATTTAGACTTTTTTTCATAATATGGAGGCATACTGACTAAGAAAATCAATCTATCCCACTACTCAGCCAGTAGTAATAGGTTTCTGCTCAGTTAAGAAGTGAGTAACTTCAGACCAGTGAAAGGCTCCCTTTCTTACTACTTTTTTCTTGACCCATGCAGATCATCAATAAAATATTGATTAAAATATAAAATATGAATTTATATCTATATATCTTTCTTTATATCTACATCTAATCATTTGCATTAGATAACCATATGGAGATTACTAACTACATTTATATAAATATAATCATGTAGAGCTATGTAGATATTATAAGTATATATTGCATATTACGTATTTCTATAATCTGTAATGAGTAGAACAGTACAATTTCTCAAGCACAGAAATCACTCAAGTCTGTAACTACAATCACATGGCAATTTAATTTATTTTTTTTTTCCAGTTTCAGCAATAAGAAAAGTGGAACACATTTTTCTTGAGGATTATAATACCTAAATAGCCCAAGCAGGATTATTTTTGTCTTTGTTCAAATGTCTTTGTAATGGCACATTAGCATTTATATTCCCGCAAAGATAATACAGCAAGCCTTTTGCAAATATGTTACAGGACAAGGAAGCAATTTTATCTTAAAAGCTTTCATGGTGCAGTGTGACAGCTTGGCCTTTGAAATCTGTGATTTCCATGAACCAGTCTGCCAGGACGCATCACAAGGAAGTACAAATACACTGTACATGAAGTGAATGTGCAGCATATAACCTCGAAGCTTCACACATGGAAAAGGTTAGCCCTTTCTTTCAGTTATCATCTTTTAGCCATCCTTACCAGAGAGCTGAAATAAACATTAAAGGAAAGCATTCTCCCACAGGGATTTTTTTTTGACTAAGCTCATTTAGTGGCTCTGAGTATGGCAGTCACTGAGTATGAGACTCAGAACAGCCTCCTAAACCTAATTCTTCCAGAAGGTCAAGTTCCTACTCTTCTAGGCAGCTATTCACCACTTTTACCAGTGATCTTTTAAAGTCAAAACTCAAAACCCTAAATAAAGCACCTAAACATGGCTCAAGGTCCAGATGCTGTTTCCCTTGTGGTTGAAGGTGAGATTTCTTCCCCTTTCCTGTTGAAAACCATAGAAACTAAGGGTCACAGCACCAAGCCTGAAGGAGTTCAGGAAGTGTTTGGGCAATACTCTCAGGCACAGGGTGTGACTCTTGCAGATGGCTCCATGCAGGGCTAAGGGTTGGACTTGATTATTCTTGTGGGTCCCTTCCAACTCAGCATACTCTGATTCTGTGTAATTTTGGGGCATTTTGCTCTTTAAAGAAAACACCTCAAGCATAAATGAGACAAAACAAGGGCCAGATGGTCATGGCAGTACACTGTGTCTTAGTCTAGCAGTCATCCTTGCTAGGACACCACTTTATCAAAGGATGTAGCAATAGAGCCTGTTTCCACAACAGTTTGAAGAATAAAGCTTTGATCCATGACATCAAAGGTTTAAAATAATTCCCATCCTTTGTCTGAGGCTTTGAATCTCCATCATCTACCTTCTAGGCAAGAAAGTGTTCTAGTGCTGAGAGTCTCAAGCCTTCCTTTTAAAGCATTTCCCCATTGTGTAAAAAGAAATTAAAGGCCTTACCTTCTCCCAGATGAATGCCCTAACCACTAGATTACTTCACAATGGGTCCAAAACTATGCTGATTATTTTCTTTAAGGAAAAGGGGTAGGACTGATAATCTCATCTTCAAAGGAAACTATTCAAAGGAATTTACAGACTTACTAGAGCAGTCAAGCCAAAGAAGAGAAAGGCACCCCCAAGCCCAAAGGCTGAGATTTACATCCTTGGCAAGCAGGTCTTAAACACCACCTTGTGCTCTTCTTTACATGCATACATACATGACTCCTGCAGATCCCAGTTCTATGCCCATAATTCAGAGTCAGCCTAGGCATCCTCAAAGGACAGAGAATTGCAATAGTTTCATCCTCTTCGTGAGCACAGTCCAACTCTTGTTATGTCTTCAGCTCTCACATGAGATCACAAACCCCCCAACTGATCTGAAATTTAGATATAACCAACAGTTTTCCCCCAACGAGAAGAATAATAAAACCTCCTTAAACATATCTATTCAACCAGGTGTTAGCATATAGGAGCAGATTTCCTTCTGGCATTAATATTCCAGGCTAATTTTGAGAGAGGTTCATGACAAACAGCTGGTTTTGAAGCTGTCAGTTACTCACTGCTTCCCCATTCTAGGGTCTTTGCCTTTATAACACAACCTGCCTTTTTCATGTATGGTGTTGCTAGTTCATAAAAAATCCCAAAACATCTTTATCAAGAGAAACATACAACTGGAAGAATACAATTTATGTTCAGAGGAAGAAAAAAATCTACAAAATCATTGGAGTTAGTCCTTTACTAATATGGGAGTTGCTTTTACAGAATTCCAAACAAATACTTTGTCAAGACTTTTAAAAATAAAGACCTACTCTTCATTAAGAAAATGCATTTAAAAATAACAGGATGTGGAGGGTTGAGTTGGCTCCCTGCCAAACCCAACTGCCAGCCACACAGATTCCCCCCAGCCAAGCGAAAAGGGAAAAAAGTACAAAAAAGACGATTGTATTAAAGATATATATATATATTCACATATATTACAACTATATACAATCAAACACTATGAATCTACAGAATAAATCCCAAAGC
>JAWWTY010000077.1:121813914-121828408 GCA_035222235.1 Margarornis squamiger
GAGAGAGACAGGGAGGAAACTCCCCATCTTATATACCCCAGATTACGTGAAGGAAATGGTGTGGAATACTTCCTTAGGTATTACCTGGTAACCAAGGAAGGCCTAAACCAAAACCAAGAAAACTAAACCACCACACAGGAAAAAAGAGATAACTTATACAGCTGTGTTTAACAGAAAGATTTATCTCATTTGCATAGAAATAGGTATATATGTGACAGAAAATTATACCATAAATCTATAGCTGTAGAGAAATTGATGAAGTCAGACACTGAAACTACCTAGTCATCTGAAAAAAGAAAATTACAGGTGGACATTTTGCCTTGCCTCCATTTCTCTAAAATCCATTGTTCCTGAATAGACATGAGGCTGCTGGGCCAAATTCAGCTCCTATGATGTGAATCTATAATAATAATCCTGAAGTGAATATTAAGCTTATTTATTGGCTTTGAGAGCAGGAATTGACTGTAACATATAATTTCTGCATCAAGTCCATGCTGTAAATCTGATTCATGTTTTAACAGGATTTAAATCTATGCATAGATGGATTTATTCCTAGAGTGTTTGTTGCAAAATTGCTACTTCAGGTCCATCAGTGGGGGGGGGGGGGGTGTCCAATGTCAGACTGGAGTTCCTTCTAGTAGAAGGATGTAAAACGTAAAATTATCTAATATAAAATGTCTGTATACTAAAAAATTATCCTTAGCAGAATCCAGCAAAGATATTTCAGAGCTCACTGCTTTCTTTAAATATATAACTACAATATTGTTACTGCTTACAGTGTCAGAGCTGTATGGAGCATCTGAGAATGGCATGTAGCTCTGAAAGTTCAGAAGACTAAACAATACATTTGAAACACAAACAAGAACCCAATTCTTCAAGCAAAATCTTGATTATTTTCATTCCTCTCATATTTATTTGACATTCAGCTTTGAGATTTTAAGGAGTCATGAGGGGGGATTACTATTATTATTGTTGCTATTATTATTATTATATAATACTGAGTTAATCTTTTTCATCATATCTTGAGTCTGCAAAACTTTCTCACAAAATAATCACCTAACTACAACCATGGTGAAATCTACATAAGGGATAATCCATAGGGGAATAAAATCACTCTGTGTATATATTTAATACATGGCAAATAATTTAATATAATGGTATACTTCAGCAACAGACATCTTCTACATGCCTTCAAGTCTTATTCTTAGGACAACCCTACCCATGGCTTACCCATCAACATAAGTAATGCCACCTTTCAACATCACCCTAACCCTTTTTTTACTGGGAAAGGAAAAGAGTAAGGTCTCATATACTAAACCCTTTTTACCAGGGACATAGTGCTTTTTTGGAACTTATTAATGATATTTGCTGAGGTCAAGTGATGTCTTCAGTACACCTGACTTTCTCATTGCCCAAAACAGAGGCTTTTTAGGACAGCAGATACAATTTCCCTCTAACGGAAACCATTAGATTGAGTGAGAACAGTGAGCTGGTACACACAAAATTTTTACCTTCCTGTGGGGCTGAGGGGCACAAGCCTGGGTCTCACACTTTAAATATTCAGTATTCTAGCAGGGTTCATCCCATGCTTGCTAGACCCTACAGACCAGATCCTTTCTAAGATATGATGTCTGGTACATTGTGGAACATTTTTTGTTGACATGAAGTATATAAAAAGGAAGGTAAATTTGACAACATCATACACTGCCAAGTTAAACATAATGACAGTAATAATTAGAGTAACACGCGAGATCCACTGGAGGAATTCTTCATGGTTTGAATATTTTGAAGAGATGACAGAGAATTATTGGAAATTCAAACATTTACAAGGACAGAGAATACAGCAGCCAGACATACAGTGTGCACAGAGATTCTCAAAACCTGATGAACACACTCCTGGTCCAATTTCTGGTTTACAGCAGTATTTTTAAGAAACGGGTAGGACAGTTAGATTGCTTTGCTATAACAGGTCTTATTTTCTGCTTCTGTGAATACCCTTCCTCTGTCTTTCCCAGCCTGGTTCTTCTTTTTGAAGTGTGTCCTTAGCAACTCCAGTTCTAGAAATGCTGAGCTTTGTCTCCTGACCAGTCCTGTTGGTCACAGAACATGTTACCTTTCTGTTCCAGCTAGGATTGGACCTCTCCAACAGCAAGTCATACATCCCAGACTGAAGCATCTTCCAAGAATTGTAGAGATGTCAGAATTTTATTTTTGTGAATAATTGTAGATGAACTTTCCCTGTTTCACACTTGATCTTGTCCCATTTCATGTTTTAATTCCTGAAGTCAGAGTTAAGGAGTGAGATCCTTTAAGTTTCAGGAAGCCATTTGTAGTCATCCTTTATATAGACAGTCACAAGTCAGATGCATGCAGCATAGCATATAGCAAGCTATGAAGTCACCTATCAAGTGGATGCCTATTAAGCTAATCAAAGATCATGACAGTTTCTTCTTCCTCTTTTTTACAAAAAAACATTTCTTATCAGGGTTTTCAAGCATTTTTCTTGACTGTATTGCACAAAGGAAAGAACACTTACAAAGCTCCTCCTGCATGGCGGTGCTCTGTACCCAAAACAATGAAAACTTAAACTTCTGGGGACCTGAGTGGAAAGGAAAGGTAGCAGTGCCAGTCAGGTAGAATGTCCTCTCTGGGCAGAGGCTCAGATGCCAAAGGAGTCACTCTGGCAGCACAGGCCTTACTGTTATCACTTCCATAAAGTCTCCTATGGAAGAGGCTACTGCAGAGAGAGATCTGTTCTCAGTTCCTGACCAAGTGGACAGGATAACTAATTTGGAAGGAATCACTAATGAAAAAGCTATAATAAATTATTACAATTATGCTTTTTGGCACTCTTTAGTAAGATTTTGATAGAGAATGATAAGCCTTACTAAGTCTTACTGATTAATATAATGATGTAGAAATGAGAAAACTATGTAGCAATCCCTTCATGCATTACTAAAAAGCTCTGGGTGTGAATGTCTTTCCTGTTCAACATGATATTACAATAGCTTGTATAAAAAGGAAAAAGAGTACTCTGTCAGGGCCTGCCTAGAAGGTCAGGAGGGTTGTTAGGTAAATAGCACTACAGTTTTTGAAATGGCATTTGACCACATCACTGTGTTTCACTCTCTACTACTTACAAGTTTTCTAACTGAGCTAAACCTTTTCAACTTTAGGCATTCACCTTGAATAAAGAATATGGGCATTTCTACACAACTGCTTAGACCAAAATCCTCTTTGAAATGAAGGTGAGGTTTGCATAGCAACTACAAAAATCACAGAATAATGTAAGATATGGTAAGAATGTGAGGTCAGATCTCAGGCTTATGGCTTTGGAAGCACATACTGAACCCATGAAAAGATAAAAGTGAGCTTTAGCACCTAGTAATATGCAAGGGGTCACATTTTTTCTACACCAATTATGTGGGTGAAACCTTCTTTAGTTACAAAGTCAAGCACTCAGGTCAAGCCTATTAAGAATGAATACCACTTTTCCAGTTATTATTAAGGGAAAAGAATTTTCACATCTTGCAAAATGAAAGGCAGATACAATTAATATAGCTACATTCTCATTCACCTCTTTAAAAGGGGAAATAAAAAAACCTCTAACAAATACATTTACCAGATTCCACATAACTTCTGTATTAGTCATAATATGCACATATTTTGTTCTTTTAAACAGAACTACATACCATAATTTTAAAAAAAGATCAAACTTAATGAAAAAAGTAAGACTTCTCAGTCTGTTTTTCCGACCCCATAGCAAACAGAAGAATAGCCATAGACAGAATGATCAAAACATAAAACTGATATTTCAAACCTATTCTCAAGCATAGAGAAGAATCTATATCTTCTTATTATTAATATTCCTGGAATTAAGGAATTGCTATGAGAAAAAGGTAGAATAAGCTTGTTTTGTTGTTCTGATATTCAATGCCAATGCTTGCCCATATTGAGTCACCTACTTGTGATTGGACAGTATTTTTCAGTCTTTAGCATGCAGCTGGACCAGGAAATTTTTCTTACCTTTACAGACATCCTTTCCCTCGCAAAAAGGCTTTCTACTGCTCATTTAAAAGAACTGTAGCTAAAGATGATTACTGAAAAAGGAAGAATCTTTATTTCTGAAAAAAAAATCTCATTCTGAAAATGAAGCTAAAACAGTTTCCTTATCAAGTCATATTGCATGATTTTCTACACCTTTAGCAAGCTTCATGTCTGCCAATATCACTCCACAAAGAATTACCATTAGAAGGAGAAGGACATCATCTGTACCACAGCAGTATCCGAATTAAGCCTCTGCTGTCTTCATAGTGGTTTAATAATCCATAAGAGTAAGGGGAATGCTTCACAACTAAACAGTATTTTCTGTTGCAATGGTGTTTCCTCAGACCAGGAATGGCAGGAGTTTTAAAGCTACAAACAAAAGCCTTGTGATGGGACTGAGAAAGAAAAATTTCTCTTCAGCAAAAAAAAAGGGGAGAATTTGCCTTACAGGGTGTTCATATGCTATTTTGATAGCAAGTATGGATTTTTGAATTCACAGTGCAATTCAACAATGCAGAGCTCCTGTAAATTACTGTACCAAGTAGAACACTGCATGATGATCAATACCTCCATAGATATGAAAGAGGGACCTCATCTCTTCTGCTAGAACTAAGAAATCTGTTATGCACAAAAATAGCTACAAAGTAATTGTAAACTACTGGCAAGAAAAAAAGACAATTGCCTCAAAGAACATCAGTAGCAGCATTTGCTTTTAATTTTTGTTTCCCTTTGGCAAAAATAATAATCATTTTGTTAGCAATAACCAGATGTTTATGCATCAGGCATATTAACTGAACTGGCACAGAAACAACTATAGGGTAACATACACAAAAGATGACTGATTAAGAAAATGGATGATTAAACACATCAGCTGATGGAAATTACATGTGAGATTTCTATGGAGGACTTAGAGGGAAGTACAGAACTGGGAAGAATGAAAATGGCAATTTGAATCCAAGGTTCAAGGTCCAATAAGTTTAGGGTCTGAATGTACGGAAACCGAATGACCTAAGAGTTCATTCATAATACACTGTAGTGCTGACATGGAAGTAATAGGGCAAGGGGATGTTCAGACTGTGCCAGAAACTGTGCTGAACTTTTATGTTTGGAATGCATTATAGAATCACAACATCACTGAGGAGGGAAGGCAACTCTGGAGGTCATCTACTCCAACCTGCCTGCTCAAGAAGCACCTACAACAGGCTGTCCAGAACCATGTCCAACCTGTGCAAGTGCTCAGTCACCTTCACAGTGTAAAACTGTTTCCTCATATTCATAGGGAAATTCCTGTGTGTTGGTGTGTGCACGTTGCCCCTTGTCCTGTCACTGGGCACCACTGAAATGAGACTGGCTCTGTACCCTTTGTCCCCTGCCTTCAGGTATTTATACACATTGATGAGATCCCCTTGAGCCTTCTCTTCTTCAGGCTGAGCAGTCCCAGCCCTCTCAGCCTTTTTTTATTAGATACATGTTCCAATCCCTTCAGCAATTGACGGCCCTCCAGAGGAAGGCCCAGTATGTCCATATCTCTGTTGTGCTAGGGAATCCAGAATGAGATCTAGTACTCCAGGGGTAGTGTATATTCACCAGTACTGAGTACCAATGCTGAGTGGAGCAGCAGGATTTCCCCCGTTCACCTGCTGGCAGTGTTCTATCAGTGCAGTCCAGAACAACACTCATTCTTTGTCATAAAGGCAAAGGCATAAAGACTTGAGGCAACTTGATGTTGTAGGACTGGTTATTAGGGAGGGTATAGCTATATTTAAATATGGGCTAAAGGCTACATTCAGCAGGTATACAGAGTGCTGACTTATAAGACACAAATGTGACTTGCTTTATAGTGACTCAACCACCATGCCCTAAACAAAACTCTGCATTTGTCTGCTTGTACAGCATGCACTTTAAAACCCACTTAGTCACATATTTCTCTGACATGCAAATAGCCCCAGCTCCCCAAGGCATGGTTGAACAGTGTCCATCTATCCCAACTGCATACAGTGATTTTATGTTGGACACTAGACAGATGAGAGAACTTCGAGTACTTTGAGATGCCCAAGAATCTCCTTTCACAACATCAAACCATGTTTGTATGCCACTTTAGCTTAAGTTGGGTTTCAGAAAAAGGTAGGTACAACCTGTCAAATCTATACTGGCTGCTCTCCTGAATTTTGTTTATGGTGTATAAAATGTATACAAGGTATAATATAGACATAGTCATCCAAGCCAGATCAGAAACGCAAATGAGGAACTGGCCTCATTTGTTTCTGCTTATGACATAGGAATCAGTGAGGGGAATAATACCCAGGGGAAAGCGAGGACTTTGAAGCTGTGGAAGGAATTCTTGAGAGTAAAGTTCTGGAAACATGTTTGAAGACCTGGACAGAGGACATAGGAAATAGCACAATCTGAAATATCGAGCTCTTTCTGTTTTATTGCTAATGAATTAGGTCCACAAAAAGCTAGTTTTGCATAGGAAATTAAATGAAGTGGTCCCTAGAACTATAGGAAGGTAGACAGAGATGCAGGTAAGAGGACACTATTTCATATTTTTCAGGAACTGTAACCAGTCAGTATCCTAGAGTTGTAAAAGGTTTGTGGTGGCTTAGAGGAAGTTAGATGCACACATAAAGCATATTCAAAAATGCAAAAGTGGGATTGAAGCTCAGTTTGAGTTCCTTGTTTCTCCTTTCAGTTTTAACTAGTCTTTTCAAGGAATCAGTTCTCCAAAAGCATTTAAAGAAAAATCAAAGAAAGGAATCAATAAGAAGGTGAAAACCAGCAGTGCCTGCCAGCAAAACTCCTTTTTTTTTTTCCCTCATTACTGCCTATGTTTGACCTCTGCTAACTCCTTTGCATTTTAAATAACAATACTTAGCACCACCTGATACATTTATGATCTAAATTACCTCCCCAAATGGGCATAAAAATCTACTGAACACTTAAAACATGTTCATGGGTTAAAAACTTAAAAAGAGGCACATAAGAGATATTGATGTACGGACATACAAAATAAAAAAATATTTATTTGATGAATTTTGCTTTGCCCATTTTTGTCTTAACCATATTTGATATATTACCTGTTGAAAAACTAAAATTGAATCCCATTTAAAATCAAAAAGCTCACCATGAATATCATGAAAGTGGCATAAGGAAAACAAATGAAACAAACAAAAAAAGCCCATCATAAAGTGTTATAATTAATGTAGAATACTGTTTTCTCAAAATCTCCTTCACACCCAGTATTAAATAAAACCCAAAATCCCATATTTAAATTTTTATTTTGCAAGTATTTAACTTTCTTCAAGCAAGAGAAAGATGATTGTGAGTAAGAGTCACAGGGAATAATTTCAACTCTTCATTCTGCTTGTGTTTTTTTTTCCGTAGGATTTCATTTCACATTTCCATTTCTTATTTTGCCCGTGTCAGTAACTGTTCAAGATCAGAAGCTTTCTGTAATTGCTGGCCATTATTTTCATAAGTAACAGCTTCTATATCCAAATAGGTGGGGTTTTTTTACACTCAGAGAAAACATCAGCTTAATTCAGGCTCTGAGTTCAAAGTGTGTCTCATACTGTTGGATAAAAATAGAAACCTTCATTCAATTTCAGTTATGAGACCAATGTATGCAAGTCTTTTAAACCAATATGAAATTCCACACTAAACCAAATAAGAGAACCAAAGAGAAGCTATGTCTAATCAAATACTACCCACTGAATCAAATAATAAAAGATTTTTGCACCTCTAAATTCTACAGTTTGTTAAATACCATGAAGTATTTAAAAATAAGTTGTGAAAATTATTCAGAGCTAGCATGTGTCCCCTCTATTTCTGATTTCTATGGTTAAAAATTGAACTATGCCACAGCCCAGTTGTTGATATAGACCAGCATAATGCTATCAGTGTGATGGGCCCAGTCCTCAAAGGGAAAGCATTGACTAATATTTCTGTGTTTCTTGTTGGAGCCTGTAAGCTTTGGTAAGCTTTTATAAAGATTGATAAAAGAAAACTTCACACCAGATGGCAAAAATAAATTGCAAAAAAAAAAAAAAAAAAAAAAAAAAAAAGACTGAGAGCCACCATTTGCCATGAAAGCTTTCAGTTTGTTGATAACTTTCACTATACTGATCTATACCTAAAAAGCAATTTATTGCAATACCCTGTTGAGTTGTATGTTAGGGAGGCTGGATAGTCAATTTTCATCCCACACTCTAAGCAGATGTAGTCACTGAAATACCTTAATACTGGAAAACGAGGGGCATGCAGATATCTGTCATTTGGGAAAAAAAATTACAAATCATTATGAGGCAGAGGAAATTCTCACTATGGCCATGCACAAATGTTACCAGTTAGAGGTAGAGGGAGAAAGGGCAAAGACACATACGCAGAGAGGTTGTGGCTTTGGAAGGAAAAATACTAAGAGAAAGTCACTGGGAGATCAGCTACAACTAAAACAGACCTGGAGAATTCCTTGATTGGGCTCTTTGTTTAACTTAAGGGAAGTACATCCAACTTAAGGACACTTGGATTAGATGAAACTGGAAGTTCATCTAAAACTAGTCAAAACTTTAATGTGTTCTTTCTTTGAAAAACTATTAGGTAAAAATTCTTTGTTTTAAGGACTTTTACTGGCAAATCCATGGCTATGCATTCTCAAGGGCAAGAACTGCAAGTGTGCAAATTTAGTCATATCTCACAACATGAAAAGGGATGATATGCACTGCATAATCTGCATAATCCGTCTTTTGTCAAAGAATAGAAAGGATACAAGATCACATTCTGGGAAGGGAAATGTCAGGAAGCTGAGTATCTTAGGTGGTAAATAAAAAAGGAAACTTTTTCTTCTATTCTTTCAGAATATTTTATTCTCAAATGAAATCCAAGTTCAGACAGAAATTCCAGTCTTATTATGATTTAATGTGCTGTTTTCCTCTGCATAGTGAAGATATGTGCTATTAAATGACAATAGAAATATAACTTGTAATGCTATTTTAATTTTCTTAATTTAAAAACATTTCCTAAAAGGGTGTAATGACTTCATCTCGTTGATAAGATCATGGTACATACGTATAATTTCAATTTTATTTGCCATGCAAGGCATTTAGTGAGTTCCAGAAGAGTAGAATATTTCACCAGCTGGGTGGTCAATTTGTTTGTACAATACATAGATGCACCCACCTTTTACATGCCTGCCCAGCAAAGTCCATCTTCTAAGTGAGCATTTAGGGAAGAGAAACACATAAAATGCTTTGTGCAACTCTCTCATATAAAATGGCTTTACAAAATCAGCTTTGCAGCGTTGTTTAGTTTCTCAGTAATCTCTCACTTTTTGCTTGTGCCATGCCTTAGAAAACAAGATTGTGTCCTAAACCAACAAGCTGAAGAGTGGAAGCATGTTGGAAATTAAACACAAACAGTGCAGGGGATTCACTAGAAGTCAACTTGCTTGGTTTACGCATTCTGTACTCTGAATGTCACACTTATTTTTTAAGAATTAACCTGCTTACAGTAGAACTGTAAAAAAAAAAAAAAAAAAAAGCGCATGCCAACATAGGAGACTTATATAGGCTGCAAAAGCCAATATATGGAAATCAGAAAACAGCTGAGGTATTACATCCAGTGATAAAGTCATAATCCTTGGCCTCTTTCTGTTACTGACTACTTAGCTTGAGAAAATATACCTAACAGCATGGCATCCTAGAATTTAAACTATTCTTTTCTTTGTCTTTTGGGTATTTTTATAACTCAATTGCTCTGATACTTCCAGTTTAGACTCAGTTTTACAAATTGAGCAATTCATGTTTTGAGAGAGCAAAAACTGTTCACTCCAGCACTGTTTACTAATTTTTATTGCGGTCTATGGTTTTGCCCTGTCTAATTTGGGAGTACTGCAGCAAAAAAACTATAAAACTGTACTTAAAAGGAAGAAAAAAAAAAAAAGGTCGCTAAAAAGATTGATAGCAAAATCACAATACTCCAATCCTGAATATAAATTGTGACTGTAAGCCACAAAAGAACAAAAGGCATTCTTGTAGTAATTCAACTGAGGAATTATTTTAGTAGGAGAGTACTCATTCTTGCCTGTAGTCCTCAATTAGAGTTAACTGTAAGAAAAAGGTTATTACGAATATTTAAATTTTAAAGTTCCCCTGTGCAAGTATATCTGAATTCCCATAAGTTAGTTATAGAGCAAAATGTATTAATTAAAATACCACTTTGGGAATCCTTCTTTATCCAGTGTTCATTATTAAGATGAAAGATAGTGGAAAGGTTTTGATTTTTTTATAAAGATTTTAGTCATTGTGACAGGGATTCAAATAGTGAAAAAAAGCATTTGAAATGTTAATGAAGTTCTGATCATTTTACAGGACTTAGTCCTTTTATGACAATTCTCTCCCAAATGAAGGATTTGCACAGACCAAAGACAAAGGGCAAGGTATTGTCAAAACTCTGGATCCTGGAGTCACTTTTTAAAGTGACTAAAGATTTGGAGCACTACAGCATAAGGATTTTTCTATATTGATACACACAGGAAGCCACATTTGTTCCACAGTTCCTCTTGGCCTGTCAAAACTGTTTCTAAGATTTATAGCCCGTTTCCCACAGCAGCTTCCCTTACCTGGGCTAACTGTTGGCCAGTGACTATTTCTGTGTCAGAGTTCTCTTTGCATTGCATTTTACCAAATATATCCTCTGATCAATATCAACTTTCAGGGGATCAAAATCCAGGTACCTCTAGCACATGAGGAGTTAAATGACAAACAGGGCTTACATATAGGAGATGGTTAGAGTTTATTGCATGGCCAGTCAGGCTCTGCCAGTCACAAGCATCTGACAGCCATAAGCAGAAAAAGAGACAACCTTGCATATCAGCAATACTTCTGGGATCTATAATGACAGTCCTCCAGCTCTTCTGCAAGAGGCCTTGGCACCTTCTGGCAGAAAGATTTGGTGTCTGCTTCCCTGAGTTTTGAAATTCAGGACCCTTTCAAATCTTAGACCACAATTTCATGTCTCTAAGCCCTTTTGAAAATGCTGACATGCAACCAAAGATCCACACTAAGCTGCAACTTTTATCTATGCCCACAAACCATAGGGAAAATGTATTTTCCTGATTTATCACAAATTCATAACTTATCACTTGTAACTTATCCATGTGGGCAAACTCCTATTTTTTACTATGAGAAATGAAAAAATGTCTCCTTACTGGCCAGCAGAAAAAAGACCTGGGACTTCTGCAAACTTTGTCAGTCTTAGCTGGCAGCTCTATACCTCTGCTTAATGTCTGAGCATACCACAAACTAGCTTTTATCTCTTTTCTCTGCAATTCCTCCTGGAGTTTGGTCATAGGTAGTCATGTCTATGCTAGTTTTTGTATTTCAATTTGTTAAAACAAGTATGAGTAAATGCCTTTTGCATTTTCTTGCTTCTTCTCAGAGGAGGAAGACTAAACAGAAGATGTTTGGACTGCATTACTTTTTAGAGGCTAAAATTTCTATCATCATTGCTGCTTCTGCAAAACAACTGATATGGAAAAGGAGCTAAATATATACTGGTGCCTATAAGCTTACCATAGCATAGCAAATGTAACCTGAGATGTATTAGTAGAAATATTCCCAGCAGAGGCAAAGAAGTCTAAGTGATGCAGTAAGATCACCTCTCGGGGAGAGTTTAAGATTCTGATCAGGTATGAAATATGAACTAACATGGAATAGGTGCAAGAAAGGCTACCATGATGACTATGGAAGTGGAAAGCATAGTTTCTGGGGACAGTTCAGAAAAGAACTACTTTGTTTAGGCTAAGAAGCCAAATACTGAAAAAAAGAATGCATGGTAATTCCCTATAAATGCATCAAAGAGGTAAACAATGAAATATTTAAACAAGAAATAAATGTTGGCACAAGCATACGTGGTGCAAACTAGCAAGTGATAAATTCAGCATATAATTTGGAAAAAAATTCTAAATGCTATAGAAACAGACTTGCCTTTGCCATAGTAGGTCTACAGAACTAAAACACAGACTTGGTTTTTTTTCAGTATGACGGTAAATTGATGAAGGCATTCATGTAGCATAGTGGCCATGATCATGGAGGACTAGTCCCCTGTTCCCCACATGGACACCAAAATTAAAAGACAGCTAGTTTTCAGCATCCGGAGTCCTCTAAGGTATGCTGTCCATAGTCACAGTTCACAACAAACATTCAGACACCAGCCACAAGAGCCAGAAGAACCTTTAGCTTTGCAGCAGAATCCCGCTCTGATACAGGTAATTACTTGTCTCTCATCCTGAAACAGACGTTACATTTGGCCAGGCAGATTGCACTTTCAATCCCATAGGCTATATCAGCTACAGAGATAAAGCTCTATAGACTGTACTGGGGAACTTGACAGGTAACTCAGATGTGAACATTGTAGACACTTAAGGGTGGGTGAGCTGAAGTTATCACCTGCCCCAGATTTTAACAAAAATAACTTTAAATTTCAAAGAGAAACAATGAAACAAGCCAAACTAAATGAACCTCTAATATGAACGCCTTCACTAAACAGAGAACACATACACCTCTGGTTTTGAATTTGTAATTCACATATGGAAATACAATGAAAGGAAGTGCCCATTCTAATGGTTAGTTAAAGAGCAAATGCTTGCTAGCTATGGGCCTATTTAAGTTCTATGTCAAAGATTTAATGGATTATTTGCAAAATTCAGAACTCTGCAGCTTGGTGGCAAACTAGTTGGTCTGGCATGGTCTGTAATTTTATAAGCATAAACTCCACAGATCAAATACAAATCTGAAATGTATTTTTACTGTGGTTGTAAACTAACTAGAAAAATTGGAGCTAGCATTACCTTATGAAGCTTTTGGCTTTTAATGACAATTTTAATAATATATTAATCATTATTTACACGCTGGCTGTTTGGCATGCAGCATCTGGATCTATTTGTTCTGTGCTAAGGGGATGCAGAGAAGACAATATGATTATAATCTCCAATTTAATGTAGTTTTTATGTATTTGGTTTGCTTTCTTTGAGTTGCACTTGTATATGTACCATGATTGGGGCAGTAACTGTGACTCTGGACAAGTAAATCTGTATCAACCAACTTGACTAGCCTGAGAAATTATTTGCATGTGCCTGTAAAGACAGCAGCAATTTCTAAGAGATTTATTGTAGTCTATATAGAAAAAACTTTATGAGTTGCTCATGGCTTATTGCCACAAGAGAGGCAAGTAAAAGATCTTAAGAATTAGTTCTAAAACAATGTCTTTAAGAAAGAAATCTAGAAATGTTTTTGTTTTTAAAAATGTTGAGAGCTTTTGTAAAAGGAGCAGAAGAATTTCAATATACATCAGGCATTATTCATATTCATTAGCCAACAGCAATTTAGTATCACTATTTTCCAAAGTCTAACATTACTTAGATGTTATCCTGTAGCTGGAGATTTCCCCCTTGAGATACTAATTTTCTATTGGCATCTCTTTCAGTTTAGAAAATAGCAGCAAGAAGAAAGGGTGGAGGAATCAATTGTCTGCAGTTATTTTTGGGATGTGAAACTGAAAACCACTTGTGTGTTTTTCCTGTGGTTGTCCTGGTTTTCCCAAGAGGAAAGGGACACCCACTACGGCCACACCTCAGCACCCGTCTGTTCAGCTCCTGGGTGCTGAGGGTGGAGGGTCTCTGGCACCATCCCGGTTGCTGCCAGTGTCCACACAGAGACTGAAGGCTCAGATGCTTTGTCGACTGCACGGTCATTTCTCTTTATGTGCTTCACTTTAATCTCCATGTCCACGGGGGTCGTGGAATCTCCCTCCCTGAAGATATTCAAACCCCACCTGGACACATTCCCCTGTAACCTGCTCATGGTGACCCTGCCTTGGTGGGTGGGGCGTTGGACCAGATGATCTCCACAGGTCCTTTCCAACCCGAATGATTCTGAGATTCTGTGATTCATGTACAAGCGCTGCTCTCGGAAGAAGATCGTGATCCCAGCACAAACTCAGCGCGTCGGCTACAGGACACATCAGATCTCACCAGCGCCAGGGTAAGCCTGGGTTTTACAGGCAGATGCCCAGCCCCGGTGCCCTGCTCCCGTGGGAACACCCGGCCAGGGTCACTGCCAGAGGGCGGCTGCCACCCCTGGGCCCGCCGCGGCGGGGCCGGCTGGCGGCGGCGGCGAGGCCGGTCCCCGTGTCCGTGGGCTCCCGTGGGTCCCCCTGGGTTCCCGTGTCGGTGGGTTCCCGTGCCAGGGGGTTCCCGTGGGTTCCCGTGTCCGTGGGTCCCCGTGCCGGGGGGTTCCCGGGGGTTCCCGTGCCGGAGGTTCCAGTGGGTTCCCGTGTCGGTGGGTCCCCGTGGGTTCCCGTGTCCGTGGGTTCCCGTGGGTTCCCGTGCCAGGGGGTTCCCGTGGGTTCCCGTGTCCGTGGGTCCCCGTGCCGGGGGGTTCCCGGGGGTTCC
>JAWWTY010000077.1:121828508-121927205 GCA_035222235.1 Margarornis squamiger
CGTGGGTTGCCGTGTCCGTGGGTCCCCGTGCCGGGGGGTTCCCAGGGGTTCCCATGTCGGTGGGTCCCCGCGGGTTTCCGTGTCCGTGGGTTCCCGTGGGTCCCCCTGGGTTCCCGTGTCCGTGGGTTCCAGTGGGTTCCCGTGGGTTCCCGTGTCGGCGGGTCCCCGTGCCGGGGGGTTCCCGGGGATTCCCGTGGGTTCCCGTATCGGGGGGTTCCCGTGGGTTCCCGTGTGCGTGGGTTCCCGTGCCGGGGGGTTCCCGTGGTTCCCCGTGGTTCCCCGTGGGTTTCCGTGTCCGTGGGTCACCGTGTCCGTGGGTTCCCGTGGGTCCCCCTGGGTTCCCGTGTCGGTGGGTTCCCGTATCGGGGGGTTCCCGTGCCGGAGGTTCCCGTGGGTTCCCGTGTCCGTGGGTTCCCGTGGGTTCCCGTGCCGGGGGTTCCCGGGGGTTCCCGTATCGGGGGGTTCCCGTGTCCGGGGGTTCCCGTGGGTTCCCGTGGGTTCCCGTGCCCGCCCGGCGGGTCGGGTCGGGTCTGGGGGAGGCGGTGGCGCGGGCGGGGCCGGGCGGGGGGCCCAGCCAATGGGATCGGCGGTTGTTGGAGGGCCGGGCGGTGGCGGCGTTGCCACAGCAGCGGCGCTGGGAGCGGAGCCGCAGCCGAGCCGAGCCCGGGGCGCGCCATGGAGGGGCTCGAAGGTGAGAGGGAGGCGGGCGGCGGCGGGGCAGGGGCAGCCGGCGGCGCCCACAGTGAGCAGGGCCGGGCCGAGCCGAGCCGAGCTGAGCTGAGCCGAGCCGAGCCGAGCCGAGCCGAGCCGAGCCGCGCCGCGCCGCGCCGCGCCCTTGTGCTGTGGCATGGCGTGCTCGGGCAGCAGCGGCGGTGTCGGCAGGAGCCGTGGCCCGGACACCGGCACCGCCTTCCCGTTGGCGGAGCCCCCCGGCCGTGAGTGCCGGGCGGGAGGGGGCCCCGGCCCCGGCAGGACCGGGCTCCCCGCTTTGTGTCGGCCCCTCCCTGCGGCCGCCGCGCTCGGCGGGGCCCCGCGGCAGGGGCGGGGCGGGCGCACATCTTCGCCAGCAGCCCTGCTTTCTGCAAACAGATGGCTAAGGTGGGTGTTAGCATCCGCTTATCGTGCCAGGCGAGCGTTCAGTGCGGTGAAGAAAGCTAGGTATGTGTTTCCTGGCAGGGTATTTGCAACTTTGTCCTGTGCCGCTTGAATTAATGAAAATATCCGTGCTGTCTGGAGTATCTGTCCGTAGATATCAGTTTGGAATTAATGAAGCTACGGCTTGCAGTCTTAGCGTTTTGGTAGGCCTGTCATTACTGTGTTTTGCAAGCAGCTTTTACTATACTACTTAAGAAGAAATAGAGACCTGCTCTGAGAAACTGTCACAAAACAGTCATTAAGTCTTCCACGCTTTACTTCTCTAGATGTAACTCAGTATTTAAATAGGAGTAAGCACAAACTAGCCTTTGTTCTTTATCCCTTTTAGCGCGGTTGGAGAACTGAAGTAATTTTCACGGAATACCTATGTCCTGTGTTTAGTAGATTTTACAGTAATCAGACCCTATTTCTTATGCTTAGTGACTTCATCAACGCTATAAATTTTGACATAATTTGGCACTAGAATCCCAAGGTTCTTTCTTTTGATTCACTCAACATTCTTTGCTGACTGTTAATGCCTTTGAAATTTGAAGGGTGGTGTCCAGTGTTCATCAAATAATGCCTTACCAAGAACTCCAGTTCTTGTGACAGTCGTATGGTATCTGTACAAAAGGGGAAAACTTGCTTTAATTTATAGTAATCTTACATGTTTGACTGCATTTGAGACTGTACATCATCTGCAGCCCATCCATCTATTGATTTGGCTGTGAGCTAATTTACTAAGGCCAGCCATGCTAGCTGTGTTTGATGAGCTCTAGCAACGTCATAGCAGAGGGTAGGAGAGAAGTAGAACTACAGGTAACAACAAAAGCCTGAAAAAACCTTGTGATTTTTTTTCAGTAGAATTTGTCCAGTTTCTGCCTTTACTGGAAATGGTTTACACTTTGTTTGTATAACAGAGGGCACTGGGAGTGGTGGGAGGAAGAACTGCTAAGTCATAGGTGAAATCTCACGTTTACATTGAACCTCTTCCTGAAAGTACTTTCAGAAGCAAGAGCTTATCAAAGCAATTTTCCATCATGTGATATGATACTTCTGAATACTCAAGATTTATTTGAGGACAGCAGAGGAAATAAGTCATTTCTAAAACTTCAGTTGTCCTTGGCTTGTGAACACTCATATCTCCTACTGTTATCCAGTGTCCTTGAATGCAAGGAAGAACAGTTTTCTGCATTTTTATGGATCACTTTGTTCTGTGTTTTTATTTTTAAAACCAGTTGCCACAAAATGAAATACTTCCTTTTCTGCTTCAAAAGCAAGTGGATTTGCTTTTATTTACAGCTTTTCAGTTTAGACTTTCTCTCTTGATGCACATTAGCTTAGGCTTCGATTAAGTTTTTGTAGAAAGGTTGCCCTAGGACAGGAAAAATGTAAGCGAAGCCAATAACAGTAAAGTATTTCATTGGGTGTTATGCTTTCGTCCAGTCATTGTTCCATTGGCACCTCAGAAGGACATTACTGGTTACCATTTTAGATTAAATTTGTGTTTGGATGTGTAGTTATCCAGTCATACCCATCTGACATAGAAATATGGGTGGCTTCTGAAATCTGGCTCAGCCTGCTGCATCATTGTATTAGTGCTCACTGAAATCATTTCCCAGAGCTGTACAGGAAGTCCTTGTCAGTTGTATGAGGGACATGGTTATGGTGACTTTGTACATTGGCAGCAGTCTCCTGGTGTGTTTTTATGACTCTGGAAGACCCCCTCATGCTCAAGGTGCTTGTCCTGGACTTTCCATCCTCAGAAGCTGGTGCTTTGCTTTGCTGAAGATCAGCATTATAGATGCAAGACCTGTTTTATTTTGGTTTATATAAGAATGCTGTTAATAAGAAGGGGCTCTACACAGTTTATAGTGATTCTTTCCAAAAGGTGTAGAGTTGAATGTGTAGTAGTTGGCATGTGGAACTGCATGAGTGACATTTAAAAAGGTAAATAATATTTCCAGTGTTGCAGTTGTGCTTTCTCACTATGTTGAAGTTTAAATGTTGAGTAAAATGTCAAAGTATGTTTCTGCGTAACTTAAAAGTTTCTTCTAAAATTTACTTTTGTTGCTTCTCTAAGGTAGTTCCTCTTTTATGTTATTTTTCATCACTATTGTTATATTACTAGATTGGTACTGAAAGTCAAATTTGTAACTTTAAAGTTTTGTTAAAGGACTCAGTACATGCTTGTCATTATGGGTGACAAATCCTGTCTTAACTCCAAAGTCGTTACCTCAGC
This sequence comes from Margarornis squamiger, assembly GCA_035222235.1. Classification (NCBI taxonomy): domain Eukaryota; kingdom Metazoa; phylum Chordata; class Aves; order Passeriformes; family Furnariidae; genus Margarornis; species Margarornis squamiger. The sequence continues at coordinate 121,831,885 of JAWWTY010000077.1, forward strand.
ATTTGCTAATTTTCAGCCTGTGTACTGTTTGGATGTTTTTCAATTTTGACTTAATTTACTGATGAAAATACTAAGAGCAATAGACTGTGTCTGAAAATGTAGTGATGACTAAGGTGAGCTAAAAAATCCGTTTGTGAGTAGTTCACCATGTGCTGAATCTCAGTTTTTTAATGGATTAACATGTTCTTGTTGCTTTCACTGCTGGATGGCAAGAAGAAAGCTGTCACATTGGCATGTTTGTTGCTCTCTGTTTTGCTTGAGGCAGATGGAGGAAGGGATCCAAGCATTGAATTCCTGACTTCATTTAAGCCAGAGCAGACCAATGATGGTGTTTGATCGGCTTCTCTCCAGTCTGTTGTTTTTTCTGGGAGGATGCCGACAACAGCTGCTTGAGCCAACTAAATGCCGCTTCCCACACTTGTTCACAGCCCATCCCAGCATAAGGAGTAACAGACAGAGGGGCAGCTGTGTCCTAGGGCAAAAGTCCAGCTTTCTGTGCTAGGTAATGGCAGCGCTTACCCAGCGTTCTCCTTTAGCCTGCGCTCTAGCAGCCAGGAAAGGCTAGTTGTGGTTGGAAGGGGATGGGTGGCTCCTTGCTCAGGAAATAGCCTGGAGTCTCAAACTCGGAGCTTTCCCTTGCAGATGCCAAGCAGGGACTCCTGTGATTAAGCATGTAGACTCTGAGCAGTCTGGGTGTGTCCTCGAGGTCTCCTGAGAATAAGGCTTTCTGTGTGGCATCTTATGCTGGGAGCTGGGGTCCGTGCTGTAATTGTCCCTGGACCCTCCCCTGGCACAGGTAATATCTGAGACACCTTGCTCCCTCCCTAACTGCGCAAACATTCTCCTTTGGGCTTTTATATTAGTAATATGACTCTTGAGAGCAAGTATTTATGTTTGCTCTGACAGATGTCTGAACAAACTAATGAATGCCCAGTCTTAATTTTTTTCCCTAATAGTGTAAAAAATTACTGGGTTTGAAAAGAAAAAATAGTATTAATGTGAATCTTCCCTTTAAAGTTCACCCTTGTTTTGCCTCACTGAATGCATGTAGTAGGTTTCTTACTTTGGCAGCCATTTTCTTTAGCTCCATTTGACTTTAGACTTCAGCTTTTTTTCTTTTTTTTTTAATCTGTCCAACAGAAGAAAGAGTTCATTTTGTTGTACACTGTTCTTAAATCAGCAGGTTGGAAACTATTAAAGATTGAAATGCAAAACTAATACTAATGTGCATTCTTCTTAGAAACTTGTCTTTGGTAGCCTTTAAAACTGATAAATGAACAGCTGTGTTTCACTAGGCATACTTGCAGCTCTGTTAAGTGATCTGATTTTGATATTTAATACTGTATAACTCTGGTCAGTGTATTTACTTTTTTCAAAAGCAATTATGTTTCTATATTTTGATTAATGATTACATTCTGGGGAAAAATTGAAACTAAGTATTTTACTTAAGGAAAAATTCTGAAAGCTTAGTATAGGCTGATATGATAGGGGACGAGCACTACCAGAATACATTTCAATTGTAATGGAGAAGAAGTGATATGTGTAGACAGGAATTTGAGTGTTTCAGATTGGTTACCTCAGCATCTTAGAACTAACAGATTTTATGCCCTTTTCTGTAGTTTTTTTTTAGAATTCATGCATTTTTGACTTAAATTGAAGAAACTAGATCTACTAATTGAATTAAATTGATTGAATATAATGGGAATATGAATGTGTTTTACCTGTACACACACATGATGTGATTATCTTCAAAAGCAGTTGTTGCATTTAGGTGAAACTTAGTTCTAGGAGAATGTTAAGCACTTGACTGGAGAGGATGAGGAATGGGCTTACTGTTTAAAGAAATTCCAAGGGAGGGGCAAACTAGAAGTCAATATATTATAAATTAAATTCATTATCAAAGTTGTTTTTAACACTTTATTGTTATCCAAGTAAGATTCTGATAATTAAGCAGAATTAGATTAGGATTGCTCTGTCCAATTGTGTTTGTGTGTTAGAGTATGTAGGCTCAGAATTGCTTTGGGGATCACTAATGCAAAGCACTTTGGGTTTCAGGCTGGTTAAGAGGGCAGTTCTTTGCCTGACTGCTCTCTCAAAATTATCATTATGCCTGTAGTCTGATACAGGGGAACAGTGAGTTTATGATGCCAAAGTAGAATTGTGTAACATGTGCATAGGTTTTGCAGGTCACATGCTTACTAGTGCCTCTAGTTGATATTAAAGCTTGTTAATAGAATACCAGATGATATATCTGGAATTCAGATCAATCAAACAGTGCTGGTTACATGCCTTTGGTATTGTTCCATATGCACTGTGGGGGAAGGTCTCATAGATTTTTTTTCTGAATGATTTTCATGACCTAGAGCCTCTCTAGAATGCCTGTATGTTAACACTCACAGTATGGAATAAATGGGAGGAATTTGAGGACAGCATTCAGTTGCAGGGCTAGGATCTTGTTGGAATTATGCAGAGGTAATAACCAGCTCACAGGACTGCGGTGCTTGGTGGGATGAGTACAGGCTCTTCAGGAAGAACCAGCTGGACAGAAAGGGGAGAAGTTACCCTTAATGCGCGAGAGCAGTGAGAATGCATGGAGCTTTGCTGTGGAGTCACCTGGAAGCATATGAATCAGGGTTAGCAGGCAGACCAGTGTGGGAAGAGCTGTTCTGGGTGTCTGCTACAAGCCACCCAATCAGGAAGAAGGACATCTCCCTCAGATAATTGGAAGGAGCCTTGTATTCACAGGCCCTGGTCCACATGGAGGCTTTAGCCACCTGATAGCTGCTGGAGGGACCAATCAGCAAGAATAGACACTACTGCATGTGAGTTGTGTGTCTGCTACTGTTACAGCCATTCTTGACTGCATTCAGTTAATTTTTCAGTCATTAAAAAATACCTGCGTAGAATCCTCCTTCAGGTTGTCACTTTGAGGCAGTGGGTCTCTCCTTAATATGTTATTTTCAAGGAAGTAATAACAAACTCACTAACATCAGCCTCATGTTCAATGCAATAACAGTAATTTTGACAAATGTAATGCATTTGCATTGTCAGGCAGAAGAACTGATATAGTAACATGCAGAGGTACTATGAAAGTCTTTTCAGCTCAAAGGAATGGAAGTTATACTGGTTTTAGTTATATTTTGGAAGCAGAAGTGACAGGTTTATACAAGACTGTCAATACCAAAGTGGAAGATAATTCATGAGCCTTTCCTCTAAAAGCAGGGATAGATAGAAAAAGCTAGTTTGATTTGCTATTTGTTACATGGTTGTGAGTAACATAATTGCACAAAAGTTTGAAAGTATATGAATACTATGAGACAGAGCTTACTATGATTTCCTCATCCTTTCTCTGACTCTTTGGGCAAACAGCTATATAGGTGAGGTGAGAAGGGATTTGCTTGGTGGGATAAATTATGCACATCCTCAGTTACCGGGCAGACTTTATCAAAGTGTGGCAAGTACTGCCTGTTGTTAAGCATATGGTGTATTTGTCTGACTTTCATTTGCATTTCAGAAGTCTTTTGGGCAAATAATGAAAACTTGTAAAACTTACACCATTATTGGTATACTTTTTTCCTTCCTGTGTCCTACATTGTTATATTTTTTTAGGTGACTCTTGTTTGTTGTCATTAATCTTTTCAGGCTATAGTTAGTTAACATGTTGATTAGAAAATATAACCCAGTCATTACTGGTTAGTGGGCATATGCTAGAGACTGACAGTCCCCAGAAAGCCAGATGCTGTGGGTTGTTAATACAGATTCCAACTAATGTGGGGAATGCACTGCATTTTTTATCCTAACTTAAATATATGGAACTCTTAAGTGGAAAATACCTCGCTTTTGGAGATGAGAGGGAAGTTATGCTAAAAAGAATAAATACAGTTTTGCAGAGGAATTTGGCAAGTGCTCTTCAAGTGACAGCTTTCAACACTTGTAGATTACTCGCTGGCTTCAAATAGGTACCCAGTCTCAAGGCAGGGAATTGTACCAGAGTGTTTCTGCAAGTTTGAATTCATTGAAGCTGTATGGTTCTGATGTATCAGTTATCTGGTCCAAGAAGTTTAGAACTGTCACTGCTGCAGAAAAGTAAAAGATTTTGAAGGGCAGCCAGATGGATTTTACAGCATGACTAAATACTGTTACTAAGTGCAGTCTTGTTTGTTTTAAGCACTTTGCACTTTATATCTAAGTGCACACACATTCTTAGCTATATAAAGCTTTCCCAAAGAGAAAACTGTGCAATACTGAAGACTTCTGCTTTTTAGGTTTGGAGTCTGTTTGCACTACTGCTTTATCTGTAAACATGACAGCAAGAACTAGTGCTATTGCCTGTGACTGTATCCAGTCAAACGTGTATGTTTTGGTGGGTCCAAGCATTGTACTGAGGTAAATCTCGGAACTGGCAGCTTGCACTTTCTGCCATAAATCAGTTGTGGTATTTCAATATGAGAGGAGAGAAAGAAAAAAAGGTTCTTCGCTGGAAATCTAGGTTTCAAGGAAATCTAAACTCATCTATAATATTGCAGGCACTGTGATACATTTGGAGACTGACTGTACAGCTGTGCTGTCAGACATAGTGATCCACGCAAACTTTATTAAACTCTCAGCTAAACTCTAAATCAGAAAGTATAGGCAACTAGACTCTAATCATATTCAGAAGGAATGTGTGCAATAACTTAGGTGTAGGTAGAAGAAAATTGGAAGTAGCTGGAGGAGGAGGAGCTCTGACAGGGACAGTTTAGAAACACAAGTGATGAGATTATTGCTAATATAACTTCCAGTCTAGTTGATTAATTCAGATACCAGCCTCTTACTATGTTAAACTCAGTATTTTTATTTGAGACCTGATCTCAGGCAAACAGTAGGGGAATAGGTTGTAAAGCTTTATGTCATAGTTTTGGCACCACTTCAACTGAAATACTACTTCTAGGATTCACATAACCATGTTGAACATATTCATCTTTTTCCTAGGTGTGTTTAGATTAGATAAACAGTAATAATTATGTCAGTCCTTTACCAAGTTAACTGTATTCACTCATGTTTAATACAAACATCTAAACTGCTGGTGATTAGTGGTATTGGTAAAAAGGAAAAGAAGTATAGCTGCTGGATATTGGGTCTTCCGTGGCTGTATAACCAAAGTGATTTGTAAAAAAGTACTGCATTGTTGCTAAAGAATGAAGCAAATTGCCATGACACTATCTTACTACCAATTTCTACTGTCAGACCAATTTGTCAAGCAGATCCTTCTGTTTCTTGAGTTGAGTATGCCTTATTTTTTTAAATCTCAATCCCTCTCCGCCCCCTCATACCTTCCAATTTAACAACCATTTTTTTAACTTTTTTTCCAGGAAAACAATTGCATTAGATATCATGCGTGAATGCCTTTTTAAAAACAAAACAAAGCCAAAACTAATTCTTTTGCATCTTTCAAAATTTTATTCCCAAGTTTTACTTTTAAATTCTCAGATTTCATGTTAATGACATTGCCAACCTTTCTGTAAAGGAAGGCTCATGGACTTCTAGAGAGAAATGTTAAGGTTTTGTGGTTTTGGTTTGTTTAGGATATTTTTGATTTTTATTTTTTTACTTTAAAAGTGGGGAAAATCACAGAGGAATGATTGAGCAGCTGAAGGGATAAGTATGCAAATATAAAGGACACAGGGCTTTCCATTTCCATCAAAACTTCAGGAGCATTAATATTTTTAAAATAACTTCCTCTTGGGTCAGTGATTTGTGTTACAGGGGAGGTGTTGGCAGTAGAAATAGCTCTAGGCAAATGTGATTACCTGCCAGCAACAAAGGAGGGTAGGAATGCTGTAAGAAAACCCAGCTCTGTAACTGTAGCTGCACTAAGTGGTAATTGGCATTCGTTATGCATTGGTATGTCCTATGTAAATACTGCTCGATCAGGTGAGCAGCTATCAAGTCTGCTTCTCTTAATGGTGATTTTAAACACAATCTTGAATTCCAGAATTCAGTAAACAGAGAAGAAAATGGTGGGAAATACAGCTTTTCTTCGTTTACTAAGGCAGATATTTGAAAGAATTCTCTCAATCTAGTAATCCATCTTAGGTTATATACCTGATTTCAAGTTCACTAATTCTGATTTCAGCTAATTTCTGAAAGATGCAAACAGTGTTGCTTAGGCATTTCATGGAAATGGATTCCCACTTGTTCCTGCAAAGCTGAGGATTGTATTAGAATGATGTCATACAAGGAAACTGAACTCTTTAGCAGAAGTGAGTTTGCAGTGATGTAGGTTATCATTACTAATAGTGCTGGGAACACTGAAGAATGAAGTCATGAAACAAACAAACGAATCTGTGTATACCTTGTATTTTTGAGTGGAATAATTGAGAAAAGTTTTCAGCCTTGTGGTCAGTGGTGAGGGCAGGTTCCAGCCATCTAAGCTACGTACAACCAGTGTGCATGTTATTACTTGTGATTAATGGTATGTTCAATCTTACAGATTTAAGAAAACAGACCTATGGAAAAATCTTCAGATATGATTGTTAAAAATAGAGATTGAAAAAGTACAGTTAAAAAAATAAGTTCCTGATAAATCTTGATAGCATTCAAGTATAATTCAAATGCAAAAATAGAAAAATCCCAAGGTTTATCTGCATATTTTATATTTTTCCTACTTCCCCCTACTTGGCTACATCTAAACACAAAGACATTTAGATGGTACAAAAAGAAGTGTGATTGTGACTTTCAGTTGTAAAACTTGGTCACTGTTAGTGCAGTCCTGCTATGCTGTGACAAGGACAGGCCTATTCATGTCTGCTTGGAAAAGGCGTATAAATTAACTAAAGATACGAACATAAATGTTTTAAACTGCACAACACAATATGATTTATGATTCTTAAAATGCATTGTGCTCTGTTGTGTATTCATACAATTAATACATTATATGTAGTTGCATACTGCTGATGAATTTCCTTTAGGTAATTGAAAAAGACAGAAATAGACAATAGTTACATATTGGTACTAGAAATCTCACTCAATTTTAATCTTTAGGGATAAAAGAGTTTTTCAGTGGGAACCATGATTCCCAGAATATGTCCGTTCAATATGAAGTATTTCATTAAATTATTCATTTTTTTAGGACTGGTCACACAACTAACAAATGTATATGTTTAAATGGAAAATAGTTTTCCACTTGGAAACTGGAAAAAAAAAAAGCTGATCAAACCATTGAACACTGCTATGTTGATGACTTGGTTGGTTTAAGCCACTGCTTTGCCTAAAATACAAGTCAATTCAAAGTGTTTTTATTTTAACGTGGTATGAATAGAGCAGTTGTGTTGTTTGCAATAGTCCAATTGAGTACAGAGAAAGCTACTAGTAAGTGGCAGTCTAAAATTACTGCCTCTTTCTTGATGTATGCATGATACAAAAATATCCCTGTATTCCTCTGGTACAGTAGTAGATATAATAGATGGCTTTTATTGAGAAACTGTGGAGTTTTTCATCTCTGCCACAACTCTATTGCATAATGCATGCTATATGAATATATTTGCTTTTGTAGGCCTGGATACTTTGATTTGTTGGTCTTTTCGCTGGTTCTGTAGGTCTGCTGTATGTCAAGTATGGCATTTACATTTTTGTTACTAATGCTTGAATAGCAACATCAGAGCTGCTTTTGTAAACCATCAGTAATAATCTGAATAAAATAAATAGTAAAAATACCATTAAAGACTCTTTTCTTTACAAGAGAAAGTGGAATAGTTTAATTTAGCAGAGAAAAATAAGTGATGGGATGCATCTTATATTTTACACTCTTCCAAAGACAGAAATACTCAAGAAATATTATTCTTGGTGTGCATTTGAGCTGTTGTTTGGACTTACAGTGGATTTGTCATTTGCATGTTGACATGTATGCATCCTTTTGAAGGTCTGGAATTACATATTGTAAATTATCAGAATTGCTGGTGACATGTTACTGGGCCTGACAACTTCCAAAAGTACCTAAAGATTTCTGTTATCTTCTTTGCTTTTCTCATCTGCATAGTCCCTGCGCAGGTCAAAGGATGTATATTTACAGTTACAACTGTTATTATTTCGAAGTGTATAGAGGTTAACATTTTTGAAATAATATTTTATCATTAATTTAACCAAATTTTCTTATGGAAGTATGTTGTTTCTTTAAGGTGAGGTGGCAGTGCAAACTGGAGATCTGTTGCCATGTAGGATTTGTGGAAGGACTTTCTTTCCAGCAGCACTGGTAAGTTCATAACAGTGTGATCACTGTTGGCTTTTAGACTTCATAAATTGATATGAGAGTTAAACAGTGGTCACTGTAGCTAAATAAAGTAGATCTAAGTGCCTTGTTTCAGTGGGATTTTGCTTTTGATTTTTTTCCCAAAAATAATTATTGATTCTAGTTGTCTCAGTTTGGAAGCTCCTTAGAGGGAGGTTAATTTTGTTTTAAGATTCCATCACTTTCTGAATACATCCTTCTAAAAGCATCTTCTCTAGGGTTACAGTCCTTGTCTCTGCAAGTCTTAGTTTACAGTCTCAGCTGTTAAATGAAGTGTTTTGTCTTCAAAAGACTCTGTTCTCCATTGTTAATAGAAATCAATCTGTTCTTAAATGCAAATATTAATTTCAGGCACGTCTTGCCACTCAATGGAAATGCTGCCTACCTATCATCAACTTTTTTATGTGGAAGGAGCAAATATAGATGCCTCCTACTTTTGCCTCAGCATCGCCCATGTTTTTGTGACCATGTATATGCATTCATGGTTTCCTGTAGTTCTGTTTTAGAGGTTATAGCTGGCATAAATGCTTGAGTGAAAACAGTCTGAGCTCATTCATCAAGAGTTCATTCACCAAGAGTTAGGCCTTTTTTGCGGATTGTTGTATCAAGAGAGAGGGAAATAACATGTTAATAACTTCTGTTTTCAAAAGTAAGTTCTATATTCTTCTTTTATTTTGTGACTGCTTATAGAAAAAGCATGGACCCATTTGCCAAAAAACTTCTGCCAAGAAAAGGAAGACATTTGATTCCAGCCGCCAGAGAGCAGAAGGAACTGACATTCCCACAGTAAAACCTCTTAAGCCACGGGTATGTTGCAGTTTACTCTGAATATGAATGTTTTAGGCAAGCTATATATACATTATAAGGCTTATTTCTTCTGGCAATTCTTAGTAATTAGATCAACTATGACTGGAACAAATCTAACTATAATGTTGTGTACTAAAATAAGGCACATACTTTGCTTGAAGTAAAATCTTCAAACATACAAAGCCTTCTTTTTTGCTTCTTAGCCAGAACCACCCAAAAAACCTTCCAACTGGCGACGAAAGCATGAAGAATTTATAGCAACTATACGAGCAGCCAAAGGACTTAATCTTAAAGATGGTGGAAAACTCCCTCCACCACCTCCACCATCATACGACCCTGGTATGTAAAACAGTGAAGTTCTTTAGAGATTTTTTTTTAAACTTAATTTGTGAATTTTTCTCTCCTAAGGTATACTTGATGTTTCAGTGTTCTGACTGTAGCCGAGTATATGTAAAATAAATAAATATAAAATTACTGTTGTTACTGCGTGAGATTCCCATTTTGTCACTTCTCTGCCTTCTTCCTGTGTCCTTTGCTCACACTTCTTGGGTCACAGTTCATGGTTTGGTAGCCATTGCATCATCTCGCTTATTCAAAATTGTTTATTAGTTTTTAAAGGGATAACTATTTAAGACAGATATAATGCATTTGGAGTAGTAACATGTAATCCAAATCTTATTTTAGATTTTATAATATCTAACTGTAATTTTGGAGGCAGTGACTTGAATATCTCCTCACTTTCTATGATACATTTCTAAAATGACCTAGAAATATACTTTAACTTGCTTTGCTGGTGTCAAGCTTTTCTGAAGTTGATGTTTATGTGGTCTTGAATACTGTAATCTCGTGAATACAGCATCACTATCTCTAGACACAAATACCTGTCTGAAACTGCAGTCGAACATTTTATTTTCCAAGGGCACTGTATTTTAAGGTATGTGCTTTCAGCATAAAGATGATGTATCTTTTAATATTTTAAACATTTATGTAGCCTTTCTGGTTTTTCCCCAATGAGAGTAATATTAGTTCCTGCACATAATAATCTTTGAAATTAATCTTGAAAAGTAATATAGGCACCAATTACTCTGCTTTGCCTGTCTTTAGAGATATCTTCTAATTTTGCCTGGATTTCTTCTGGTTCTTTTTATTTGTTAAATTTCTGATTACTTTTTTTTGCTGGTCATTTCCAGTATTGCAGTTAGTATTTCTCAGTCTTTCAAACTTGCCAAAGGAAACAGACTTTGTTGTCTTTTGCTCTTTGTGTATGAAAGGTTTTAATGTATTTTCCTATCTTGAACAAACTGAACTGTTTGTGATTTTTTTTTTAATGTTTGTTTGTTTAGCCTCTTATCCGCTTCCTTCCAGCTGATATCCCTGCCATGTCCCTCTACTTCTTTGCCTACCTTCTCTGCAGAATAGCAGCTCTCAGAGTGTTACTGATTTTGTTTAGGTTATTGCTGATCCTCAGCCATTCTGATTCTTATCCATCAAATGAGAAACATCTTTTGTGTTACATGGGGGCAGTATTCTTTTCCCCAGCAATCCATATTTCATTTTCAGATTCAAGAAGCCATAATTTGCATTGAGGCTCTCACTTTTAACACACATTATTAATGTTAGATTTTTATGTTTTTAAGATTACATTCAATGTCCATATTGTCAGAGGAGATTTAATGAAAATGCAGCTGACAGACACATCAATTTCTGTAAGGAGCAAGCTGCACGTATTACTAATAAGGGAAAATTGGCAGCTGATACCAGAGGGAAGCTTCCTACTCGAACACAGGTGAGCTACAACATTTTTCTTAATTTGTAGCTTGCATTCAACATCTAATCAAGCTTTGTAAATAGCGTGTTGCTTTCAAATGGAATTAACTATTTTATTCTGTAATTTTTTTTATTTGCACTAGACTGAAATTAGACACTAAGCATGGAGAAGGCTTTTGCTTTCTTACAAGAGCTGCAGAGATCCATAAATCAGATAGCAGCACTTGCAGAGCCAAAACCAGTCATAAATGTAATTCAGAAATGTGAAAATGACAGGTAAAGGTAGCAGCAGAAAGTAGAGATGCAGTTTTTGTAAAGGAAGTTGAACTTTTGTTGTGCTAGTTTTCTGAATCCAATTTAAGAGTGTTCCTTAAGGGAGGCAAACAGACGTACATGACTACAGGCCAACTGACAGCAATATTTTGCCTAATTAGAGGCTTTAGAGGGATGCAGGTATATTAAGGAAACAAATGAAGGTTTAAAGTGCATATGTGTTTTCATTTGGTGGTAATGCTCTTTTTTTTTTCTGAAAGCTGTGAAGAGTTAGACACAAGCAGCTACTTAGTGATTCTTGCACTGTATTCTGAATCAGTGCTGGGACTCGTCCAGACCATACAGGTGAATGTAAGATTTGGATTTGAAAGACAAAAATTATTCTGCCCTTGAGTATTCTTTTTTAAATTAACTGGTAATGAGATGATAATTTTAATCCTGTGAGACAGCTATGGAAAATGATGCTAAAAGCTGTAAAAAAGTGAAAAATGGGGAAAGATGTAGAGTTGAACAATAAAAAAACACCACTGAGTTAGAGAATGTTTCCTACTACTATCATCTGTTTGTACTAGAAAGCAGAGTAGCAGAAATGACTTGCATGTTCCTGCACCGGAAACAGTCTGTGTAGTAGGAAATGATTGTGTTCTCCCACAGTACCTGAAAGAACTCCCTATCATGTTTTATAGATAGTTTGATTTAATTGCTTAAATTTCTAGGTTGTATTTTGTTACAGTACAAACCTGCTGCAGTTAAGAAGATGCCTTCTGTAGGATCAACACCATCACCATCATCACGCTTACCACAGCCAAGTGGTGTTAGCAAAACTGGTGTAGGTATGAAATGAATATGATTGTTTCTATTTCCTTTCCAAATGTTAGTTCTTCAAACTATGCAGTAAAAGTTGATTGTTCACTTGATATAGTGATTTTTAAAAGCTCATTTGAAATAAAGTTGGAAAGGGCACTGATTGGCCTCTATCTAAAAATATTATTGAGCACGAATACTCTTCTGGTTTATGTATCAGGTCAAATTATTTCTTTTTCTAAATTGAATCTCTAAAATCAAATATATTTTGTTTGTACATACTTTGACATTTCTTTTCTTTTTCTTTGTGAAAAAAGTAATTGAGGCCCAACCCTTTTTATTAGAATAAAACATTTTGTCTCAATAGCATATTTTCTGTAAATTTCAGGAAAAATAGTTGCTATTTCTGGTATCTTGACACTTGGTCATATCTCTATTTCTAAAACACTTGTTTTCAATTTTACTATTGAAAATATGTAATAAATTGAATCATTTCAGCAGCAAAATCTTACATTTTCATATATTTTTATGCTTGCTTTCATCTGCAAGGTGCCTCTTCAAGTAAAGCACTGTCTTCATCTGTATCCAGTGGGAGTAAAATTCAGACGTTATCACCAGCTCATAAAAACTCACTGGGAATGGTGAACCCACAAGCAGGGTAAATTTCCACTTAATGTTGGCATTTGTGCTTTATTTCATATTTATGTTGTGCTAGTTCTAGAAGTCTCTGTGGCCTGTTTCACTTCTTTTTTTTTCTTGTGAGCCTCAGAAGTGCAATGTTTTGAATTTATTCTTAATTTATAAACACAGTTAATGTTTAAGGAACACTGGAGAAGGCAAAGATGCATTTTTCTCAAAGTAACAACAAAGGAGGTCAAGTGCTAAAAATAGATATAAAGTAGATTAAAAATTATAGAATGTGCAGAAGTGGTTGGAGCTATGAAGCTTTTTCCTGGTAAATGTGAAGTGAATTAAAAAAGAGAAAAAAATAGACAAAATTTCCTGCAGTTCATGGAAATAAAAGAAAGAGGCTTCTGCCACAGACTACAAGTCAGTTGTGAGAGTAACTTCTGTCTTCTAGCACAAAAGGATGGATGCTTTCTACTCTTCCCTTTCATTTCTTAAGAGGCAATGAATGAGCACAAGTAAGGCAATGGAATCCAGTGCGCTGACCAGAGCAAGGAGTAATAAATGTAGACGAGAAGAGTCTGGTGTAAGTGCTGGTGTGATCAAGGCAGTTACTGACATTTTGCTAGCGGTGTAGACAGTGCATACTATCTCAAAGAGAAGTCTATGGAAGAGATGAAAGAAAAGTAGTGCAGTTCTACAGAAGTTGGAGAAACACCAAGGAACACTGAGGGAACACAGACCACATAACAAAGTGTTTGTAGTTACAACATTGGTGATTGAAAAAGACTTACTGCTATTAAAACGAGTATCAGATTAGTGAAAGCTATAAGGTGGAGAAAAACAATGGCTGAAGTTTGTGAGGAAGAAAAAGGACATTCTGAAAGAACCCATGGACATGGGCAGCAATTACACAAAACTAGTGATTTTTAGTATATCTTTCTTAGGTTTTACAACTTACACACAAATACAAATTACAGTTTTTTCATACCTCCTCCCCAATGCAGTGTAGCATAAGGATTCAGTTCTGATTGTAACAAGTTGGGCACTGTAAGTCTGGTTATGTTAAATAAGAACTTTCAGAATCACAGATTCACAAATAGTGTAGTTTACTGAAGCAACAGATTATTAATTCTTGTTAGATTGCCAGTGATGACTGCAGTAGGTTTACAAAATATAAGGATAGTGCTATGTACAAGTGCTCCTAGTTATGTTCTGACACAGTCAGAGGCACAAATCTTAGCAAAGAGGCATCCCTGCTTTGGACGGGAAGAGAGGAGCAAGTTCATTGACAAAGTAAGGTCATGTTCTCATCCCCAAAAATGGAGGCTCTCAAATAGCAATTTTATACTTCTTGGGAAAAAAAAGGTGCTGGGAGGGAGGTTTGACTGTAGTCAAATATAATTAATTACCAGTTGCCACACTCCGAAATGGTGTCGGGGAAAGCTCATTTTCGTATTGGTATGCATGTTTTTTAATATGTAATTGGGAGATAATACAGGTCTTTGGATATCTTTGGTAGAATTGAATTGACTTACAGTTGAAACAAAGGCAGCACAAATCCCTGACATTTCAGTATCTTCCTCCACCCAGCTTAGGGTGCGGTGAAGGCCATCTGACATTACTGCCATCACTATGTTACAATCATACATTGTTATCTTCCCAAAGAACCAGGTTTATAGCCAAGGTTTGTTGTACGTGGAGAAGGGGGAGAGAGTCTAATCGCTGGCACAGAGGCCTGGGTACTCATCTGCGCTTCACGGTTGCAACATCGAGCTCTGAGGTCTCTGCTTCACCCCAGGCATCATTCAGTTTTTTAGCCTTGTTTGATCCTAGTGCAGGATAAGCAAATGGGTTATCAGGGTTTTGCTCAACCAGCCTCATGAATTCTCCACCATCTCATGGCATCTCTGTACCTTGACATAACAAGTCTAGCAACTTTCCACCATGGCTCACTGGACTTTGTTTTCTGTAGTCTTCTGTTTTCTTTTCTGTTGCTTGGAAGAATTGTGATGTGATGAAGCGAAATAGCAGTTGGGAAGATGTTTGCTCAAACTGTCTCTGTTCATGCATTCTGCTAAGCACAAATAGATGGCTTCTGGTTGGCACAGTGCTCCGATAATGATCTCTGCTGGGAGGAAGTCAATGTTAGCTTGGCTTATAACCTCAATTGCCTACACAGTTTCCAGTTTTTAAGAGTACAGATGTGATGAGTGTGTTTCTGTCTGCAGTACTTCTCACTTCTCTGCTCTAAAAGACTTGTTCTCTTCTATTTGCCAACTAGTCCTTGTGGTATTTGCTGCTCATACTAACCAGTCTGCTCACAGATGGCTGTTAAATGTGTCTCTTTCCGAAGTGAGATCTGAGACCTAGAAGTTCTTTGTTTTTTGAGTGATGTTGCGTTCACTTCTGGGAACAAATCTCTCAGGACTTACATTGAGGCAAAGAGGTGTAGGAGCAATTAAAACATGAAAGAGTTAGGTGCCTCAGATTGGTCACTGGTAACAATTTTGGCCATAATCATCTCAACTTTGGCCTTTGTAATGGGGTGTGAGGTGGAAATATATTGGGTTCTGTTGAAATACCTACTAAATTCTGTTAAAGCTCTGACTGAGGCACTAGCAGTCAGCATGTTGTATCAGAGAGTGAGAATAGTTAATACTGTAGTGACACAGATTTAAAACATTAAAACATCTTAAAATTTAGGCTGTTGCTAATTGTAGCTGAAATTATTTTCCAGAATAGCTTTTAAAAGTAATCTTCATTAGGATAAAACAAGATATATTTCTTTTACTACATTTATGATTTAACCAATAAAATGACAAACAATGAGATCTGGGTTTCTGTTGTACTTAAATCAGACAGAGCTTATGCTGTAAGACATCATGCTCTTCTTTCTGAGTTGTCAGTGAAATGATTTACTGACCAATGTTGCACATGGATTGTTTAATGGGCAGTCTTTTAAATAAAATGTTAAACAATCACTGTCTCTTTTTTCCTTGACAGATATTTGAGTCTATACACATTTGTTTGACCAGGTTAAATTCCAAGTTTTTTTGTAAGAAATAAATTCCTGCAGTTTGCTCTAAGGGAAACTCTGCAATTTGGGATTTTTTTAAATATATTACTTAAGAATGAAAGCTTCCATTTTTGCCTAGCTTGTTGTAATTCTGGATTTGGCAGAGAGGTAATAGTAGAGAGGATGAATAATAGAATTACAATGATATTGTGCAGTATCCAACACGTATGTTGGAGAGGGCAGTTTAATCAGACACTGCTGCTTTCTGTAGAGTGGTGGTCCCTGTTCTCTGCGCTGGATGTCCAAAGGGGCAGGAAGCGACACTTGCTGGCTAATCCCACAGTCAGAGCGGATTGACTGGCGTGTAGTTCCCCCCTCGCCCTTCAGGTGGCGCTCTTGAAGCGCTGCCTGAAACACCCGTGACAGGCACGGGGAAGCTGCTCGTGCCGTGGTGATAAAGGTCAGGAGTAAAACGGGCTGGCCTCAAGGTGTTAGTTCTGTAAAGAAATGAGTCTTCAACTTCATTTCATATCAAGTTCAAACACAATATCCTACTACTTTTATTTTGTATGAACAGAAATGCAACCAAATTTTATGAGTGGCATTATTGTAGGTAATTTTTACTTTGTGGTTTCCTTTTTTTAATTTGAATTCTCCTCTTCTGCTCCCCAAGTAAAGGACTGCTGAGAGAGCACATCGCAGCATCAGTAGCATAGACTGGGTTAGTGACAGTGAGCCTTACTTTGTATGTGTAGGCCTGAATGTGTCAGCCGAGTTCTGCTGTGAGTGTTTTCTTTTTCTGCCTGGACAGAGTAAGAACACAGACAGTTATTCCAGTAATTGTATTATAGTCAGTAGGAAAACCTTCATTTGCTTGGGTAAAAATAGGGTTTTGTCTTAATATTGAAGAACTGAGAAAAGGAAAACTAATTCTACATAAATTGCCACTAGGCTTATAATTTGCTAGTGAATCATGTTATGGACCCAAGTTTGCTACATATTTTGTAATAGTGTAGGGGTTAGCACTGTCTTATATTTCTTGAGGGACAGGGCAGTTCTAGTAAGCTGTCAGAAAAAATCAGATCTTTGGAAGAAAAAAATTGGGTAAGTTCTTCCTAAACTAAAGGCTAAGCAAACAGGCAAACTCCATGCCCACAAGCAAACTGTTTTGCCTAGCAGAGCTTGACCCCACTATTTGTGGCCAGCCAGGGATCTTTTGCTTCTACAGTGTAATTGTCTGTGCATGTTTCATTTATGAACAGTTTTGTTTGTTGGTTTTTGGGGATTTTTTAAACTGGAACTTGGAAAATTACATGTTTTTTTGTTTTGTTTTGTTGGGGTTTTTTTTAGTAGGGCAAATGAATCGGTAGAAATTAACTTATAATTTATATTTTATTTTGGGGATAAAACATAACATTTAATATTAAGCTGATCAAAATTATGCCTTCTGGGAATCATGTCTCTTAGTGGCACATCCAGTACTATCTTACAGCTGAAATACAATATGAATGGCACACTAAACCAATATCAGTAAATTTTAAATTCCACTAAACATATATTTCATACGGTATTTGTAGGCTTTAAAAACATTATCTCTTAAAAGTAGCACATTTCCTTTATGAAGACTGTAACTTACAGAACTTTGTTCAATGAAATGAAGATAAGTAAGGAGTTGTCTTGGTGGTTGGATTTCAGAAGATTCTTATGTTTGTGTTTTTTTCATTAGAACACTAAAGGGCTGCCAGCTTTGGGGTTTTGGTTTTGTCTTAGGTGTGAAAGAATACTGTAGTTCTTTATTTTGACAATGTTATGATTGCTTCTAGGTTATTTCTTTGTTATTCTACTCTGTAGGTGCCTGAAGTTCACAGATTATGCTGATAATTTGTTAAAAGTTCAAAAATAAACTAAAAAAGTCATGTTAGGTTGGAGTATGTGTCTTGCAGTGTCAAAGACCTCAATGTTTCTTCTCAGTTCCTTGGGAAGTATGTAAAGGGTATGTATTGGGTCGAACAGGAATTGATTAAGCATTTCCTGAGTTAATTAGTTTGAACTGGAATATCTTTTTGGGAGGAAGAGTGGAAAAAGAAACTCTTGGGGAGCTTATCTTACAGCCCGTGTTATTCTGGGCTAAATTGTCAAGACTAAAATGGCAGTGTTCCTTGCTGACTTCAGAATGAATGAATAGCATTGAGCATTGTTGAATTTTTGTTTCTTATGGGGACATTTCCTTTGATGTTTAAGAGCTTTAATGCGGATTGCAAGATTCCCACCACAAATTTCCCAAAAAACAAATTATATTGGAAGCTCTATAGGTTCTATACCTTTTAGTATAACATTACTGTAGAAGAAGTACGAGAAGTAGTATGATATGTGTGTTGGAGATATGGAAAAGCTGTTGTGTGGTTTTTTGTCTGGGTTTTTATATCTATATATATTAAAAGCTATATTGGAAATAATATGCTTTCTTGACAGCAATTAGCTGTTTTCTAATTTTCTGGCATTGTAGTTCACTGGGGTTGTATGACAATCAGAATAATTGCACAATAATTTTGCGAAATTATTTCTCTGGGTGTGTTTTGTTGGTTTTGCTTGTTTGTTTTTTCTTATAACTTCCCTTCAGGAAACTTAAAAAAGAGCTAAGCTTCAGGTGCTGATACATGTCCATCAGCTTTGCTTGGTTTATTTCCCTATAGTTCTTTAATCTCAGACAAATATATAAAAATACTCCGTAAGTGTCATAATTTTCCAGTTAAGGCTTAAGTTACTAGACTTTTTGAGGAGAAATTTTGGTTACATTATTGTTTTGGGAATGGAGGTATAATGGGCTTTTTGTGGGTTTTTCTTAATGATTTAAGATGATAAAAATGCAGAACTTGACCCAAAGATCTAATTTTTCTAACATAATTTGTAATTTCTGTAAAGCTACAGTTTTCCTTATGATATAAGAGAGGGAGAGATGGGGTGTTTTTATTTTGTTGATTGCTTTTTTTCCCCCAATGTTTTTTAAATTTTTGTTTTGGTTTATTCTTTTTAGTTTGGAAATGTTATCTATTATAGTAAAAAAAAGTATTAAAGTATTGCCTGCATATATAGTACTGTCTATTGGGAATAGGGGGTTTTTTTGTTATTAAAACAAAGTTGTGTTTCTTTCAGGCTTTCCTCTCTTCTGCCTTTACAGAACAAAATAAGAAGTGAAAAAGGAAAAAATTTCCTTCTTGTTAATTCTGAAGTTAAGGAGGCTTGTACTTCCATATCTGTAATTTTCTAATGTTTTAAACTTATTATGATGTGTAATTGTGAGCCCCCTTTTCTAGGTGTGATATATGATAAGAAAGTTATTCTTAAAAGAGGTCAAATGTGAATACATTGTGCAGATTGTGAGGATAATTGGCATTAGTGTTTTTGTTTGGTTTAAAAAAGAATAAAAAATGTGCAATGGAAACCTCATCCAAACATAAGTCTACGAAATCCTTTCCTCATTAAAGCAAGAACAACCCTTTTGTTTGCTGGATAATTAAAGTCTGATTTGTACATTCTTTTTTAAGTCAATGGGATTTCTTTGGTAATATAAGTATTTAATTGTGAGTGCTTTATTTTTTTTCTGCAGTAACTTAAATAGCAATTTAGCTATCTCCTTATGAGTACCCCTTTATATATTTTAGTAGTAAGATGGACAAGTTAGGCTCACCACTGCGAACTGGAAGAGATGTGCAAAGGTTTTATGGCACTGATACAAAAACAGACAGTACCATCAAAAGACCAAATGAGTTGTTGCCTATAAAGAAGTAAGTATTACTTACAGTGTGGTTTATCTGTTTTGCAGAAATGTTCCTTTTAAGCAGAAAAGTGCACCCAGTATGTCTTCAATATAAATGCTGTGGGAGAAGAATAGATGATATAATTAGTATCAGTGCAAGGTAAACAGCTTCATAGTAGGACAGGAAAGATGAAGATTTTCCTCATATTTCATGTCTTTTGTCACTGATTTGGACTAAGAGTAATGAACTTCTGTGTTTCAAAATCTAAGATAAAACTGATTTTCATGACGTAAAGCTAAGCATTTAAGCCTGATAACTGTACTCTTAGTAATTTTATTCCCTTAGGTCAAATGTTTATCTGTCTTCTACATCTCTAAGGTAGCTGTGATGATCCAAAAACATGAGGAAGGCAGACTTTGTAATGAAAGTCTTTTGTTAAGTCCAGCTTATCTCATATAAAGACTTCTGAATATTCAGAAGTCTTTATAAGATCTAAGTGTGGAAGGAGGAATATTCCAATTCTTCTGCTCTTTTAAAAAAGAAATAGATACTATATTGTAGTTAAGCCTGTGATGTAATTTGCAAGATGCCAAGTTCAAACGGGCTGGTTTTTCTTAAACTATACCGTGGAGCATACTCCAAAAGAGAAATTAGTAATGAATTATGTGGCACATACATGGAATGCAATGCTTTAAATAGTAGAAATGTGTCTGAATCTCTTATTGCTGTAATCAGAGCTGTAATATCTTTGAGACAGGGAATGAACATTTGAACTTGGGTTTCTATATGAAGAAGCAAAAACCAGTGAAAGGAGGAGGAGCCCTTCTTAGACAAACAGAATTTTCTTTATTTATTTGTTTCTTTGTGTGTTTGGTTAGAGTTAAAAATTCCATGAACCACCAAAAATTAGGTCAATTTTTAATTTTGTAATACATTATTAAGATGTTGAAAATTTGGCTTAGTAAGTTACTGCAATTGCTTGCAATATCCCCAATCCATACAGCAGTGATTTGATTTTTCTTCATGAGAGAATTTCTTTAAGAGTACAGGCACTTACTCCGTTCTTCATAACATCCCTGTTGTTCTTACTCAAATATCCACCAAGCTGGTGAATTAAATATGCCTTCCTTGCGGGAGATTATTCAGTATGTTGTATGCCAACAACATATAGTTCCTAGACATTCTTAAACTCAACATAGTAGCGTGGATGGCTACAGTTTGTTGCAAAGGTTGCTGGACTTTGGAATGCGTGCCATTAGTCATCAGAAAGTTATTTATGACTTTGCACAGTACTATAAGCTGTTGTGGGTGTTACAATGACAGCTGTCAAGAATATCTGAAAACACCCTGTCTAGGAAGCAAGCTTTATATATTAGTATTTTATGATAACATTCAACCGAATTATGAATGCATGCATAGAAAAAGACAAGCTTCTTTTACAAATTTCTTTCAGTTTTTGATTTTGCAAGCAGTGGTAATTCAATGCAATGTACAACATGAGCTGCTTTAGGAAGGGAAGTCACCTTCAATCTTATTTCTTTTAAAATTGAAAGTGAATAATAAATGGCTTTAACAGTATGCCCAGATTTTGAGTTCCGGATGGCATTGGTACACAGCCTCCTCTGCTTTCAGGATCTATTAATACTTCATGTGATACAATTTAGAGCAGGGACTTCTATAGCTTTTCAAAATCAAAAGAAAAAAATCCAATGAAACAGTAGTGAAGAAGTAGATAGAAAGGGCAGAAATGGGACAGATCAGAAGAAACCAAGCTGTGGTGGCAAAAGTTGAAATAATCAAGAATGTCTGACTTCATTGGAAAACATCTGTCTCTAGAGATCAGGTTGCTACTTATGTATGCAATTTCAAGATTTGTCACCAAATATACATGAAACCTGAAGCTAATTATGTGTCTAGAGCTGGGCTGAATAAAGTTGTAGACAGTGGCAGCCTGCTACTTCTGTTGATTTACTCATCAAAAATGTCAGAAATCACAGAGTGGGTAAGGTTGGAAGGGGCCACAGTGGATGATCTGGCCCAAGCTTTCTTTTCAAGCAGGGGAGATTGCAGTTGCATTGCAGTTAATGATAATCATTGCAGTTAATAATAATCATTGCAGTTAATAACAAGATTCATATTGAAGTTTCTAGTCTGAAAATATATTTGGTTATTTTTTTTTGTATTTAGAAAACTAGTGAAAAAAAGACTGCAGAAATTATGCAGAAAGCTATGTTTAAACGTTTTGGAATGAAGATGTCCTGTTAAACCTTTAATGAATGATGTTTTATCTGTTCATGGGACTTTGTCTCCCTTGATAGACAGTGCACTTTGAATGTGGCTTTTCAGTATTTCGATTTCCTCCCACCCCTAGTTAGTGAGTGCTGTACTAGACACAATACAAGTAACCTTTTTAAGACACTGATTTCTCTGAAACTTCACTAGTGTACACCTAGTATTAAAGCATCAGGTGAATTTTCAGAGTACCTAGTGGGATGAGGATATATGTACGTATCTTAGAAAATTGAACTGTTGAAATACAGGAAATAATAGTGGACTGGTTTTTGTGTCAATTTATTTCAAATATCTAGGACTTGTAACATTATGTTGAAAACTGATTGAAAGCACACCCTGAAAAGACTTCAATTTAAGACACTTAAGTTGTTAGTTTTGAAAAATTACTATGTTGGTCCCAAGGTGAAAATCCAGAGAAAACCGGGTCAGCAATATTTTTGAAAAATTTGCTTTAAACTCCTTAGAGCTGTCTGAGGCACAGTTCCGTTATGTTTATCATTAGCTGTTTATCCCTGATCCATGATGATCCATACTGTTTCTGTGTGTACAGCTGATTTTTTCTTTACATGCTTTTCTAGCTTCCATAACAAGTAAAGTAACACTCCTGTTACTGTGCAATAATGATTTATTTTCAATTATACACAAAGGTCTATGTTCATTGTAAAATGAGATGGGGCAAATAACAAAGATAGAGTATTTAGCATCTGTACTGTTGTGTATACGTGTACCAGTGTAATTAAGTTACATTTAGAACTTTCATCCTGGAATTCTCTAACTTCTGAAACACTAACATAACTTTTAATAAGTTTTAATTCTGATATAACTGATGTAGTGCTGTTCAGTCTGCACAGTATTTTTTTTTTTTTTCAAGTAAATCTATCTTTAGAATCTCATTGTTAAATAAGAGGGCAGACAGGAAAACTAATGGGCCAGCGAGCCAGATTCCACTCTGCCTGTTGCATGGAGAAGCCATTTATGTTAAACTTGAATACTTTAGTTAGATAGTTTCCATTTTATTTAATCTTAAATTTAGTTCTGATTTCCACCTTTCTGCTTAATCATTTGATCACTTCACCACTGGTTTAAGTGATGGAAGGAGCTGAAAAGCCATCTTTAGCCTATGCTCATGAAATGATGGAAGAAATCTTTTATGCAACATGTCTATAATGCAGGAGTTATTACACATTCCTCAGTTGTATCAGTTTGCACTTGAAGTTACTGGAGTTAAGTGCATTTCCTTATATATGGTTTGAAAATAAACCAAGACCAAGTTGTTTATAATTCTGAAAGAAGCAGTTAGGTTCATCTGAAGGGAATGATAAAAATTCAGTTTGGGTTTTTTGTTGCTGAATGGGCTATTGGGGAGTAATTTTTTTAATGGAGTCTTTTTTTAATTTTTTCAATAACTGTGAGCCACTTAAATTTCATTTATGCATTGTTGTTGTTCAAGAATGAGAACAGAAAAACTTGGTGGGTCATGCATAAGATGTCATGGTGACTGAAGACTTGCCAAAGAAGAAATTCCAGTTAATGATAATTCTTTTGAGCAATGATGAAAATTTCTGTCCTTGGTCACTAATGCTAAAATGATGCCCCTTCCTATTTATTTTTTTAGTGCTACTCAGATTTTTCAGGGTATTCTGATGGTTCTCTACTCATCACAGCAAGCAGTGAGATGTTCTCCATGTTTGGGGTGTGCTATTCGTTGTATATTGCCTTCTCATAAAACTCGTAAGTTTTGAGGAAAGCAGCTTTCACAGCTGTGTGGTCATACTGTTAAGCCAACTTTAAGACCACTGTGACAGGCTATTAAAAATAAGGCCCTAATGTCCAACTGGATGCACTTTTTTCCTCTCTTCCTTCTGTTTATCTTCATAAATATAATTATGCTTTGAAGAAAGAGGACTTGCAGCATTATCTAAGAAGCATGCATCCTAAATAAAGTCTGTGGCTATGAAGAAAAAAGTATTGTGAGTCACTTCATACTGGTCACAAAGTATTGAGAATACGGTATCCTTTCTAGAGATCTACAGTCTGAAAGCCCTGCCTGTGCTAAAAAATGATTTGTAATTTGTCAAAGTAGACATTAGAATGTACTAAACAACCAGTAGTGCAGGGTCTACTTGTGTTTTGGTGTCTTAGCAAGTGAAACACATGAACAGAAAGGGACTTACTGTTCTGTTTAACTTGTCATTGTAAGATTCAAGTAATAGCAGTTCAAGCCACACAAGTTCCTGCCAAAGCTCTTCTGTCTGCTCTTGGTAGGAAATGAGTTACTTTTCATACAATTAATGTGTAGATTGTTAACTTTATATATATGTATGTATGTTTTATTTGTAAATGCATATTCTTGTATGTATTTCTGTGTGTGTATATAAATCACCAGGTATTTATTTTCTTTTAGAGGCACCACAAAAGCCCGGACATCAACCCCTCCTAGTGTGGCAAGAACCATGAGCACGGGTGCTTTAACAAACAAAAGAAAAACTAGCAATTCAGACACCTACTTAAGGTAGCTTTTAATTTTGTGCGTTTTGTTATCAATAGAACCTTCATTAAAGGAGATTACTTATTACAAAAGAAGTTGAGGAAAATATTGTTCTCTGCAGCTAATAGATAACTCGTGGTCAATATTATTTGGCATGTTTAAGATACTCTATATTTTGTATATTTATCATCTGACAGCACACCTTTGTCATCAGCTGTCTCATATATATGCACGGAAGACCAAGTTAGAAATGTCAAAAATCTCTTAGAAGCTGTTAAAAAGTAAGCAAATACTCTTTCAGTAGAAATCAAATGAAATCTTCATGCTAAGCACAGACATTGCCTGTTGCCTGTCCTTTTAAAGGGTAGGATAAGAATTGTATTGGTGTTTTAGTCTTTCTGGTTTTGACAAGCTAAGTTTTAAGTTTTCAAACACTCCAGTTAATCTAACTAGTGAATCAAATATTTGATCTTAGAACTTTGGCATTCTTTGTCTTCTTGCAGGGCAGGTGGGTTTCTGGAGATCCATAGAGTAGCCTGGGTAGAGTTATAAAGCATACCGCTGTAAATAGGATGTGTAAGCATGAAAATTATGGTAACAATAACTCTAATTCACTGCAGGGGCTAGAATAATTTTACATCAAGTTATACTGAACTGACTTACAGACAATGTTCTTTATCTGGGTATTTTCAGGTCTGATGGTAAAATTGGGTGTGACAGTGGAGATTGTGCATCCTCAGTCAATGGAGGAAGTTCAAAAAGCAGCGAAGGAATTTCACCTGTACAGTTATCAAAGTTCTGCCATGAATGTGGAACAAAGTATCCAGTGGAATGGGCGAAGTTTTGTTGTGAGTGTGGAATTCGAAGAATGGTTGTGTGAACACATTCTTAAAAAGAAAATGAGAAATCAGAAGCATCTGCAATGTACTCTTGCATGGAAAGCTAGAACACTCTATCCAGTTAGACTAGCTGCAAACATGTCTGAACATCATTTTGGAATTTTCTGAGTGCAGTCTTCTGATTACATAGCTATTTATAAACAGATATACTTACTGTATATAAAAATAGTAACTACTTAAAACTGTGCCATTCAAGGAAATACTCTTTGCTCTCTGTTGAAAATATTTGAAATTAAGGTAAAAACATGTTGAGCAATCTAGGTAGCAGAAGTGGTTCAATGTCTTTTTTTTGATAAATCCTACTAGACAAAGGATTTTTTTAAATCACATATGTAGGGTAATATTTACCCACAGGGAACTAGCCATGAAGAGCTTCGGCTTCAAAGGTTTCTCTGTGGAGGCATTTCCTTCATCTGTGACAGTAACTTAGATGCTGTGTTCCAAGTGAAAACAACATGAGCAACTCCTTATAAATTCCTAGTTAAAAGTTTGAAAAGTCTGGATCTTTAAACTCTTTAACAGTAATATTCTAATTGGACTTTCTAGTTACTTCATAGGACTTTTTAAAGAATCAAAGTGGAAAGGCTACCTGAGAATTTTCTTTGCATGTAAGAAGAAAGGCAAGATTTTCTTTTTGTGACTTCCCTTGTTCTGTTTTTCAAGAAGAACATGTTAATACTTTTATCTATTTATAAGGACAACTGTAATATCTTCATTTTATTAAGTTCTTTTTGTTCAGAAATACTTTTTTTCCTCCTCCTGTGCTTCACCATGACTAGCATATCTTAAAGTGTTGTGCTTTGTCTTTGTCTTGTTTCCAAAGATCCTGCTCATTTTTTTCTCTTCCTTCATTTTCTGAAGAAAAGATGAAGTCTATGCTTATCTTACCTAAATGTTAAACTATTTTTTTGAAAACAGCCTTCCTGATGTATCCAATAACAAAAAAAAAAAAAATATAGTTCCATAGAAATATATGTTATTAAAGCAGTAAAACTTGATGTAGGTAGTACCCTTTTTTGTTCTTGTTATTCTTATGCACAGCTTACATATGAGTGCATAGTGGAGTAACTGTGCTTCATATGTTTGTGTCAACACCTGATATGTTTTTTTTTCTTGCAGTATTGTGTATTCTTGGGCTCTGAACAGCACCCTCCTGAATTTAGTAACAGACTTCAGATTAATTCTTTGGGAAGAAGGGTCAGACCCTGGAAGTTGTTGAGTTTTTTACTAATTACACAATTAGTAATTTACTAATTACTAAAACCGTTCACAAGCCAAATCACTTAACTTGTATCTTAATGTAATAATTTGTGAAGTTTTTCTGTGAAGTACTCACACCATCTTCATTATGCATAAAAGAACAATCTGAAACAATTCAACTGTGCCTTTCCCACGGTAAATACACCCTTTTTGTCAGAAATGGGTACCTTCAGCTCACAAACACCATTAGTGTCAATTAATGTAATTTCTTTGTAGTTTGTGCAAAATATAATGTAGTGTTCTGTGGTAGGGTTATGGCCATTATTTGCATTCTCAAAAACTGTGATTATTTCCAATGGGGCCAATTTGGAAGAAAGTATTATTGAAGAAAAGCATCTTCAAAGTAGATACCAGTCATGGAGGATGAGAGTTTTAAGAGTCTTGGTGTAGTCACATTGCAGGCCACAAACTATTGATGTTTTAGAACTAGTTCAATGATTGTCTTACACTTTTTGTACAAAATTATTTTTAGAAATTATCCTTCATTCAGTGTAGTGTTATTATTATTGGCATAAACTGGCTATTGAGCATGGGAGGATGAATGACTGGTAATGATGGTTAGAACTGACAGAGCCAATTCATTTTCTGAGTAGTTTAGATTCTGGGACCTCTATTATGGCACGTTCCTATCTGGACTTGGAAGAATTGGAATTCTGCATTCCTTTGTGTAGATAAGCCTGCTTTAGAAAATTTGACCTGGACTTGGGCCATGATGATCTGCAGACCGAAGTATTGCAAGCAGAGAGTCCCTCAGCAAAAATACCAGTCCAGAATATATTTGGTCAGCTTGAATCTACTTTGACTTGATGAATTTTCAATTGTTTCCACTGGAAAATACATTGTACCATTTATTGAAAATGCTTTCTACAAAGGGAATGTTTAGTATGGCACTTAATGCCTTTCAGCTTTTCCAAGATTAATATGACTGTAGAAAAAACATATTGACTATTTCTCCTTTGAATTGTAGGCGGCGTATTTCCTAGTTTCAAATCAATCCCCCATGCAGTTAGCATAATTTTCTGGTTTTGAGCTGTTTGTGTAATTCTTTGCTTTCAGTGCAGGATTCTGTAAATTACTCGAGGAGCAGCACATAATTTGCTTCATTTACACTTCTATGATTTATCACAAGGACTAGACAGGAGATTAACCTGAACTGAAAAAAGATTCATGAAACCGATCATTTAATTTGGCCTTACAAAGAAGGTCTGTGAAGCATAAGTGACTGTTGATAGTAACATTAGATAATCTGTGTGTGTTTGAATCTACAGTAAATATAAGCAGACAATGAAATTATATTTGACTGTGCAGTTTGGTACTGTATAGTGATACTCTCAGAGGCCTAGTTTCCTTTTTATCAAATGATTTTGTTTCTGAAGTCACTGATGTTACCCTAGCCTGTATTACTGAAGTTACCAGCACAGATCATTGTAATTCCATCTCAGTGGAATGTTTGTAGAAAACACTAGATTTGTTTTCATAATGCCCCTGCAGAATTGTGGGAAACAAATTTGTTACATTTAAAGAAAAAAAAATGTTAAGGGAGTTGGTCTCTGACTTTTGAATATTTCTGAAGATTCTGTTAGTGTATTACATGTCAAGAAGTTCCCAAATTTAATTTATTAGTGACCTAAGTCCAAACCCTCTTGCCCTAGTCTTCCCCATGCCTTTATGCCTTGTTTTTCATGAGAGGAAAAAACATGAACTATGCACTGTCTATTTATAGTGAGATTCATTGAAGTGATTGTTTTAATGATTTCTGTACCAATGTCTCACTCTAAGATAGACTTTCTCTTAGTGTCTGCCATTATATCTTCCTAGTGTGCTTACTAAGGTTCTTCCATTCATTGGAAAAAAAAAAAAAAAAAAAAAAAGAAAAAAGTCAAAGGTAAAATTCCATTTAAAGAAATGAGGACAAGGCTGTTTTTGAGGTTTGGCCTGAGGGAGTTTGCATTCTCATTCTACTTTTGTGATTCTGTTAGACAAGGGACCTCTCTGTGCCAGGAAAGAGTGCAGGATCATTGGAACTATGCTGATACAAGTGCAATGGAGTTATGAAAAATACTAGCTTCAATAGTAAAAACAGCATAAGGCTTAATCTTTATATGATGTATCTTACACAGGTTTATAGTTATGCATGATTCTCACACCCTAGGTAATTTCAGAACTGCAATTCCCAAATATACAGCAATTAAAGTATGTTTATATGAATGATTATACCGTCAATCTTGCATGGCACTGCAGGGAAGTGGGCATGAGGAGATGCTTCACCTCCATTTCACGTTGTAACATTTAGGCAGAATTTTTCAAATTCACCAAAGAGACTTGAAGAGCCCTTGAATTCCCTGGAGTGAATGGGAAAGCTCCACCCGAGGTTTCCCAGCTGGGAGGGTGGCAGGGCGGAGGGAGCTCTCCATGGTGCTCTGGTGCAGAGCCTCTCCCGCAGTGCTGGGACAGCGGCTTCTTAAGCGCTGATGACACGTGTCCTGCACGTTCACAGGATGGTAACTCCGAATTGTATTTTAAGACATGACCCACTTTAGGTGTCATAGAAGTTCTCTGTCATCTGCAAATGATTACTAGCTCCAAATTCACCGTGGAAGCTGAGAGTGTGTGCAAAGAGAACAATTTCATGATGTGTACTTACTAAATCAATGGAAGGAGGAATGACTGCAGTAGTTTAAATGCTAATAAACAAGGAATGTGTCAGTGCACACTGATATAGGCTATGTAATTAGTCTGCATATAAAATTAAATGGTATTGGCTATGTATTGCAAAGGTCACAAGAAGTGCTAGTTTCCATCACATAGACTTTGTGTATGTGCAAAGAACAAACCTGTTATGAGTGTTTTTTTAATCTTGGCTGACAAATCTGTGTTTTTTAAGAGCACTTTTTGCAACTTTAATTCTCTCCAGTTTGACTAAGCTATGAATAATTATATGGGTTGTATGACAGGGTAGAATTTTTATCTTTGGTAAAATTGGGTTTAGTGACTGGTGAAAATAGTTTTATTGCCTTTGAAGTACAGTTTATTCCAACTTGTGATCATTTTGTTGCTGGTTGGTTTGGTTGGGTTTTTTTTTCCAACTTGCTGAGTAAGGTTTGAGTGACCTAATTGTGTTGTTGGAAGAAGTGTTAGGTAAAATACTCTGTTAACTGTATTCAGTAGTTACTTGGTTGATGTTTTCTTTCCGGTATTTATGGCATAAGAGATTACTCTTGCACACTAGTTTGGTTTTTTGTTTTGTTTTCAGTTTGGTTTTTTGGTGTTACATCATTCCAGAATGGACATTTCTGGAGGATCCTATTTAGGCCCATTCTACTTCCTTTTGCCAGAAAATGTCTTCTTCAGACTTTCTCTTAATTAGTACTTGTTCTTCACAAAAATAATTAGTAGGGAAATAATATTTCCCCAATTTGAACATTATATTTTGAGTCAGCAAATCAAATATTCAGTTTAATATAGCTCAATATTGAACCTAAGTTCTAAATAGCAGTGCATGGTTTACCATAGTTCTTTGTTTCTATTTGGCTTTCTGGCAGAACCATGAATGGATTTGAGTGGGATCTGTAAAGTGCTGAGTATGCTACGACTGTTACAACACCTACTTTATATGATTGCTTTAACTCTTGATGTTCATCCTTCATATGAGACATGTTTATCTTTGTAAGTTTATTTATTGATGTTCCATGTTTTTAAATTATATGTTCATTCATGTGTTTGAGGTGATTAATTTTGTCTGCATTGCATTTATTATGTTTGCCTTACCCCTCAGTGCATTGAATATTTTGTGTTTGAGACCATTCAGTGGGGGGCTTTTTGCCAGAATTCCTGGGTTTGTATTTTATTTGGTATACTATGTTTATTTTAAAGTGTCAGTTCTGTTTTAATAAATGTAAATCACCACCTAATGCTAATTTGCCACTTGTTAACAATAAAGCAAATATGCTAATAAACTTTTTGTGATGCGCAAATTTTTGGAGTGGAATGTATAATTGTCTTAAATAACATAGCATAGAGGTAGAGAATATAATTCCAGCCTTATTCAGGTACACCAGACCTGATGTAAGGACCATCCACTGTCTTCTGCTGGTAGCTGGGAGTGAGCCACTTAGGTGTTACTTTCAAAGAATAGGGTTTTTAAATTTACTCGTGAGATGAGACTTGGATTTCTCACTCACCTTAAAAAATGCTCTATACCAGATACCTAAATCAGTGTGATCTGCTTATATAAAGTTAACTCTGTATCCCTTTTTTTTTCCCCAACTAGATTTAGTTTGTGTAGAACCTATCACTATGAGTCCTACAGTAAACCATTCTTCTTTTTTCTTTTTTTTTTTCAGTAATAAAAACTGTAATGCCTAGAAGTATATAACTTAAGCTTGTTCTGGGTTTATTCTCCTTTGTGAGGTTAGAGCACTGTTTTGTTGATGAAATTAAGAAGGAAAAAAAAGCAGAAATTTACATTTTTCTTGAGTTCACTTACGTGAACAGAAATTATATAAGAGTTAGATTCCTGATTTTTTTTGATTTTTTTTTTTTTTTTTTTTTGATACATATGGATGAATAGAAACCAATTCCTCTTTTCATTACTCTGTTCGGGGAAAGTTCCTACTGAGCTCTTTTGTTTACTTGGAGAGAGATGGATTTGAAGGGTAGACTACTCAGTGGAAAAGGAACTATCTGGGTGGATGCAGCCAGAGAGTTGTGGTCAATGGCTTCATGTCCAGGTGGAGGCCACTAGCAAGTGTTGTCTCTCAGAACTCTTGTTTTGGGACTGGTGCTCTCTAATATCTTTGTCGATGGCACAAACAACGGGATCAAGTGCACCCTTAGCAAGTTTGCAGGTGATGAAGCGGAGTGGTGCACTTGACACAGCAGAAGGAAGAGATACCATCCAAGGAGACCTGGACAAACTTGAGAGTTGGACCCAGAAGAGCCCAATGAGGTTCAACAAGTCCAAGTGCAAGGTGCTGCACCTGGGTCGGGACAATCCCAGACATGAGTACAGACCATAAGAAGTCATTGAGAGCAGCCCTGCTATGAAAGACTTGGGGATTCTTGTGGATGAAAAGCTGGACATGAGCTGGCAATGTGCACTTGCAGTCTGGAAAGCCAACTACATCCTGGGCTGCATCAAAAGAATTGTGGCCTGCATATTGAGGGAAGTGGTTTTCCCTCTTGACTCTGCCCTTATAAGACGCCACCTGGCATACTGCATCCAGCTCTGGGGCCCACAACATAAAAAGCACATGGACCTGTGCCATGAGTCCAAAGGGCCGCAAAAATGCTCAGAGGGCTGGAACACCTCTCCTGTGAAGACAGGCTGAGAGACCTGGGTTGTTCAGCCTGGAGAAGAGAAGGCTTTGGGGAGACCTCGTTGCGGCCTTCCAGTACCTAAAGGGTGTTTATAAAAAAGATGGAGAGGGACTTTTTACAAGGGCCTGTAGTGACAGGACACAGGACAATGGTTCTAAACAGAAAGATGGGAAATTTAGATTAAGCATTAGGAAGAAATTTGTTACTGTGAGGGCGGTGAGGCACAAATCAAAGAGTCCAAGTCACTGCATTTAGCAGTTAGTGTTTGCATGTAAGTGGTGACTCAAGAAATTTGGCTACAAGAGTTAGGCAGACATGATATTTATTAAGAGAACCAGTGACAAAAAGCCATGATTTCATAATCATTCAGTTTAAATTTCTGCTCTGGATCTACCCTTAGTCTTTCCCTCACAATAGTCCTGGAACTGCTTTATTTGCTTCAAGATTTAAATTGTGGGCTGCTGCTTAAGTCATTTAAGCTGACTTAACTTTCAATTTTGTAGTAGCTAATGCTGCGTCTGTGTGTTTTTGTTTTAATTCACGCTGCTGTTTTCTTGCCAAGTGGTTATTAAGAAATAAATCTTGGCTTTCAACTGTTCCTAAATTTCAAAAGAAAAAATTGAAAAAACTGTTCTTCAGTCTGAAACCAGCTGAATCCCCAGTCTCCTGGGTTGTCTTTCAGAATAAGGGATTTCCAGAGAAGTCCTTACAATAGGGGTTACATTTGCTTATCTGCAGTAATGATACTGGGAAATGTTTCCCTTCCCTATTACATAAAATATTTATGGGTTAGGGTTGATTTTTTTTTAAGTGTCTGGAGTTAAAATTGCAATCTCTTACATGAAGAGCTAAAGAGAATATGTGAAAGTGTCAATCACAGTTTTACAAAGTCATCCCTCCTCCCTCATTGTCACCATAAATAGATGGGGAATGGGTTGTAGTGAGTTGACCTTGGCTGGACACCAGGTACCCAACATGCTTTTTTATCAGTCTCCTTCCCAGCCAGACAGGGAAAGAAAATAACATCAAAAATGACTGGCGAGTTGAGATAAAGCAGTTTACTAAAACAAAAGTGAAAGCTTGCACTTGCACAAGCAAAGAAAAAAAAAATATTTATTCAGCAAGTGATGTTTGGCCACTTCCCAGGAAGTATGGCTTCAGTACCCATAGTGGTTGCTCCAGAGGGCAAACCTCATAAATAATGAATCCACCCCATTGCTCCTCCTTCCCTTAGCTTTTATATCTGAGCTAATGCCATATGGCATGGAATATCCCTTTGACTAACTTGGGCCAGCTGGCCTGGTTGTGTCCCCTCCCAGTATCTTGCCCACCTCCACACCCTTGACAGGTGGAGGAGGAATACTGAGAGAGAGCGCTGATGCTGTGCAAGCTCTGCGCAGCAATAACCAAAACACTGGTGTGTTTTCATCATCTTTCTAGCTACCAAAGCAAAGCACAGCAGTGTGAGGGCTGCTGTGGGAAAATGAACTCCATCTCAGCCAGACCCAGTACAGGGGTGTATTGTAGAAGGGGCATGACATGTTTGCTTTGCTCTTAACCTCTTCCCTCGTGGATTCAGTACAGCGATCTTATTGCAGTCAAATACATAAGGCTAGTGCTGTTTCCAGTCAACTGAACAGTTTGAAGTACATTCCACCATTTTTTCAGGTGTTTGTTCTGAATACCAAAATTTTTTTCAGAGTATTTCTACAAAAAGATTCTTTTAACACAGATAAAATGATATATATTGGTTTACTCTGAACCAGGAAACAACTTTCCCCAAGTATTTAGTCCAAGGCAGGTGGCTGGTATGGAAATGTTTGCCTAAACTGGCCAGATTACAAACAGCTAAGAAACAAGTATTTTAAAAGGGAAAGTACCCAACACCTGGAGGTGACATTACCAGCTGTGCTTTTAATAACTGTGAAAAAAAGCTAAAAAGGAGTAGTGACAGTCAAAAAGTGAACAGTCCAATTCCATAGAAGACAAATATTTTATTACCAAAGGAGTTATAATATCAAAGTAAGAAACTGCAAAAGAGTTATAAACAACTATAAAAATACTTATATTTATCCAAAATTAAATATGAACCCTTTATTAGTTAAATGCCAATATATTATTCTCTGACAATATTCACACATTTTAAGTCATGTTTGTCTAACATCTTAAAATATGTTATATAAAATACTTGCATATAAGAAATCACAATCCAAAGCTCAGAAATTCTTGCTCTTCCTGCAACTAACTCTGGGTTAACCAAATACATAGGGCTAGTGTTGCTAGTCGACTGAACAAACTTACATTAAGGCCTCTTCTTTTTTGCCTTCCACAGGACTCGCTGTCTTGCCTCTACTTCAGCCAGCAGAAGCATGCTACATCTCTCAAAAAATCTGTAGCCTTCCTAAGTTTTTAAAAAAACTGACTTCTTGCCTGTTCTCCAAACCAAAATCAATTATCAGACCCATTTGACCTACACTGAAAACATCGTGTCAGCAGAACGTAATGAATATTAGCTGCTGCTTTGATAGATTATTACTTTTGAATCTTGATGCATTTTACATAGATATAAAGAAACCAGATACATTACCTTACTGTTTTCTTCACCTGCAGCTTCTAAGATGATTTTATAAATTGCAGTAGACATGTACGTAGATTGCTTTTATGTGACGGTATTAAAAAGTTACTTGAAAAATCAGAACATTCAAAGTAGTTTCCAGACCACAAAGGTGGGACACAGACTTCTGCAGAGTTCTTTGTTTCACATGTTCGTCTTTTATTTCCACTTCTTGAATTTCAGCAGCTTCGTTCAGCCGTTTCTGTTTATTCCACCTCCAGGAACAAGGTACAGTAGCTTTCCATCAGAATTCTGGCATAAAGTCTTTATATAAGCGAGCAAGGTTACTTGAAGAATGCATATTAAATGCAAAGATACCAAGTAATGCCACTTCAAAAGAAAAGAGCAGGATTCACCTGGAATCACCTTGAAATTATTTTTTCAAATTTATTCCAGCAGGATCTAAGGCTAGATATATTTTCTTTCAGTTCACAAACTTCTTGGTTACATTTCTTTCTGGACGGTTCACCCTTCTCTGTATCTTCTTTACCAAATACCTTTACATGTGGGCAAATCTGAAAAAGAATAGATTGTACTGTTAATTGAGGACTGCTTATTCTGTTTCTACAGGCATCTTTTAAAACAAACCCATACTATTACATCTCAATTAACAACACAGGTACCCTACATGGTAAGCCAGAATGCTGGGCTGCTCACAAGGCAAGCCATGGCAGTACATAGCCTGGATCATCCTGATGTTCTCACTCTGAATACAGCCCTGCTGCCACCCCTGCCCATAGGGCTGGAAGAATTTGGCTTTAACACACAGCAAATAAGGACAGCTGAAACCAGTGTGTGTCCAACTGAGAACATGTACGTCCTCTATCAGTGGTTTTAAATTTATTCTCCATTATCTGAATGACTGGGAAAATAAAGCCAATTAAATTATGAGCCTAACTTCAATGGCATGTGTTGAGACCGGTGGAACAAGACAGACTTGTTTCAGGGGTTGGTGCTGTGGCCTAGCATTCAGGATCTCAACCAGAAAAAAACTGCTGTCGTTCTTGTTTGTATTCCATGGCCACTCATAAATTTTTACTAAATTATTTTGATTGACCTTTAAATAAAAATGGGCATCCATGAGGTTAGGCAGGAGTTACAAGGGTGACACTGGTTTCTATGATTTTGACTGGGATACCTGTTAATAATTTTAATATTTATAATATTTAAACTGTTAATATTTTGAAGTAAGGCAAACACTGAATTTGCACAGGTGACTTAAACAAATTATAGATATCAACATTACTTTGAAAATCTGGTCCCAGATTATAAGGGTCTCTGCATTTCAAGGAATAAAGGAATGAGTTAAATGCATCCATCAATCCAACTGTTTAAGAATTATATCCCTTGGTGACTATGTGGAGACTTTTTGATGTTGGTTAATATTTTTGTGCCACACGTAAAAGAACACTCTTCCTTTGCTATGGTAGCGTGTAGATCATTGTGCTACATTTGAGCGACATATTAAAAAGGAGATTCTGCCAATGGCTAAAAATCCAATTATTATCATACCTAACTGTTCTTGTTGAATTTGAGATATTGTGGTTAAAATAGAGACCACAGAGGTTATAGAAATGAGAGAAACTCTACCCAATTGTTGGTTGAAGCAAACCAAATTAAACATTGCTCTTAGGGTAGAACCAAAATGAGAAGTAACAATTATGATTTTATATGCTGGAGAAGTTAAACACCTTCTTCGAACAAGTCTGGTCTTTGTCTTTTACTGGAGACTTAACTCAGGTATTTAAGTACTGAACCAGGGTAGATATCTTCACTATAGACTTCCAGAGGATTGTTTTACTTAATCTTTGCACTGGTCTTAATGTCTGTAACAAGACATATGCTATACAGAGCAAAATTTCTCTTGCATATAACATGTGTATGACAGTTGTACCTTTGAGAGGTAGATGTGATAGTCTGTATTGAATAGCTCTAAGCAATAAGTGAATAGTTAAAATAAACATCAGTACCACTCACCTTTTCTTTTTTATGTCCTTCACATTTGCACTGTAGTACCTGTAATGTCCCACATGAGACGAATGCTGCTTTCCATCTAAAGGCTTTACTAACTCTTTGCTTATGAAAGAATCTGAGCATGTTGCATGCCATGCTCTGTAGTGATTCTATTTCCTGTACAGAGAGCAAGAAAAATATGTCCTGAAAAGTCTATGCACCATTAATTCTTTCCAATGTTGGTTGTCTTTAAAAAAAAAAACAACAAACAACCAAAAACCCCTCCATCAATTACCATTAGTTTCTTTTCCTTTCATAGTGCCAATCTTTTCCAATAAAACACATAACTACCCTGACATACCTGCCATCTCTTCAAACTATTTGAAGTAGCAATTTGTAGTAGTAATAGTATAAAGATGTTAGGGAGAAATTATGGCCATAATGTAAACAATTGATGCAATTAGGAAAACAGCAAATGATTTTTGTAGTTAGTCCTTCTACTGAGTCATGATAAAACCTGCAGCAACAGCTGACAATTGTGCTTTTTGCCATTTGAGATCTGCCCAAACTATTATTTTAAAGTTTTTAGATCTGAAGTGAAAAGCTTAGCTAATATAATTTTCTGTAGATAAAATAAAAACAGAGGTTGGGAAATTTTAATGTTTAATTTCATTGGCAAAATAAAGTTTTTTCTACTCTTTTGGATTAAAAATACAGAAGAATCCTTACAGTTAAGAAGAAAAAATCCACATTTCTTAGATATGGAATTGCTTTATATTTTAATTTTAAGCATACCAGTTTTCTTGATAAATTGTGTGCTTACAGATTAAAAAAAAAAAAAAAGGACAACCTTGAATATTATGATTTGACTATTAAAAGGTAATATTACTCTCTATCACGATATGTTATTCAGCGACTGGACTGTACAAAGAACTCATTTGATTTTGTATTCTCTTAATCCTGAGAAGTTAAATTTTACCTGAGTATCATTGCAGAAAAACACTTTGGTATTTTCACGTTTTTTATTCTTGCAGCACCTGTCACGATTCTCTGCAGATATATTTACCTGTAAAATATCATATATGTTTAGACATGGAAGTCCTTTTAATGAAGTGAGCAAATTTTCTGCCTAACACCCAGTGATGTCAACAGTAATTTGTTCTGTAGCTCAGTCAGCGTAGCAGTGTTAATGTACAATTCTATCCCCTTCTTTGGCAAGCAGGAAAGTAAAACCCCAGCCCAGCTACGCTATCTCAAGGTAATCGCAGAATCACAAAATGGTCAAGGCTGGAAGGGACCTCAGGAGCTCATTTGGTCCCATCCCCCTGCTCAGGCAGGGCCTCTCGAGCCAGTTGCCGGGGCCACATCCAGTTGGAGTTTGAATATCTCCAGGGACATAGACTCCCTTGGAAACCTGTGCCAGTGCTCAGTCACCCTCACAACGAAAAAAGTATTTCATGATGTTCAGAGGGAACCTTCTGTGTTTCTGGTTTTGCACACTGCCCCTTGTCCTGTCACTGGGCACCACTGAAATGAGCCTGGCTCTGCACCCTTTGCTCCCTCTCTTCAG
The DNA here is from genome assembly GCA_035222235.1 of Margarornis squamiger. NCBI lineage: Eukaryota > Metazoa > Chordata > Aves > Passeriformes > Furnariidae > Margarornis > Margarornis squamiger. The sequence continues at coordinate 121,869,601 of JAWWTY010000077.1, forward strand.
GTATTTATACAGATTAGTAAGATCCCCCTGAGCCTTCTGTTGTGAACAGGCTGAACAGTCCCAGCTCTCTCAGCATTTCTTTATTAGACAGATGTTTCTGTCTGTTCATCATCTTCATGGCCCTTTGTTGGATTCTCTCCAGAGGCTCCATATTTCTCTCATTCAAGTAAGCCCAGAATGGGACACAAATCTGTTCATTTTAAGTCTTCATATTCTATCAAGTTACTTTGTTCTTTGGCAATTTTGAAACATACAGCAATATTTAAATCTTACATTTGAATTTTAACGTCGAATACATTGAATACAATTTTAGTCAATGTTTGTCTCAATAAATACATGACTCACACTCCAAACAGTTGGTAGCACCCACTTTGCAGGTGTACTAACAATATGGCCTAAGCAATATCACTTGTTCCTTTGCCTGACTATAATCTTTATCAATGGTTTCATCTCTGCTGGTTTTTTTTCTTTTACTTTCACACTTGTCGTCAAGATGACAATGGAACCCAACTCCACCAAAGCTTTGTTTTCTTCTTCAGCCTATATCCAGATTACCCAGTACAACCAAAAAGACTTTTAAAAAGGCAGTTCATGACAATATTGTGTTAGATCGCCTCACTTAGGCACATGTGTGAACACAAGACAACTTAATTCTTAAAGTTTTTCTGTAGATTTTTATTGAACATTGCATATATTTTGGAGGTTCACCCAAGATGAAGAGAACTTCATCCAGCAAGTGTTTTCAATACCAAGACATCTACAGAGTCAAATATTCATTGACAAAAAACACACAGAAAACATCCAACAAAACCAAACAAAGCCAAACCAACAACATTTGGAAGCTAATGCATGTGTTTGCTTGCACCACAACAGAATGAAGTTTTGCTACAGTCACACAGCACCAAAATTTATTAATAATTAATTAATGGTGCAAATAAATAAATAGATAAATAACCAAATAACTAATCACCCTGAAACCTATATATCTACAGCTTCATTTGCTAACTGCTATGGGATTTACCCATTCTCACTAGCTTCCTCAGTTCACCTTTAGTACAGGAACCACTTCTGAAGGCAGTTTATTGGCTGTTACTAAACCAACCTAAGGGAAATCCTGACCTCAGAAAAGGCATTAGTGAAAAATAAATTACCTTACAGAGATCTACTATATAACCCACTAATCATCTCCATAACTGCTTCAAACATCAGGATGAGGGACTGAAATCTATTGACTTTGGCTCTGCAATTGCAGGGAAGTGCCTAGTGGGAGGTTGCTGTCACCCACAGAGCACAGGTTTTACACAGAAGACAAAAGAATCTCTCTTAAACTGGGAAAATAAAGACAGAAAAATAGAGAAACTTGAACAGCAGTTGCTTGTACATGCCTGTTCTAGGAAGTAAAAGCTTCAGAGTTCAGTATATTTCCATTAGTTTCACAAACATTAAGTCATTAATATATTTATTTATGTATTTATTTATTTAGATCACTTTTGGTTTTCATACAGTCTCCTGAAAAACTCAATTCCTTAAAAAAAACCCCTCTATAATATTTATTACAAATTAAAATATATATATAAATACTTTCAAAATTTATCTACAGGAATGGCATTGGTCCATTCCAATCCTTGATGGCATCACGGAACACTGACTGCATCAAGCTCCATCCTACTACTGGGCAGTGGCAAAGCACTGCCACCTCTAGCCCAGGACTGCCCCCCAGCCTTCCTGACCCTGCAGCTTGAGCAGAGCTGGGATGCACCTCATGGCTCTCCACCACAGGAAGACAGCAGGATCTGCCTCCCAGAGACTCTTATTTCTGTCCTATTATTTTCTCTGATAGGTCAGCTATCTTACAATTCAACAGTAGGGTTTATTTTTGTTCTGTAAGACATATTTGTCTTTGTCAGAAATAAGACAATAAACAGAAGGGAATAGTTGTCTATCCTAATAAGGCCATGAATATTTACTTCAACTTTGGTGCCTCGTTCAGCAAGGTCAACTTATCTACAGAAAAGTACCTTTCTCTCTTCATAATCTCAGCAAACGCAACATGATCAGAATGTTAAATGATCATTTCCTGACCGTAAAGGTATTTTGTTTCTAGATGAGGTCTGATGTGTCTTGGTAGAGGAAGGTTGGAAATCACTGGCATAATGCTCTGAAGCATGGTGGTGAATCATGTGAAGACATACAGTAGCACTGTATATAATATTGGATTTCATGCAAAAGACCTTAATTTTAGACTGCAACAGAATGGTGAATTCTCTTTGAGGGACAACCTGCCAGAAAAATCCCATTTTCATGGAAATGCCTCTGCTAATCCAACTATGGTAAGTGTTTTCTCCTGTGAAAATGTTATTGACAGGTGAATTTAATTGTTAATAATTAATGAGGAATAGTTGGAAGGTAGGTTTTGGACATGGATTAGTAAACTGTTATGATACTGTTTTGTCAAGCTATAATAAACCTAGCTGATAAAGCCATAATGGAGGAGATGTACAGCTAGGAATATTAAGTTTTTCTCTGCTGCCATCTAGAAAAGTTCATTCTTTGATGGCTAAACAATATTATTAATAAGTAAAACACAAAAGAAGTTTTATTGTCATAGGAATTTCATGTCTCTATGCATTTGTATTCAATGGACAACATAAAACCTCAATCAAGAGGTCTACAACTAGTAGAACAAATTACAGGTTGTGTAATGCTTTCTTCTCTTGATAAAAACATACAAGCAGAAGCAGTCATGATATTACTTTAGAAAAGAGTACCTTTTAATGCAATATATTATACTATTTATGGCCAAATGGTACATGTGTCTAACTACATGATGCACAGGCACAAATACCTGTATCAAAGTATTTGTACATGCGAATAGGCAGCATCCACAGATTTCAGAAATTTTAAAGAGACTAAATTCTCACACCCCTGAAATAAAGCCACTATTCCAGGGTAATGTGTAATTTTAAACTGGTCTTTAATCGTGTGTTAAGGTTAGAGCTTTATTATTATTTGCTGTCATCTAAAAATAATCAACATTTTTTGAAAGCCCAAGATCTATTACCTACCAGCTCATTGATGTCGTGACTTAGTATGTTCTCATACTTCACACGGATTTCAGTTGTTTTATTTTCCATTGCACAACTAGACGAGTTCACTGGAGACAGAACAAGGAGCAGTGGCAGAACTGGAAGGGTAGATCTAAAAAAGACTGGATTACAACAAGAACAGTTATATATACATTAAATGCCACAAATACATTCTGTAATCTGTCAAAATAGTTTAAAAGGGATCTTTGTACAAACAAATGATTTGTGCCTTGCTTGAGAGGAGGATTCAGCTCCAGATTAAGATACTTGTTTGGGTGTCCAAACTCCCTCATTCTCAAAGATGATTTAGCCAGTGTGGGTAAGAGCATACAACTATTGAGCTGACCAGCTACTTGGTGATGCTTGGGCTGAATTCCTTTCCAGGCTTCACTGTAAGCATTGACAAGATCTCTTCAGTGACCATAACTGGCCCATAACCACCTAGGACATTTGTAGAAAAATAAGTGTCTTAGTCAAATAAATTTAGACATCCAAGTGTCTTAACCTGCAGCTGAATCTCATCCTGATTCTCCATCAAATTTTCATTTGATGAATTCTACAAATCCCCATGAACACATCTTTACATCAAAAGTGTGTTTACAAACATTTTCAAGCTGAAAAAATATACAAATCCATACTACCGACCATAACATAAGATAGAGTGGCAGCACAACCTTCTCTTCAAGATTTTTTTAATATTTTGGAGCAAATCTCACTGGCCCTCCCTTTCTTTCTCCCTTCTGTGGGCTGTCTTGCTTTGCTCAGACTCCTGGTCTTCTGTCCTTGTCTGATATCCAGGAAAATATGAATTCTGTGAGGATGGGCAAAGAGAAAAGATCAAAACATCAAAAGACCCTGAAGGGACTGACAGGGAAACAGGAAGCTGCAGGTGACTGACCTGGTACAGGGAATGAAGGACTGGGTACATTAGGAAGCTCATAATCAGAGTGTGATCTACAGCTTGACTGGCTAAGATGATGCTTAAATGAAAGGTTTTTTAAAAAAAAAACCCAAAGTTAGAAATTTATGCTGGAGGACTAGCAAAGATCATAGCAGGTTCCTGGACTTCTATGAGCTGTTTCTGCGTATCTCTGCTGCTGAGTAAGAACAATTGCATACAGAGTAACTGTGGGGTAGCAGCCAGGAAAGGAAGAAAAGATGCCCTGACTATAGCTGCTATTTTCCTTTCTCTCTGTTGAGGATGCACTCTTGGCTACAGCCAGTCCTGCACTCAAGAGATGGGCGCTTCTGGACTTGGGCATCATTAGCAAATCACAGCCTCAGAGAGAAATCTTGAACAACTACGAAGAAAGCAATGAAACTTAATCATGATTTTTACTGACCCACCTAACCTCTGTGATTCAAGAACCACAAGACTGTCACAGCCATTAAAACAAACACAGTCTCTTACAGCCCATCCCAGCCAACTCCAACCACACACAACATGTGCTTCAAAGCAAAATGCATACCGCTTTTCCTGACTACCAAAACCTCATTTTTCCGATACACTGCTTGTGAACATGGTGTGATGTGCACCTCTGTCCTAGAAACAGGATTGGAAAAATTGCACATGTACAAGCTAAATCACAGAATTCTTCTTGTGGCAAGCTGCCAAATTTTAATGGGACATTTGATGGATTGAAAACCAAATTTTTTAACCTTTTTTTTATATACAGATCAGTCGAGGTCTATCAGTGTCTCAAAAAATCTGGCCTGAAAAGCTAAGTGCATCTTAAATGAATCCTGTGTGTAGTAAATATAAAAACTATGTAAGGCAACTCCATTACGATCTTCAAGGTCCAAGTGGACACATCTGACTTCCACAGAGCTTTATCTTCGTAAATCTCTATGCTAACTCCATCTGTATGGAGCAAATTATCAGTATGAAGGACTAAGATTTAATATTTTAAAAGATGTTTCCAAAAACATGCAAGAACTGAAATACAGGGCAGCATTTTTCCAATCTCCCATTGTATGTCTTGATTCCAGTGCAAAAAAAGAACTGCAATGCTTGTTTCCATTGTAGTGGTAATACAAGCAACCTGGATCTCTTGCTTCATGAACAGCCTTCAAGAGACAAAAATAACAACCTTCTAAATTAAAACCAATCTGACTCCACTTAAAACTTGGTTTGTCCAGCAACAACAGGAGACAACAGGTGAAAACTGCAAAGTCATTTTTATTTCTTTATCTTTACTTTCTCTATATTGTACAGGTTGTGAATCTTTTTCAAATGAGGAAATTAGAGAATTAAAGCAGGTCATGAGTTTCACACTTGTGAAGTCCCGTGAGCTACTGCAGGATGGTGATCGAATTTGTTCAGACATTCCTAAACGAGTCCTCTGGAAAGACCATTAGACAAGTGTCATAAAAAGTTCCAGGAGCTTTAGACTGGGAATTGAAAGGGATTTTCTGAAAGTTACATCACTTCAAAAGAAGAGGAGCTTATAGCCCTCCATATGACCATCACTTCCAAAGAAAATGAGTGTGTATTACTTGTAATACCCCATCTTTTCAGTAAACTCCCAGAAACTCTTAAGTCATATCTGGAAAGCCCCAAAAATTCTCCCAGAAATGACAGGAAAAGTTAGTGTTCCAGTATTTCCAAATATTTGGAAAAAACCTCTTGGATCTTTAATTTTGAAAAACCCTCCTTTGCATATAGTTCCGGGCAGCACGCAGCGCGACCTCTGCAGCAGCCCCGGTCCCCCACAACCCATCCCGGTCTCGGCGGGCGGCACCCGCTGCCCCCGGGCCCGTTCCGCACCGGGCAATTCCTGGAGAGCGGGTCACTGCCGATTGTTGGTCACTGCCAGTTGTTCTCCCTCTGCCCCGACGAACTCGTGTTCAGGGGCGGGCGGGCGCTTCGCGATCGCCGCCCGAGGGCGAGGCGCCCCCGGCACTGGGCGACACCTGCTCCGGGCATGCCCCGGGGGGCGGCAGGTGCCCAGAGAGGCTGGTGCCCACAGGATGGCAGATGCCCACAGGGTGGCAGATGCCCATAGGGAATCAGGTGCTCACAGGGAGTAAGGTGCTCATAGGGAGGCAGGTGCTCAGAGGGAGGCTGGTGCCCGCGGTGGGTGCAGCACGGACCGACGCGGGGCAATGCTTCCCGCAGCTCCCCCGCCCCGCGCCGTCCCTCTGCCTCTGGCACTCCCGAGCTCCGCTTCCCGGCAGCAGGCGAGATGGGAATCGGGTGCTTTTACTTTCATTCTACGGGGAAAACGGAAAAAAAAAGCAAACCTGGGAATTTCCCCGGCAGTCACCACGGGTTTAAAAGGCACCGGGCGGCACTGCGCCTGCAGAGCAGGCGAGACGGCGGGGCCGGCGGCGCGGAGGCAGCGGAGCCGGTGAGGAGCCAGCGCGGCCGGGGGTGCGGAGCGGCGCGGAGCAGCGGTGCGGAGCCCAGCCCAGCCCAGCCCAGCCTGGGGGGCAGGTGGAGCGGGGCGCCCGTGGAGCGGGGCTCGTCCCGCCTCCGCCGTGGGAGCGGAGCGGAGCGGTGCGGTGCGGGGCGCGCTCCTTACCATAGAACATGGTCCGCGGGGAGGATGTCAGGGCGCCGCGCCGACGGCTCCGCGGTCATGGTGGCGGCGCCGTGTCTCCCATGACGGCCGCAGCCCGCGGAGCGCCGCGCAGGGGCCGAGAGGGGCCGAGCGGGATCAGCAGCCCCCGGCCGCCCGCCCGCCGAGCGGGGCCGCGGCGCGGTCAGGGGCGGCGGCGGGGCGGCCGGGCTTTGCCTTTCCCATGGGGCTCCGCCGGCAGCAGGTACTTTCAGTTTCTGCTCCGCCGCGGCGGAGCTGCCCGCGGGGCGGCGGCGGGAGCGGCGGGAGCGGCGGGAGGCATCCCCGCTCCGCGACGGGAGCGGCGGGAGCGCCCCGGGACGGGCGGGCCGGCCGGAGTTACATAGAGCCCCGGCTACACGCCCAGTGCCGTGTGTGCGGCCAGGGAAGGACGGACCTTGGCAGTGCGCGTGGAAAGATCCGCTCATTCGCGGGAGGATATCCTTAGGAAAAAACCCAACAAAACAACAAACCCAAAACAAACAAAAAAAAACCCGCACTCCGTGGAGTCGCCGTTTTGGAGGAGAGAGGCTTCTTGGTTTGAGAGCTGCGGCGCTGCCCTGTCGCTACCTCAGCCGCCCTTGGGTGGGATGTGGGAGGTGGGTCTGCCCCGAGGGCTCAGTCTCAGGTCAAGGGTTACCCCAGGCTGTTGGCACGGGGTCAAAAGCGGAAGGTGGATGATGTTTTGCAGAGTTCGTCCCTTCCCCACAACCCCCCAGCGGCAAGGCTCATCTTGAGAAATCTGAAAGGATGGTGAACGAAGGAAGCTATTTTAGTGTAGAAGACACCCAGTTCTAAAAGGCAAACCTGTAGCCAGATGTGTTTTTCTAGGTAAATTCAGAATCCAAAAATCGACGTTTTGGTTCAGGTGACAAGGCTTGGAATAAAACAGGGTATGAAATAACCTTAGTACCATCCCCTTCAGATTTCCTGCCCGGCATACTCTCTGAGTTTTGAGTACCACATCACTTTTCCTGCTCCACATGAGCACAGAGAGCTGATTCCATAATCTCCCTCCCTCCTTATAAGATTGCTTTTCTAAGAGGGAATAGATACTGGGGTGTGAATATCAGGGAGCAAATATATGAACTGCTCAGAATAGTTTCCTCCCATTCGTTCTCATTGAAATTGTGCCATTTTGTCCCTGTGTGAGAAGGTACTTAATCCTCTTTATTGTTACTGAATTACACTCTGCTTTGAATTTGTTATACAGTTCTAATAATTTTTTTTTATTTGGAAAAAAAATTAATCCATCTTCAGAAGTATTCTGTCAAGATTTAAGAGGGAGGTGGTTTTCCACCCCTTGAGTTTTGAACTGGTTGAATTTACTAATTGCACATCACTGCCATACTACTTGCCAAAGAATAGCAATCAATATCAACACAGCTCCATACAAGGAGCAAGAATCTGTCATTGCTTGTTCCCTTAACGAATGCCAGTTTGAGTGTGATGGATTGCTCAGGTCTTGAATCTGGACGAGGATTTTGCCTCTCTAATAACTAAATGATCTCGTTCTTATGTTGTCTTAGGTTCTCACTTTTTATTTATTTATTGGTTGCTTGCTTTTTCATCTTCTGTCAAATATTGTTGGAAAACATCTCTCTGTACATTTGAATTTGCTGGCATGTGCAGGTCAGAGAATGCCACAGGACTCTTCTTTTGGAGGGCATTAGAACCCGGTGTAATGAAAACAAATTTTTGACTATCTGTTTCTAGGGTCTGGCACTTAGAGACTTGCACTTTCAATATTCAAATGTTTTGAAAAAGCACTGTAAAGTCATGCAACCGCCCCCCCCCCGCCCCCCCCGCCAAGATCAACTTTCCTTCTAGGCAAGTATTTCTTCCAATTTCTTATGACAGTACTGTGTGCTCACAAAATGAGGTGGTTTATGCAGATGTTAGTAAATTGTCAAGGTGTAAAATATAAAAGAAATCTTCTTTAGCTGCTTTGTTTATGTTAGCTTTCTGGCTGAAACCTCAGGAAGACTGATAAATTCTTCAATTTATTTTTCTTAAAAGAATGGGATTGATGGAAGAAGTCAGCATAGCAGCTTTATGCGTTAGTGGAAACATGACTCTGAAAGGTGATGCTGGAGTCTTAAAAGGAGTTTTGTTCTCTTCTCCAGTAGTGGGCAGGGGTGTCTTTTTTTTTTTTTTTGATGAAAAGTCTGTTAAATGTATGGGAAACTTTTACTTCAGTCAAAGTGATAAATGGATGGTGTGGTCTTTACTTTGCCCATATCATGTATTTAGATCCCAATCAAACCCTCTTCTGTGACCTAGCCCTGGACTGTGGCATAAACTTGTGATATTGATGTTATTTGATATATTGGTATGTAGAGGGTGCTTAAATATTCAAGCTTTCTCTGTGACTTCTATGTGCTTTTAAAAATAATTTGAATCACTACGTTTTCAAAGTGCTTCTTTTAGTGACTTAGAAATGGGTTTTTTTTTCTGAAAAGATTACTTACAGAGAGTTCAAATTCAAATGTTCAGAGGAATATGTTCTGCAGATGTAACTATTTTTTAAAGAAAAAAACAGACACCAACCAGTTGAAATCCTAAAAGAAGGAATTGAAGACCAGTTATGTGAAAATCATCTTAAAAACCCATTTTTATCAAAAAATCATGAAAGGAGTCCTGAAGATATAAAAGTTTATCTGAGACTTACCTTGTTTAGATGACTGGTTTCAATTTGCCTGTTTTACGAAACACAATTGGTGCCGAGCTGTAAGTAGATACCTCTCCCTCTGAAGCTGAATTAAGCTGTGACTTGACGGTGGCTGTGGGTGAAACCTTCGGGGAGAGAATAAAGCTGAAATATTTCTGAGGAATTTCCGAAACTTTAGATGTCCTACTTCTCTTTAATACCTTGACAATTTATAGAGCTGACTGTTTTAGTAAGAGATATATTAGCTTTATTATGTAAATAATTTTACTAAGTAATACTCAAAATAAGCAATCTGTGGAAAGATGTGGTCCAATGCAAGGCATTGCTACAAATGCGTGCAGTTTTCTCTTTCACACTGTTTTCAAAAATTACTTCTTAAACCATAAAAGAGGGTGCTGAACTGAACATGTTCCATGATTCTGTCCAGTACATTTACTGAGGATAATTTCTTTGAACCAGCTTTAAATTTAGAGATCCAATTGTCTCCTGACCTGGTCAAATTTATTCTTAGAGAAGGCGGCATTACATATTAACATCCAACAGAATACTAAAATTGTTGGGGAGCTACTTGGTTGCAAAGCACATAATTTCTTTTTAAGACTTAGTTATCTAAAGACTAAGTACTTCTGGGAATGTTGCTGTCTTTCTGCAGCTGCTGCTTGTCAGCTTGAAAAGGTCTTTTGATCATGACTTTAGATTTAAATTGAGGCTGCTTGCAAACTTCCAGTACCATTAAGGAATGATTGTATTATTGGATACCATTATGTAAAAAGTTATAAATTTTTTATTTAATTTTGGAATAAAATGTACCTGCTACAGTTGTCACAAAGCAGTGGAACTCAGGAAAAATGTGGCCACTGTTATTATGTTCTTATTTTTAAGAATAAATGTATCTGGTACTTCCATGATTCTCAACTAACTATGCAGGGTGGGGGGAAGAAGAGACTTATTCCCCCCTACTCCTCCCTCTAAATAAATCCAAATCCACAAGAGAATCTGTACTTAACTGGTGTTTGGATTTACATTTACTGTGCTCCCAAAATCTCTGATTGATACCCGGGTCTGGAAAGTTCTGATCCTCTGTTGTATTTAGGCAAGATCAAGGGACCTAATTTTGTCATTGCATCAGAACATCCATTTTTTATTTTTTTTTTTTTAATTACTGTTGCTACTTTTTCTGTACAAATCACTTGTCAATGAGGTGAGCACTGAAAAAAACCCAAATGAACTGACTGATAAACTGTTTTTAATGCAGAATTATAACTTACATTCAATCAAATATAATACATGTATTCTTTTTCTTTGGAGAGAATTAAATAAATATAAAGAAAACACTCTTTCTGGAAAAATATTTAGGTAAGAATTGTGAAAGTGTGGGAAGCTCACAGGAAATTTTTGTTATCAAGCTGTGGAAAAGAAGTGGTAATTACTTTCTCTTCCTGTCTTGCTGTACAGGAAGATGCCAATAAAGATTTTATCAAAAGCATTATGTCAAATAAAGGTATTTTGAGAAACCACTAGGAAGGGGAAGTTTCCAGCACCACAATGAGGAGATGTGTAGTGTGAGGCAGTAGTAGTGGGAATCAGGCTCCTCATTCCTGGCTGCCAGGGGCACTACCCACGTTCTTGTCCCAGAGCCCAGTGCATGAATGGGGCTGTCCCCCAGCTTCCCTCAGGGACAACAGTGGTTCCTGGTCTGGGTGTACTGGTGCCTGGGGTGTGCCCGAAACCCAGCTGGTACTCTGTCACATCATCTGCTTGCATCAGCTCAGTGACAGTGAGAGGCTCCAGTGGCACAGTCCTCTTCACTGAGTGCAGGCTGTTGAGCTGGTTGTTGTCTCTTTCAGTGCCTCAGATGAGACTGGATGTGGGAAAAACTAATATTTCAGCCAGGACAAATTATGAAAATCCTGTTCCTGCTTTAGGAAGCCACAGAAAAAAATGAGGGCTTGGGAATGGCTTTCTGGCAGTGCATATTCTTTTGTTTTTCCTACTTTAAAAAATGCCATTTTAGGAAGGAGGAGGTTTGGTAACAGCAGTGATCCTTGCAGATATTAATGCATATTGAAATTATGAAAATTTTATTGCATTTCAGGGTCTTGGAGTTTCCTTTGGTTTTGATGTTGTGCTCTTAAGAGCGTCTTTTCCAAAATTAGAATCAAATATACTGTACCATTTGAGTGAACATATGTGTCTTTTTGTGGTCTCTCTTTTTTTACACAGTTACGTATACAGTACAAAAAAGCATTTATTGAACTTTTTCATTTTCTCCTCTCATCTCTTCCCCTTCATTGTCCATTATTCATCTTGAAAAAATGTGTTTAATGAGTTGGTTTCAGGTAAACTGTTCCTGAAATATTATTCTATTTCTTGCTTTTCCTTTTTTTTTCTTCTTCCTTTTCAATTTTTTTTTTTTTTTTAAGACAACTGGAAATTTTCTTCCTGGAGCCACTGTGCTGGGGACTAAAATTAAATCTCTGCAAATTTTTAGAGCTAGTGTCTACCTGAAGAATAAATTTCAGGTCTTAAATCTTGCAAATACATGGCAACGTGCTTAAGGTTATTTTATCCTTGGATTACTAAATATGTGTGTTCTGTTACAACAATTCCATCAAAAGTTTAAGTCTGTTGCTAAATTAATTGAAAGACATTTTTTTCTCTATATGAAAGAGGTGTTTGGGTTTTGGTTTTGGGGGGCTTCTTTCGGGGTTTTTTTTCAGTTGGTTTTGTTTCGGTTTTGGGTTTTTTGTTTTCAGGGGTTTTTTTTGGTTTTTTTTTGCTGTTGTTGTTTGTTTGTTTGTTTTTAAAATTCATTCTCTGAATAAATATTTATTTTAGGAAAGGATATTCTGTGTCCTTCAAACATAACATAAAGCTTACTAATTTCTCCAATGTAAGGAATTCTGTGAACTTCAGGGTTTTTCTGTTTTGCTAACCATGCCTTCCCAGGCTTGGTCTGGCTTTACTTGACCAACCTGATTTGTTTCGTCCAGCAATATGTTTTAATCCATGCACTTAAAACACCTTATGAAATGTACTCTTTACTACCAAGCAGCTGCATTTATTGTGTGGTAGTAAACTCTCTTGAAGAGGAAGTCTGTTCTTAAAACTGATTTAATAAAAAAGCAATCAACAGAAAGAAATGGCTTAAAACAGAGAACTCTTATTGTAAGCATGGACTTTGTGGGTCCAATCCTGCAAGCAAGTGCCTTTTTAACCCAATTTAAGCATGCCTCATTTACATGTTTATTTTTAAGGAAAATGAATGAATGAAAATAGAATGAATGAAAATAGAACATTTCCTCTTTGAAGATTTATCTCTGACATTTATTTTGCTGCTGTCTGGAGTTACCCTGAAATAATTCCAAACACATATCTATCTTTGAAGGTTGCAAATTATATTATAATAGTAGTGTAAAACATTACAAATGTGTCTTTTTCCCTTAATTGCAGTGAGTGTGAGATCTGTGAATGGTTAGTGTGTGAGGGGATGGTTAAGAAAAAAGACAAATTACAATTAAAATATCGTGTTAATGCAGTTTGCTCAATAAGCATCACTTGGCAAATCAAAATGGTGCATGCTGAGGCTTGAATTTCTTTCTTTAACAAAGTATATATTACATGAAGATCTAGCCAAAGTATTTTGTAAGAACAGTGTGCAGGTACTGTGTTTTTTGTTTTATTGCATCCAGTTTAAAGGGCTGACTTGGAAACAATGAATGGATATGTATGTGCTTGTTCTGTCGTGTTTGAGCCTTTTGATACCATTGATTTGTGTTCTCTCCTTCACATTTGTGTTCTCTAAAAGAATGACCTGATATTGTTCTAACCTACAGAAAATGGATCAAATAACAATGTAAGCTATAAAACTAAAGGGAAGAAATAAGTGAGTGGTCAGTAGTAACTTTTTTTAATTGTTTTAAATTACATTCAGAAATTATTCTAAAAATATTCAAGTGTGTCAATTTTTAAAATTATGGTGAAGAACCAAAGTTAATCATGACTGTCGAGACTCTGCCTCACAGCCACAATTATTAGTTCCTAAGTAATCAGTCTTTAACAAGCTGTTGTGATTTCAGAAACATGTTCTAGAACGTCCTACTTTATGTTGCAGATTTGAGTCTCTTTCAAGGTATTAAAAATGCATGTAATTTTGAAGAAACAACAGTAATAAGAGATGCAGCCAAAGAAGGTTGGTGTATCAACAATAAAGGCTTCCTGACTCAGCATTTTTTAACGCCTTCCTCTACAGAAGTATTGAAGAAATGTATCATATATCTCTTATTTCTTAACTTGCCAGTAATTCACAAGTCATTTCACAGGCAGAGTTCTATTTTGCCACAGGTTTTGTTTCATGTTTTTTTTAATATGGACATGGAGAAGCTGTGGCATTTTCTCTGTGTGTCACACCCAGTGCAGTCTGTTATCTTTTCTGACCCAGATGATAAAATTTAGTGCCTTTTGTCTGTGTATGGTTAAGATTAGGACAAGGCTGTAAGCAAAGGCAGCTGAAGATGCGTCTAGGTAAGACTGTGTGGCTGGGACATTTAGGGAGGTGAAAAGGGGTTTCAGGAGGGGGATAAGGGTCTCTTTTGGAGTGCTAGTCCATTACTGGCAAGCTGGGTCCCTAAATTAGGAGAGATTTGTAAGGTGTCAGACTGCCACATCTTACTCCACGGAGGCAGAGCCTTGCAGACGTCATGGCATCATATACACTGTCTTTAGTTGCTTCTGAGGAACACCCTATAAAGGGATCCCTGTGCCACAGCATTCTCACATTTGTCTTATGATCCCTTAAGGCACTTTTGGTATAGCAAATTCACCTGTACGTGGGGTGCTCCTGGAAAAAAATACCAGTCTCAAATCCATGTGACATTCTTCTTGTACTTATCCTGGCCCAACTCAATGTTCCTTGTGCCCTTCTCTGTTTAGAAGGGTTTTGTTTGAATGTAAATATTACCCAATGGGCTCATGACACAGCTTGTGAACCTGGACGAAAAGTCTTGCCCAGTGCTTATTGGTGAATATACTAGTAGGTCAGTACCACAAATGTTTGATTCCATGGGTTTGGACTGAGGCACTAAAGAGATGTATGTACAGCTTCCCCTAGTTGCAGATCCTGTGGCACAAGGTAAAATTGCTGTCCCCTCCAATTTCCTGGCACATAAACCTCTTCTACTCACTGGGAATCAGAGCTCACTGTTACAGTTTGGCAAGCAGAAGACATGGGAACTTCCTTGGTTTGTGTGCTTTTAGAAAAGAGTTTCTATGTGAGTCTCTAGGAGATAGATGCAAAAAAGTACTGAATGTTCTAACTCTTGTAAAAGAATTAAAAAAATCTTTACTGTTGTATAAACAAAGACACCTTTCCTTGTTAGCACTGGAAGATGGTAACCAGAGAATGGACCCAGAAGTTGCACTCAGGGTCTCTGTGATGCAGAAATATCAGTGCTGGGTTGGATGGGGCATCAAGCAACCTGGCATAATGAAAGGTGTCCCTGCCCATGGCAGAGGGTTTGGAACTAGATGATCTTTAAGAGCCCTTCCAGCCCAAACCATTGTATGAACTCTGTTGGTCCCACAGCAACCAGTGACCATGAAACTCAGCCAAGAAAGCTTACATCTTACAATGACCTTTTCAAGCTTGTCTAAATCTGAGATGGAGATCTACCCAGGCAGTCTAGAATTTGCTGTAGTTAGAACAAGACAGCCCCATTAGGGAGGGAGAACAGGAGGACATCTTTCTGCTCCCTGCTTGGGGAGATGTGTCCAACATAAGCTTCAGAAAGTGATCAAGGCATTTTCCACAAGATACATCTATAGAAAATTAAGTGGGATGCCTGCTTCCATTCCTTGGACATCTGGATTCAGTGGGATACGTACCTCCCAGATCCCTCTTGTGCCAATTAAATCTATTCTTCATCCTTTTCTAGAGGCTTTTCAAAAAGCTGCCAGGTCCAGAAAAGGAAAAAGTGCTCAGGCTTGCCAAGGCTGGAGTCACCATTACTAAGCCCTGGTGTGCAGGTTGGATGAGTGCCTCAGGAAGAACCGGGGGGATTATCCAAAGGCAGGCCAGGGCCAGACCAGCTGGTAACAAACTTACTAGATACTCAGAGATTCCTTCGCTCCCTCTTCAGTCCTGTGCCCAGGAATACTTTGTTGTTATCGTGCCTCACCACAGACAGGAATTGAAAATCATAAACATGGCAGATTGGTATTACTTTTACCACAATGTTTAAAAAAAATAGCAAGAAGGTACAGTGGGCATGATTTTTGCCGTGCAACACCAATTACGAAAATGTTATACATCCTCTCTGGATAAACACATCCACTAGCCTATTTTTTCCCCTCTGCTCATCTGGGCCATATGTGTCTGCCAGGAACTGAGGCACTTTGACCTCTTACAGTGTGTTGGTATCACTGCACTCAGAGCAAACAAGGAAAGAAGTTATTTAAGAATAAAATGGCAAAAACATGAATATGTATGCAGTGCTAATTGGCACCACAATTTCAGCCACACCTAGCTCCCACAAAGTTTTTTGCTTGTTAAATTACAATACCACATTTGACTGGTCATGTTTGAACAGGGGCACCAAATAAAGAAAAGGAAGAGAAGAGGGAAAAGTGAGTAGCCTGGAAATCACTCTCATATTTCACTCAGGTAGTGTTCTGCACGTTGCTGTGGATGTGAGACAGGCTGTGGTTGCACTACATGTGAAATGACTACCATGTGCTGCATGTTAATCTAACAATCAGCAGCTGAACAAAATGATAAGTCAGGTGAGACATATGCCTGAAACAGGGCAGGCTGGAATGGGCTTGGCAGTATGTGTGAAGGTACAGTTTGTGCTGCTTTGATTTATGGGCCATACAGCGATTCCTGGAACCAAGGTTATAAGCTAGACAATGTGGAAAAGCTTAAGGTGCAATCAGGAATGCAGAATATTTTGGCCCCTTTTGTAAGTGAAGCAACTTGTAAAGCAAGGCAGCATATATAAACCACTTGGCTTATACGTTGCCTTGTCTACCAGGGGAGATCTGCCTGCTGGTGCTCCCCACAGTGCTCATGCTTTTTAAAAATTAAATTATCCATTGTTTACAATTTGGAAATACTCCTGGAAGTGAGGACTGGACTCACATGTGGGTTTTATTTTTCATTATCTATGTAATAAGTGCTGAAGAGTTAGGAGATTAAACAAATTTACACAATACAAGTGTGGGAAAAGAGAATAAAGCATGCTTCTCTAGGTAAAATGCCTTTAGCTTCTGTTATTATCAGAATATCTCAAAAGTCATCCTTTACTAAGAATATCTTCACCAAAAAAAGGCTGAAGGACTTTGTTTCCCTTCCAAGGGTGCTTGGAGGGGAGGAAGTGAACTGGAAGAGGGTTTTAGATGGAAAAATCCCCCAGGATGACCCTAATGCTTAGCTTTAGTTACACATAAAATTGTTTATCTGACAGCTTTTTGTCTGCTGCTTTCTTCTTGAGCCCTTTTACTATTAAACTGAATAAAGGTGTGTCTGTTCTCAACCTGAAAATATTATTCATAGATTACTTTAGAAAAAGTAAAGTGAAAACAGGCTGTTTGACTTCTGAAGGGAGGACAAGCACTGAAGAAAAATACTTGCTAAGATGTAACTTGTTCACTCTAGCTGCCCACAAGCAGGAGAAAATTGGCATAGCTCATACAAAACTTTTTTAATATTCCAGTTAAAACTTGATATGATCTGTCAGCTGTAGCAAATATTTGTGCTGGTTTTTATAGGTATCTAACAGTGTTGGCAGAGTCTGCCTGTGTGTGCAAATATTAAAGGTGTCCTTCACTTGCTGTTTGAAGGTGCTTGCAATAGGATGGGAAAGAAGGATGTCTGTTCTGGAGCAGCAGGGCAATAAGTGGCAAAGTCTCACAGAAAGTGCTTTATTGTTCCACATTGGTAGGGCCAAAATAAAAGGTGTTGCATATGGTGGAAACATTTTCATGCTGTTTCCCATGTCATTTATTATGTGTTTTGACCTTTAGAAAAAAGCAATCTGATTTCCAATCCTCCTTTTCAATAACCAGTGAAAATTTTATTTGCTTTCTCCTATCTGTGTCATCCATGAGATAATTGATTTTTTTGCTCTTGTAGAGACATGAATACAGATTGCTTTCAGAGATGCATACTTCTAAATAAGTAACATCAGTAGAAATGCCAAGGCTGAAAAATAGTTTATTTGATTTGCAGAGTGATAAACTGTTAAACTGCTAAGAGTATTGCTGAGTCCAGTGGCATGCACCACAATGATTATTATGCAGGCAACTGCTTCATCCAAGTGCCACTGTCACTCAGTGCTGTCCTTAACAGTTAACATGGTGGCTACACACTCAGAACTACCACTGTTAAGTGTCCTCCCAATCATTTCTCTGACATGGAAAAAGAAGCATACAGATATAATTTTATTTTTTTTTAATCTAATTGGTCATTTGCTTCTTGTCCTGAAGAAAATGACCCATTAGGTAGAAGTAATGGTCTGGGTTTTCACAAAGTAGAAGCATGGCATATGAAGACTGGTTAGAAACCAGAAGAGTTATTTATATTATATGTTTATTATCTCTGATGAAGCTTTGAGTCAAACAGGTCAGTAAGCCAAAAAAATTCTGAACTCTGCCACTTAGGTAGTGAGTAATATTGATGGCCATAAATCACCTGAAGTGAATAGTTTTTTAATTGAAGTGAATAATTGCACATCTCAAAATGTCATGTTATTTCAGATGCTTTTGTAGAACCAAAACTGTTTGAGCTCAGAATAAAAAGGATTTATTGGGCAAAAATCCTTTTTGCATTTGACTATCTCCCTTCTATGGTAGAGATGAATAGAGTTTTGATCTTACCTGAGATCACATTTGAGAATTCTGAGTAGCTCTTTAACAAGGAAAGTTGCCTAAATTCAGCAACTTGCAAAAAATGAGAACGTATGTTCAGTCTCATATCCAAAGCTACAAATGCCCAGCAGTCATTCTGAGTCCCTGTCTTCTGTCTCCTAATTTAGGTGATTGGAGCACAGCTCAGAGGTTGGGAGAGATGTATTATGCAATGCTTGTTTAGTGTGATAGATTTTGGCCAACACATACCAACTGAAACTTGGCAGTGTAGCTAGTCTGCAAAGTTTAATTCTGCACAGACATGTTTACCTTTTTGTTAGCTACAAAACATGTTTGGGGGATTACATCAAATACTGTGCTCTGATAACAGGAGCTGTAGTCTTGCCAATTTTGAAATTTAAATGGCTGATTCTTTACACATTGAATTTTTACAGTACCTTGGGTATGAAATTGTTGCTGTTTTAGGCCATGTCCTTAATGAATGCCAGTTTAATGAGGTCAGATATGCTGTGTAATTCTATGTGAGAATAATATTTGAGTATAATGTATAATAACATTCTGACCTCCTGTTGTACGTAGCTATCTGTAATTGTATGTGCTTCACAAATGGATTAGATTACTTTTTAATAGTAGTTTAACTCCTACTAATTCCTTCCATATGCACCAAAATTTCCTAATATGCCATACTTTACAGATGTCTCCTTCTGGATACATACTCTTTATTCTTGGAAAGAATGCAATTAGAAAAAATAAATGAAACAACTTGTGTAAAAGTGGATCAGTTTCTGGAATACCTACTGTCTTCCTGGTTAAAGTTCTGGACTACAAATCTATTCAGGCTACTACTCTGGGAAGTGGTGTCACAATGGTATGATGTACGAAGCTGTGAACTGCTGACAGTGAAGGATGTGAAATCTTTTTTTATAAACTTCACTGACTCATTTATTTAATAGTTTACTTCCTTGTAGCACTAAGTCACACTATAATAGAGTACTTGCTGGACATAGATCTGTTAAGCTTCTTTCACAGTTAGACCATAACCAATACCCACTGTCTGATTATTGCAAAAGCTTCCTTCAGTGTCTTCTAAAAAGCATGAGTTTTACTTTCTTATTTTGTAGAATCCTGTTATAAATTTTATATGTGTAATGTATTCTGAAGTTATTGTACTGTTGATTTTTAACCAATTACCAATATGCAAAAAAACCCTGTCACAGTCGTAGTAACTTCTTATGTAACAGACTACAGAACATCTATAATACTTGGTTTTGTCCCTTAGAACTTCTTTGGTTTTAGGAAAAGGATCCTATAGGAATTGGACAACCCTCATGTCAACCCTTTTCTGTGACAAAAATAGAGGATATTTTAGTTTTTGTGGTCAGGAGAAAAAAATCTCTAAGGCTTAATAGAATAAATAAGATTGTTAAAACCAAGACTCCCAAACCTTAGAACTACAATCAGCTTAAGACAATTTTGGAAATCTTTAATTGTTGTCAGTACTTACTGAAGAGAGCTTATTTAAAGCCAGTTAGTACTTGGCTTATAAGCAAATATATTGTGTAAGGAGTCCTTCCCTACCACATTGTCACTGCAGCCTCCTCTTCTTAGGCTAATGGTATCTTTTAAGCAGTGCTCACACTGGATTTTTACTTTCTTATCCCAGAATGCTGATTTAATTAGTTGATATGAACAGCAAGTTGGCTATCATAAAGATACAAAATTCCGCCAAGTTTTGTGAAAATTGGCAGCTGAATGAAAGAAACTCAATGCCTTGACAGAAGGAGTGGCTTTAATATAAACTTGCACTTTGTTGTGAATTAGATAATCAACATGAGAGACAGAATTATGAAACCTTGCAATTTGTAGAAAACCTCATAGGCAATGCTCAAGAAAATCAAGCATGGTTTGGTCTCTGGGGGTTTTTTTCTGTGTGTGGTGGTGTACTACCACCAACCACTCTGTGCAGGAGCAGAGCTTAGGGGTATGTCTGAAGTGTCCTAACAGAGCTCTGTCCCTCTTTGTGACAGTTGTTTCTAATGGACTAGAACTGGAAATTGCTTGCCCTTTTCTAAGCAGAAAGGGTCAAAGGTGCTCATAGTTCCGTCCCAGCTTTGTGTTACCCTGGTGATTATGGTAGATTACATTTATAGATTACACCCGTGTGTGAGTTTGTATAAGAGTGTATATATGAGTTTTGCGGAGTTTGAAAGAAGTAGAGATGTTGGAATGCTGTGTTCTAGAGACCTTTTGCTGCCTTTATGTCTTTCTGAACATTATTCTGTGGCTTTGAAAAATGTAGTAAGAAAACATTTTTGTAGACATGGATGCTCTAAATATTTGTTCATTGAAGGGGTTTGGAATTTCTGGTCTGCAGAACACTTGTTGGTGGCCTTAAGACAGCTGTCTGATTATGCTGAGCAGGCACTGCTCCAGACACTAAGTGCTTACAGGATGGTATCTCATGCAGTTTTGCAAGGAAAGATAGGGATCTTCTGTCACTGCAAATGGAAGTAGTGAGTTTTGTATATCTGCTGTGATACAGCCCAGTCATAAAAGCACTTAATTTCCATTCTAATATTAAATAAGAGTAATTCCCCCTATAATAAAATTACAGCCACCCAGGTCTTCCCTCTCAATTAAAAAAAAAAAAAAAAAGCAACTAAACAAACTTGAACAAACCATTAATTTTATATGATTTTACTTGCTCTTTTGCATATCCACCCTACTCTCAGCATTATTTTTTGAATGTTTGTTTTGTGTGTGTGTGTGTGCTTGTTAGACTTCATCTTCTTCAGCATATGACATGGCATTGTGGTGATCTAATACATGAGATATATTTAAAATAGATTTTTACCTAGCCTAATTAGTGATGATTATATTATATGAGTAAAACTCCATGATACTGAATATTTACCTTTATTGTCATAATTTTGGGTATAGCCATGGGTATAAACAATTTTTAAGGCTTGAAAATTAGTGACAGTATAACCTCAGAGTTTCTGTAGGCTAACCCTTCATTTCTGAAAAAAACACGGAACTAGGAACAGCAAAATTACTCCAGGAGATTTTCTCCTGAGAGGAAGTCAAACATTGCTATTAGAGATAACCAGAAGTAGTGTAATGCTGTTTGAGTTCTGTGCATTGCACCAGTTTTGCAAAACAAGGCTCCAGGTAGGGATGCTTGTGCTGTGGGAAGGTGGGCTCATGTCCTTCTAACCCTGAGCTCTAATCCTCCATTGTTCTTCTCAAACAGGGAAGGATTTCTCTGACAAACTTCTTTTTAAATAAAGGGTTAACAAAATAGAGAATTGCAGTGAAAAGTGTTCAAACGAAAATGATTTCGGTACTTCAGTGCAACCACATGTACCATAGTTTTTTAGAGATTTTAGCTTATTAAGCAAAAACCAAAAGCAGGCTCGTTCAATCTTGGATACCCCTCAAGATCAGCATCTCTCAGTATGAATTCTTTGGAGAAAGATGACAAGCTGTCAGCACTAGGTAAAAATTATATTATTGTTCAAAAGATATATGAGTAAAGGGTGTAACGCTGAGTAGCTGAGACTTCCAGGAAAGAGAAAGTCAAGAAATGAGTCAGCAAACATGAAGGGAGAATATAAGATGTCAAAGACTAGGCATCTGTTACGAGATATGGATTATTTTCTTGCCTTTGATTTCAGCCAAGACTCCTTTCTCAGGCTACACTGTGTTCTACTTTTGGGAATGTACTGAATAGAAGTATTTGTCAATTCAAATACTTTGAGAAATGAGGAGAGAAAACAAAAAAATGCTGTGAAATAAATCATACCCTATCTTTGTCTTTTTTATGACCTTCACTAGTGTAAACATTATATTGTAATATATTAATCTTTTTCACTTTCTGCTTCCAGTCTTCTTTATTTTTAATAGGTTTTCTGATACACCATAACATAAGAGATTAACAGGATTTTTGCTGATTACTTGAACATATTTGTGTTCATTTTTTACTGTATGTGAA
Source organism: Margarornis squamiger (assembly GCA_035222235.1). Lineage (NCBI taxonomy): Eukaryota > Metazoa > Chordata > Aves > Passeriformes > Furnariidae > Margarornis > Margarornis squamiger. Next base: position 121,891,777 of record JAWWTY010000077.1, read on the forward strand.
GTATAAACTTTTAGACTTTACACCAATGGTCTTAATTTCAACAGGGGGTTCAAAACAGGTTTGTTTGCCTCTGATTCTGAGCTATTAGGAAATTATTTTGTAGGAGGGCACGTCTGTAATTTTTACTGTTAAGAGCTATTGTTCTCAAATAGTAGAATTTATAGCAGCAATTAAGAGGCAACATGATGCATCAGCCAACATTTTATGCACCCTCAAATTAAAATTGTTTGAAATTGTTTGAAAATCAGAGCTGCTTGCACTGTCTACTGACTTGAAAGACAGGGAAAGTGCTGAAAAAACAGATGTGGTATTTATTTTAAGTAGGGGAGAGGAGGAAAGAAAAAGAAAGAGGAAAAGTAGGGTTGGGTGCACGATTGTAGACCAGTCAACTAATTACAATTTCCAGAAAAATTCTGGAATAAAAATTCAAAATACACTTAATAGTTGAAAGACAAAAATTATATGAACTATACTCAACAAGTTGTGTTTAGCCAATATTATTTCTTTCTTTGTAAGGATAGCATGTCATTTGAACAGAGAGGAAGCAGTAAATTTCATGTTTTGACATTATTAGGGCTTTTGATACTGGTGTTTATGACATGTTTGTACAGTAAGAGAAATATGTCCAAGGCAATATATGGGTGCTGGTGCATGACTTAGAATTCAGATTTAAAACAGGCTTGTCACTGAGAACACTATCAAAGAAGTAGAATGCGTGTTTTGCAATGGTCTGGTTTGTACTCCATGCTAATGCCTAGGGGATGGAGATTGTGCTTTTAAAGTCTCAGATGCCATGGAACTGTAAGGATGCTGTATGCATGCTGGACGAAAGGATAAATACTGCAAATGACCTCATTGAGCTAAGATAGTTCTGGAGGCAGGAGAAGAGAAATAAACGATTCAGTAGAAAGATGTGAAAGGTCTGCAGCCGGTAGGAGTGAGCCAATACCAAAGCAAAACACAAACTAGTGAGTGAGACTACAGCACACACTAAATAAACATTGCCTTTTTCTGCGCAATCTCTTTTTAAGCTTTTTCCATTACAATATGTATGGACAATGCATTTTCTTCATTTATGACCTTTGTGTGTTGTATCTGCCTTTGTGCCTTGGACAGCTTTATTCTGCCTTCATGCTTCATAAAGATTTTGCTTCTCCTTCATTTCCTGTTGTATACTTTCTTCTTGATTCCAGATTATTGCAAAACCACAACTGATCTCTTTATAAATTTCCTCATTCTTTTCTTTTTTTTCCCTTTTTTTAGATGATTTGATTTCTATAATTTTTTTCCGAGGTGTACTTGTTTTCTGTCAGTGAAATATAATCAGTTTCTTGAAACTGGTGTCTTCTATCTTGGTGTCCACTGCTCTTCTTCCTATTTTTTGTCTCCAGAAATGCTGAACTAGCATGTAATGAATCTACTACTTGACCTGCCTATGTATGCACAGTTGATATTTCTAGCAGCACTGCTGACCATTGGAAGTCTCCTCTCACTGCTTTCTTCACATTCTCTGCCAAACGACCTCTTCCCTGCAATCATTAATAGAATTTGCTTTTCTTCATCAACATTTGGAGACAGGTTTTTGGACAATTATATAGGTAACTCTTCTGACAGGACGTTGTGTCTTCTCTCCTTTACCAAGTCACTTCCAGCATAAAAAATTCCATTACACCTCTGCCAAGGGTGTGATCTCCTGGCACAAGGTAACAGCATGTCTCGTCTCCACTGGATTTACTCTGCCACTTATCCAACCTGCTTGAATTACCCAGTCCATTCTCAGCTATGCTAACTGGCCCAGGAAATCACACTTAACATTTAACATTTTTAGGGGCTTCTATTCAGATTCCTACATTTCTTTCACTGGTACATATTCTGTAGAGGACTGTTTGGTTGCATTTCCTTGCAAAACTGTAAGACTTATTTTAGGGAATAATCATGCCAGATCACTTTCTCACTTCTGGGCATAGAGAATTGGCAGATCATCAAGAAAGGCATTTCCTGTGAAGAGAGGAAATATTAATGGTAAGGCTCAGTTAAAATACAGATCTGGAAGGAGATGACTGGAGCATATACAAGAAAAATAAAAGCTGACAAGAACTGATGCAGACATTTGACATTAAGGGGACATAGATCCTCTGGTGCAAAAGCAAGTTAACTCGCTGATTTTCGTCCACTAAAGAGCAGAATGAGATTGTTACTCACAGATAAATCTGGGGACTGAGCACAATGGGAAAGAGTTATGTAAAGTAATGGGTGATTGATGCATGTAATATGCAAATAACTTCAGGCTAGATCCTGGAAGATGGCTTTCAACAAACAGAAAAAAAACCACATTTTTATATTTTAGCCTTTAGCCTATGTTGAGGCAGAGATTAAAAACAAAACAAAACAAAAGGTGTATGAAAATATTTTTGCTCGGAGGTTGTAGGAGACACGATAAAATGGCCCAGTAGTACCTTCCAGTCCTGAGCTATAGAAAAGACTTATAATACACTAAAGTCTGTCTCTCATACTCCTGGTTTTTTTGGGGGGTGGGTTTTTTTGATAGAAGAATTTTTATATTCCCTACATAATTAAAAGGAAGAACTGATTTAGCAAAGCCACACTAAAGTACCTGCTGTTATTCTTTGAAGCTGGGAGATAAAAATATTAGTTTTCTGGTGAGAGAAAAGAGGATTTCTTTGATTTTAATGATTATTTAAGGAACTAACTGGTAACTCCTTGTTATGTTTAGTTTATGCTTTGTCTCCAAGAACTGCTCACTCATCTTAAAATCAATGGTTGCCTACTGACAAGCAATTAAGATATAATTTGATTCCTTACATACAAATAAAGTATTTTCTTGGCCTGTAATAATGGTAAGAAGCCTGAAGTTGTGATTTTATCAGAGTAATTGAGTTTTTAGCAAGATATATGTATAATTTTTGGCATTCCTGTAAGCCTTTCACAAATTTCTTGTTATGCATAGAACAATTTTCAGTATGTAATTTGTGGTTATGTTCAAGTGTGGAACAAGGAAACACACTTGGGGTTTCATTTTAGTTTATTTTGTTGTTTGGTTAGGGTTTTTTATGCTTTCATATCATATTTTAAAAAGTATTTTTGCCAGAAAAAATATAATTCTGTGCAAGTCATCTTTGCTGAGACCTTTGGGTCCCCGAGGACCACCAACACTGGCAGAATCAATGTTTGCCAGCTAATTATTTCAATTCTTCTGAGTAGAAGCATAAATTCCTGGTAGGTGTGAATTTGCTGATTACGAGTTGCCTCAAAATACTGAAAGAAGACATTGCAAAGACCAGTCACAAGCACCATAATGAAAGTTGTTCTTCTTGACTAATCTTCATTTGCCCTTCCACAGATTGTTATCACAAATTAGATTCTTTAGAAGGGGCATTTGTTTTTCTGAAAATTAAAAGTGAAAACAAAACACATAACAAACATAAGAGAAATTATATTACCACCATTACAGCCTCAATTTATGAGGAGCATGAATTTTAAAAACATGTTTATTGTTTCTGTAAGATTTCACTAGTACAGAAGTTTCAAATCAAAATTATTACATTCTCTCAAGGGACACTGTACTCAATATTATTATTATTTACTTCATTGCTGGCATGTGTTCACGCAGTAAGAAGGATTAGGTTAACCAAACAGTTGAACCTGTGATAAACAAGTAGCCTGCTGCAGATTGGATTGGGTTTATATATAGACATTTTCAAGCCTAGAGTACATGTAGGAGGCGTAGAAGGTGTTCACTCTTTTTTTCCAGAAGCACCCATATTACTTATTTTGGATGCACTGTCCTAGGAAGCAGCTGTTGTATTTATTTGCTTTCTTTGCAGACATGGAGTGAAATTCAGCATTTCACTATGCTGGAACCTTTTCACTGCTTCAGTGGAGGCCAGTGGAGACTGGGAAAAATGCAAGTAACCCTCTTCTGAGGGATGCTTCTGTGTAAAATCATACATGTCTCTTATTGAAATTCTTGTGGATTTTTTCCCACATCACATAAAAAAACTTCATGTAAAGGTGAAACAGCAAGGTATTTTCTTACCATTCAAACACAATGTGGGAGCCTCTTGTAAGGATTTTGTCTGGATGATGCCTTTTTCTCCCCTGGTTCTTGTTACACTTTGCATTTTCTTCTGCTTAATGAAGGAAATAAAGGACTTCAGATGATGCAAGACCATCAAATAAACATGACCATTTAGTAAGATGATGTCATCTTCATATTTTATGTATCCATGGAGAGCTGAATTGAAATACAAAGAAAGATTATGTGTATTATTTCTGTATGTGACATTAGCTATTCCCTTACCAGATTGCAGCGTCACTTTTCATTTCACCCCTATGAAAGAGGACCTGTAAAAAAACCTGAAACATCTCAGAAAAGAACCACAAAAAATGAAATAAAAATATTGTCTTCCTTATTGGTCCTGTTTATCCTAGAGGTAATTTGTGTGATGTTGAGTGCTGAGGAAGAGCTCTGGCAATAAAAGGATCTTTCATCTTCAGGTTTGTTGCATGCAGGAGTTAGGGTTTGGTGGCCAGGTGGATATCAGACAGACAGAGTCATGGAAGTGCTGAGGAGGGAAGGGAGCCTTGCGAAGCTTTGCTGAAGTGTGGTGAAGAAATGTAGTATTGTGCTGGTGAGCGGAGTGGGTTTGTGTAGGAAGATAGTGCAGATAATGGAACTAGGTTTTTTAGAAATCAGAGGGCGAAGTCCTTTTTATTTTTTAATGAAATAGTTTATCTTATCAGTATATAAACCTTAGGTCCAGGAATATATAAACGTGTCGCTAATATGTCCTGTGCACAGCGAAAACGTTGCCTGTGGTTCATCCTCCACGAGAGGGAGCCAGAACTGTCTTTAAAATGTCAGCTGTAAACCCTGTCAAACAACACAGCCCGAGCTCGACCTGAGCAATTGACATTGTCTTTTGGCAAAGCCAGTGTTCTGCGCGAACGCCGGTGCACACCGGGGTGCTTCAGCACGGGCTGTGCCCACCCTCGCGTCGGGGCAGCAGGGGCTTCCGACGCCGCGCGGCAGCGAGAGGGATGCTCTGATCCACCCCGATTCCCACCACCTCCTCCTCCTTCTTCCTTTATACTCGATGCATACTGTGCCTAGAAATTGTTAGCAGCGAAAAGAAATTCTGCTGTGGCTGTGCAAAGACACAAGTGTCTCATCGCTATTAGCGCTGCTGGAATAATCAAAGAATGCAGTCCTTTATCTGCAAGTGTAGTATATTGCTCTACATAGATAACTGAGGCAGTAAATGCAGAAGGCAAACTGGGGGGTGAAACTGGAGTTAAAATATGCAGCGTCTGGCTGTGCAATAGAAAGTAAGGGTTTTTGAATCATTGACCTGGATGTGCAAAGCTGTGCTTCCTACAAGAATCCCATTATCCTTCAAGATAACAAAGCCTCTATTTGGATTCCTTCTTCTAGGATACATGTGCTACATGGGGAAAAAACAAAACAGAACAACGAAAACCAAAACAAACCAAACAGAACCACCAAAAAAACCCAAAAAAAACCACAAACCAGACTTAAAAAATCAGACAGTTGATGGTAATGGATTTCAGAACAACCTGGAGTTTTGAAACTGACTGCAATAAAAATTAAATGATCTAAGAGTCAGTGATACTACAAAGTGCCACCACTAAAAAAAGTATTCTTTGGTAAGTAAGTGTCCCTTAAGTAGGTCAGCTGGAACTGCTGGTAGAACACGAAGCTTAAACTGAATCCCATACTGGAAATGTGGAGCTAACTGAGCAAGGGTGTACACTGAGGGGGCCTGTGAAGACACTTTTCCAGGGAGATTCCTAAGTCACAGGTGTCCAAAATGTAAGGCAGAGGTCTGCAAGCAGGAAAACTTGTAGATACATAAAGAAAATGACAAGTTATGGAAAACTTTTAAATGAACAAAGTATAAAAATACCATTGTTTTCAAGTGAATGATAGTAAGCAAGAACAGTCTCATTTTTGCAGTGAAAACTGTTGTTTATTACATAACAGAATATTACAAACCAAAACCCACCCTTCTTCAGGCATAAGGTGGAAGAATTTCAGGATTTGACATGTATGTGTGTAAAAGAGAAAGTACAAGGCTTATCCTTCACTCAAAAGGCAAAACCCCATGACTACAGAATCACAATATCACAGAATGGATCAGGTTGGAAGGGACTACAGTGGGTCATCTGGTCCAACCTCCTTGCCCAAGTAGGGCCATCCTAGAGCACATGGCACAGGATTGAGTCCGGATGATTCTTGAATATCTCCGATGAGGGAGACTCCACAACATCTCCAGGCAATCTGTTCCAGTGTGTGGTCACTTGCACAGTAGAGAAGTTCCTCCTCATAGTTATGTGGAACTTCCTGTGCATCAGTTTCTGCCCACTGCCTCCTGTCCTACTGCTTGACGCCACTAAGAAGAGCCTGGCTCCGTCCTCTTGACACTCTCCCTTCTGGTACTTCTAGACACTGATGAGATCCCCTCTCAGTCATCTTTCCTCAAGGCTGAACAGGCCCAACTCTCCTAGCCTGTCCTCTGCATACAGTAACTGGACAGGGACTACTTAGTCTAGTGTGCAAGGACAGCTGCCTCACTCACCACTGGGATCCATGGTGGCTTCGCCTGTGTGTCCAGTTGGTCTTATTGGCCTGAGCACGATGTCTGATGGACCCAATTGCCAGTGCTGAGGAGCATAAACAGCTGGTTAAAACAATGGATGAAAAATTTTAACTTAAGGCAGGGGACATATTCTGGATTGTAATGTATTGTGACGGGGTGTGGATATGTGTAGATGAACAAACACTCAATGCATCATGCTCCAGGGTAGAATTATTTGCATGTCTTCCTCTTACTTATGCTGTAATGGAGGCTGTGGGAAGAGGGTGAAGCACTAGGCAGTATCTTGTTTGTTTGACTCCTGAAAATGTCACTTGACAGACGTAAAACTGACCTAACCATAACCAGAAACTAAATTTGGTGACTTTGGTTTTGCCAATGCTAAAAAGTGTTTTTTGTTCAAAGGCTTCTGTTAATATACGTTGATGCAGGTCTCTCCACCACTTTGCCCTTTTGTCTGCTAGAAGCAGCCAAATATTGAAACATGATACTTTTGAGGATAATGTAAACAAAGCAAATATTCCATATAAAGAATAATATTGATATTTGCTCACAGTGCCTCCTCAAATTGCACTGAGCAAGGTTATAATTCCGGTTTCTTTGTTGGATTTGTATGCTGTATGAAATATGACTGATTCTTAAGAATACAAAATGTGTTACTAGTAAGCTCAGACACAAAGTAATGTGTGGCAAAACTTATAATCAGCTTATAATTAGCAGTTAATGCAAACAACTGGAAGATTTTATAGCACCAAAATGCATTTAAAATATCTGGTGCGCAGAAATTGAAACTGCACTCAGATTTTTGTTCAGCCTTTTTTTTATTTAAAACATGCCTTAAGAGTCAGTGCAGTAAGTTTATCCCCATTTCTATGTCACCAATCATATAACAAAATAGTTGTGTGAGAAGAAATATCTTTGAGGAAGCATCTTAGCAAGTTTTTTAATTGTTGGATAAAATAACTTTCTGTCTGACAATGGAAGAAATACTTGCAAAATACCAATAGGGGTGTTTTTTGAAGATTGGTGTTATATAAATATTACAAAATCATAAAGCAAACATTTTACATGAAAAATATATTTCTTTAATTTGTTCTTATTCCCTTTCTGATTCTTTAAAAAGAGAAGGGCAAAAATACCCTAGGAACTCAAAGATTACCAAATATACTGGTATACTTACTGAATTTTTTTTTAAGTGGCAAAGGCAAAGCAGAGGCTGTGCTGACCCTTATGAAACAACAGATACATGAGGAAAGAAGTGGGGTTTTTTTTGCCAGACAGGAGGTTATCCTACTCAACAGTTAAAGGTAGTGAAGGAGGATGTTTATCCCAGTCTGTTATCCCAGTGATGATCTGTTATACCAGTGAGTGAAATGCAACTGCAGGGCTGCTGTTTCTCTAAGGCTAAATATGTACTTACACAGAACATCTCATTTACAGAAACTATAAAATACTCTACTGCACTTAGTTTAATCAAATAAGCCATCCATCTGTTAGTGTTTCAAAATAATATTTCTGTTTAAGTTCTTTTTTTCAATACTTATTTTTCTCACTGTGCACATAATCCCAAATTTCATATTCTCTTTATTATATTACATAAATCTCCATGTCTTCTCTATATTTCAAAGCTCCCTGTTAATCATTGCCTATGCAAAAAGATTTTTTGGTTCCCAGTGCATATCTAGATAACAAAAATAGTTATAGATAATCAATATTTACTAAATCAAAGAGTGAAAATTAGAAATCTCTGATGGATCTAGGTGTAATCACAGTACAGACAATAGTGCTAAGCTACTCACTAGGTAAACACAAATGATTGTGCTGTGCGATAGGTGATTACTCCAGCATGGTGCGTATTAACAGAAAAAGAAAATACATATCATATAAAAAAGACATGTTGACTTTATGCGATGAGAGAAAACTTCCAGAGTAGTAGGCGCATTAGCTTGTCTCTGTTGTTTTTCCTTACAAGAGATTGCATTGCCACAGATTTTCTTTTTTGTTTGTTAAAACTTCCTGTATAAAGCCAGCCAAACTTCCATAGTTGCAAAAAGTAATTATTATAAGAAGTATTAATTAGATTGTGGCTTCATTTGTGCTATGCAGGGCTCTCATTCAATGGGATTCAAATGAAGCTCATGTAAAACTGAAAGGAGAAGTAGAATGTTGCTACATAAGAAAATGCAAGCTCCTGATAAAAGAGCTGAATCCTTACAAGAACGAGATTGCAATGCCTAAATTCCACTGTGCTAGGTAATGAACAGAATACAAGGAAGGAAGATAACCTAGCTCTTCCACACTGACTCTGAAATCTAACTGAACAGTGGATTCTACTGTGAAACTGAAGTGCAGAGTTAAAAATAAGTCCAAGTAATTTAGGTGTTTTGGTATAGATCATTCTGATGTCTGTAGAGCACTTCCTGTGTCATATATCCAGGAGCTGGGAGCTCACTCTGGTTCACATATTGTAATTTCTCAATGCTGTCAGGTTGGGGACAGGGTAGATGAGACATACTGTCCCTTTCCCTGAAGTGAGACCAGGGTGGATCTCCTGACTAACCCTATGTTGCCCCTCGCCATGAGCAACGGGGGGAGCTGCTACTGAGGGAACCTGGGCACCACCAGTCCATGTCACAGCAGAGAAAACAAATTAGGCAGATATCAAAGAGGAGTCAGAGTCTGAGAATGTGTCAGCTGAATATTGCAGAGTGCTGTGAAGTGCTAATGTCCTGATGGCTGGATACTATCCCCAAGCGATGGCAACCAGAAAGCAGGGCCTTGAACAAGTCCTTTGGAGCCTTTGCCGTGTACTTTGCTCTTTGAAGTCTTCAGACATAGCCAATGTAGAGAATGCATCATAGCTGTCAGAGGTCAGTCTGCAACAAAAGTATCCTGTTTATCACCAGTTGTGTAGCAGAACTAAAATCCAGTTTGTATGATAGGGCAGCTCTGTCATTTTGTAAGACAAATGAGAGGCTTCAAGTTGCTAAGGGGTATTGTAAGTTCTTCCATGTGTATAGGCTCCTCAGAATAGGCTATGAGTTGTACTTAAGAGTTTCCAATGCAATGGAATATTGTGGAACCAAAGTCTGTCATCCCTGCCACAAAATATTTCATGCTGAGTATAAAAAAAAAAAAAAAGTCTTAGGTTCCCTCAGTGGTGCTGGGTGTAGATAGTGTTGAGCAAACACTGATTCACTGCTTATCTATATGATGGGTACAGTTCATCATGATTTGCATGGAACACCAGTGATCACACCAGATCAAATGGTACTTAAAGTTTAGGCTGAACAGAAACAAGACTGCCTGTTCCAGTTCTGCACAGGTTTGCTAAGCATCTTGATGGTTGTTCAGAGGGCTCCAGAATATCATCTGGTTAAATGTCTGCTGGATTTACAGAACCAGACTTAATTAATTTGAAGAATCTTTGAATTACACTTGGTCATAATGGACTCTGGTTAAGACTATGGCAGGGAGTCACATCTAATACAATCTGATGAACTGTTAACTGTAGAAGTTTTAATCCAGATCAGAGCAAGAGTATATATGGAAAATTATATATTATTCTCCTTATTCTCAAGTTAGTGTGATTTGACCTCCATTATAATACCTTCTGTAATTTATTGGCATGTAGTGGAAGGCCAGTATGATATAATTGCAATGTAAATCTTGAACAATCTCTTCATGGTGTTACTGCATGGAGTTTTTACATCACAGCCACCACTGTATCTCATTGCTATAGTAAGATATTTCTGTATGTAATGCTGTGGTCATATGAATTTGCAAGGAGCATAGGTAGCTGAAGCTCTGTGCTACCTGGAGAAAATAAATATATACTGTTGCAAATAGATTTCATAAGGGTGACTGGGGATGGTGTGACTTCAATGCTTTTTAGCAATCAGGATTTAGGAAATGACAGTTCAGAGCCCATATGGTTAGCTTACCACAAGCAAATTATTTGACAGGGAAAACATTATTACTGTATAAAAATAGATGAATTATTACAAAATAATTTTCTCAGTTTTCCTTCGAGAGAAACAAACCTACTAACAAACATTTGTGTTGCAATGCAGTAGTATATGGTCATGTGAAATAAGAGAATTTCAGGATTTGCAGTAAAAGAATCTTCTATCTTCTTTATATGAAAGTAATAACCAAATACAAAGAAATGTCAGTATATATTATTTATGAACGTGTATAGACATATCTACATAAAATCAGATGCTAAATTGCAGAAAGTAAGGATGAAAGAGAGTTGAATATCATGTCTGTACACTATAACTGTGAACTCCTCATAAACTTTCTTAGATCTACAAAAGAAAACCCCTCTCTTTTCTCTGTGAATAAGAACAAAAGAATCTGGGCTCCTTCCATGAATTTTCACAGGAGAAGGACAAATTAGTAATGATCATTCTGATAACAAATGGGACTTCAACACTTGCAAATAGTGTTAATACAGCTGGAAGCTTTCCAAAATTATTGGGGTTTGTCCACATGGCATAATAGCATATGAAACTGAATACAGGTAATAATACTGAATATAAGACATCTGAAAAATATAATTGAATGATTCAATAATGTAAAAAATTCTCCATGGAATATAGAAAGAATAGCAAATCAAGCTTTCATCTAAAAGGAGATAAGGAAATACAAGATATTTTGGAATGTGTAAACAATGTCTCAAGAGATTGCTTTAATATATTCAGGACTAAAAGGGGACTAATAGGCAAAAGTTAAAAAAATATGATGAAAACTGAAGCTGAATATTCTTTGTTATTCTTGAATTCATTGATGTACATATAAATAAGTGTTATTGAAAAGCATGGTTTTAAATAAGTTTTGCGATAAATATTCCCTAGGAAACTCTAAAGTACACATTTAATGAATAAAGTCTTACGTAAGATGACATTTGTTAATGATTAGTGAAAACAATCTAAAGCTAGAAAGTAATCTTTACTGATGCACATAATGAAAGGAGATAGCCGGTAAAGATACATAAAATTACTTCATCTATTTATTTGGAAATATGTCTCTCCCTTCTGGATGCTTACTGCAAATTAGGAAAAATATTCTAATGAAATGAAAGTAAATGATGAGTCAACTGAATTCTTGACATAAAGCTCTCCTGTGAGTTCTTGATTGTGCGGCTGATGTTTGCAGGCTGAAATTATTTTTTCAGAGATTCAAAGATTAGGTGAATTCCTGATATTCATGCAAAATTCAACTTGATTTTAATTACATTTAATGAATATAATGCATATGCATACATTTGCACATAGCTTTTTTTTTTAATAAAGTAGCACATGCTTTGTTTCAAGTGAACATTTACTTAACTGTAGTAGCAGAATATGTAGTAACCTGTGTGACACGTGCTGATTTATCAGCATGAAGTTAATCTTATGTTACACTGTTTTATATCTGGTAAATCAGAGAAAGTTATAATAGCTCATGGGATTTTCATCTGATATGGGTATTTTCCTGTTTGTGTTCTTAAATATTAACATCATAATTTAATTAAATATTGAGTAAGAGAATTTTTTCTACTCTTTTTGAGAGCAGTTGAAAGATGAAAGTTGAAAGATTGTTTCATGTTATTTTAGAGTATGCATGACATCTGATGTACAATTTTATTTTTTTTAAAAACGGAAGTTATTAAAGGTAATTCATATGAAAAGATTAAAAGAGAAAAGGAAAATAGTACACATATGGCATTTGCAGTAATAATTTGTTTAGCATGCTCTGTACTTACCTGAGAAAGGGTTTGCCTAATTACTGAAAAACTAACCTATTAAATCCTTGATTTTAACCTTATAACTTTGCATAATAAAAAGTAATAGGCCATTTAAAGTCTGTTTTTTCAGAGTTTGCACAATTCGTTTTTCACAATTATATTTTGCATTTTGCTCACAAGAAGTGACTTAGGAACAAGTGCTTCTTTTACTTTTCAGATGTGTGTGTCCACAACTGTATGCTGTTGATTTTGGCATAAGTTATAGCATTCTAAAACTTGATAGAAAGCTACTGACTAAAGGGAAAATAAAAAAAAAAAAAAAAAAGGAGGAAGTATGTAATTATATCCCTCGACTGAAATCGTGCTTCAGTGTCTTCTCCTTTCTGGAGCTTTTGTTCTGAAAGGCAATAGAAAAAAAACAATACTAGATAGTGACTGCACCCTGTAGCATGGGGGATATGTATGTGCATGCTCACACACATAGTCTTTCACCCTGGATCACAGCTTCTGGCAGCAGCCAGGAAATTAAATGTAATCTCTTTCACATTCATCTTATCTGTTGTGCATTGAAAAAGACTTTGGATCACTGTCCCAGTGGACTGCCACAGTCCTTATTTCACAGGGACATAGGAAGCACAGCCTAAGCCAGGCTGTTAACTCAGCAGCACATAGAAAGCTTTACCTGAAATTACATGTTAGTCACACGGAATAACTTTTGCCCCTTGCTCACCTCCTAAAGGTAACAAACCCTATGAGCTGCCCACAGAAAAGCATTTGACAGTCTTCCAGCAGCAGTGGGAACTGATGTGGAGGCACAGGGGGACCCTTCAGAGTGGAGCCAGCTGGGAGAGGCATTCCTGGAGAGATGAGGGTTTCCATTCGAAGGCAGCACTGTTGCCTCCCAAACTGTACTACCTTCTCCTTACCATGACTGTCCCACTTGCTGCAGAGTGCAGGGAAAGGCAAGGGCTCACTGCATTAACATCCCCTGCAAAGCTGGAAAAGTCACCACCGATATATAAATCCAGGCACCAGGAATCAACTTTTTGGGGAAGGGAAGAACTTATTTTCATACTTCATCAGATTTTTGCACAATTGAATATTCCATCACCTTTTTTTCTTGATTTCTTTTTCCATTTTATTTGTCCAGCTGCTCCACTTTTTGAATCTGTGATGTTTATGAAGTTAAAATAATAAGTGTGAAATAAAATAGATTTGTTTCTTCTAGGATATATTCAGCGTGATGAGAGGTTTGGAATTTTTTTCCCAGATGTTCATTACAGGAATTTGGTCTTGCATTAGAGAACCATGTAGTTTCAGTTTTTTCAGTGTCCAGAGCTAGAGACAATGAACTTATTTTTTCTTCTCTTCAAGGACAGTGGAACTCAATCATATCCTCAAAAATTGCAGATGGCAGACGATGATAGTTGGCAATGGAATACTCATGTAAAAGACATGTCCTAAACATCCTTCAGCCCCCAGGAAAATTAATGTGTCATATGAGGAGAACTTCTCAAATTTTATAATGTTGTTCTCAAGTACTTGACATAGATTACCAGAATGACACATATTTTTTTCTCAGTGTCATAAAATGTAAACATGATTGTTTATAAGTGGCCTATCTACACTCCAGAGGGCTGGGAGGTGAAAAATTAAGGCCTTTTATTGACTGTGGGAGATGCTTCTAGATCCTGAATGGGAGAGAAAGTGTGTGTCCTCTCTGAACCTTTCAAATGGGTTTAAAATTCCCACCTTTTCTAGACTTTCGCTCTGTACACCCCAAGATTCATACGTTTTCAGGTGAGTCTGCTTGACAGGAGCACACCTTGTTTAGGACACTGCTCTCCATACAGTTAAAAATGAGTCCCTGGTCAGAAGAGTGTTGGCAGCAGAGCTCAGTTGCACAAAATCCAAGGTGTCTTATCCACAGATTGCTCTCAGCCTTTGATTTTCGTTCTATAAAAGAGGATCCCACCAGCAGAACTATCTAGCTACTGAGCTACATTCAAAAGCAGTACAGGATGCTGTCCCATGGTCTACAACAGTTGTTTTATTCAGCTGAACTTCCAGTTCATTTTCAGGTTCACAAGGTTTGAGATGAATACTTAACTGATTCACACTGCAGAAAAGGATAATAATATGAATTTTTGCATATTCATTTCTACAATGCTGTTTGCATATGGCTTTGATTCAGACCAGGCAGTCTTTGTCTTAACATTTTCACCCTAATTCTAGCTCTCAGAAAAGAAAAGACACGCTGAATATACAGAAGTCATAAAACACGGCTGGCAGCGCACTCGTTTCAGGAATGGTAACCATAGATGGGAATATGTTGCCTTTTATACTTTCCAGCAGCAAATACACTGGTTGTACCCAGGGCCCTCCTGAGAAACAAACTTATTTTCTTTTGTGCCATAGAAGTAAGATTTAACTGCAGGTATTTCAGAAGTGTTGCCCTATCTGGCATTCCCCTGACCTTGCTACAGGTGTCATTCTTCCTTGAGTGCCTGACAGAAACAAGCAGCCAAGACTTTCAGCATGTACCCTACTAAAACCTGTAGCTCTCTGAGGACAGGACAACTCCATTGTGATACTTAACCGTGTAATTATGCCTCTGATCAGTTCAGCTCCTCCCATGTTAGCAGGCTGATAGTGCCCTGGATGGGCAAGGAGATTTTTTCCTCCCCAGAGCTGTGTCTTGGTGTGGTTGATGTCCCTGAGGTCTGGCTGGATGCTGGGGTCAGGCCAGACAGCCTCATGCTTCTGAAACCAGAGTCCTCCCTGTGTCAGACTGCAGCAGTTTGCTACATGAAGAGGACTGGCAAACTGTAATTTCATAGAATCATACAATGATTCAGGTTGGAAGGGACTTTAAAGTTCCATCTAGTCTCAATGCCCCTGCCATGAGCACAGAATCCATGGAACCCATTTCCTAAGCAGAGATGGTTTGTTCTTATGTGATAAATCTTTTTCTAGTATCGTCTTCCAAAGAGTTGGTGATTTTGAAAATGTACTCATTTCCATCAACTCCTTAGAGCCTACTGAAAAAAACAAACAGGGTGGGAAACATATTCTGGCAAGGTTTCTGGTGTACTTGGTTCCATGATCCAGCATTTCATAAATGAATAATTATTTAAGTCCGTTTTTTCTTTTTGTAAGCAATACTAGTGTTTTACTAGCAGATTGTTAATTTGTCCTTTTTACTGTTGACTTTCAGTTAGGGCCAAGGAATTTTCATAAGTATTGCCATTATTGGCACCCCAGAAGCTTTTCTGATATTGTCAAGAACAAAATTCTTTAAAGAAATGTTGATCAAAGGTGATTGAAGATCTGTGCACACCAGTCATAAATTTGTCAGCAATTAATTTATTAATAAAAGTCACAATAAATAGAGGAATTTTCTTAAGATGTGCTATTGGAAATCCCATAGGTATTTCAATTTCTTGAACACTCTTTTCAGTGAACAGAATTTTTATTAAAATGCATGTATTTTTTGTGCCAGTAATTCAGTCTGTAAAGGAACCTGTTGGTATTTTTCCCTGCAATCATACATACCTTTGAAGTGTTTTTGGCATCAATACCAGGAAGACAGTCACTCCACCAGTATCTGATTCTTTGCATTGCATGGGAGAGAACAGGGGGTGGTTATGGTGCCTTAATGGAACCATTGCAGCCAGATGCTTTAGCATCTCCCAGTTAAGGGAGCAAGAAATTCCTGCCACTCACATAGCCCTTCTGATTAAATGCCTCTTGCTGCTTTCAGGAAACCATATGCTGCCCTGCAGTGTTCTCTGATTCACACACACTTGTGTGTATCTCCATTTAATTTCTCTCTCCCCCACTCAGCCTGCTGTGTACCACAATAAGGAAGAGCTGACTTAACCTCACAGAGATCCATTATGACTCAGTTTTTCATGGGCAGATGCCAAGACTACTTCTGACTCCAGTGACTTTAGTAACAAAATATAAGGAAATATTACCTAAATTTTTAGTTTTAGATTGATCTCAATTAGAAAAAAAAAAAAATGTTGTGATTAGAGCAGTCTTCAGCCTTTTTTAGCACAAACAGGGTTAAATATAATAAGTGAAGGGACATACTTTTCATTTTCTGTCATGGAAATACAACTGGTAACTGTGATGACTGTGTATCTCAGGAGGTGAAAAATGACCAACCAGTGATGAGCAAACACTAGCAGAAAACATAAAAGCAGACACATAATTCACAGACCAGACAGCAAGAGATAAGACACTGCATACGAATAAGAGTATGTGGGTGTGAGATCAAGCAAGTGCTGAAGGAGAGGATTTAACTGCTTCACTGAAAGTGCAATTACACAAACAGCTCTTCTGACTCCATTTCACCAGTAGATACTACCCAGTGACATAAAACTGTTAAAAAAGCCCCAACAAGCCATATGAAAATAGCAGTCTTGCTTCCAGACAAAATAAATAATGATCAGACAAAAATACCAATATACAACATCTGCCTTAGAGATAACCATCTTGTTTCCTGTTTTTTTCCTCAAAATGTGTTTTTTTATGGTTCAGAATAGCTCAGTTGGTTGGAGCATGGTGCTAATAACACCAAGGTTGTGTGTTTGAGCCCTGTATGGGACATTCATTCAAGAGCTGAACTTGCTGATCCTTATGGGTCCCTTCCGACTCAGAAGATTCTGTGATTCTGTGATTTTGTTCTGTTTTCAGCAGACCATTTGAACAAGACCACATTCTGGATAGCAATCACCTAGATATGTTATCTGACTGAATATACCTTAAATTAGGTAAAAATAGTGTTTCTTCCATTAATTAATATTTGTTCTTTCATTAATATCCTTTAAAAATCACTAATAATTGGAATACTGATATTTCTTGATTTCTATGAATATACTATGCTGTAATAAAATATAAGCCTCTGCTTAGCCATTTGGTAAAAGATATTTATGAACTGCCACTGCAGATATGACCTGAAATAAGAACAGTACTTCAGGTTCTAAGGACTTTTTTGGTGGCTGCAGAGAAGAAAATCAGGACATCCCTTCCAAAGCTGGTTTAGAAAGAGGATGAAGTTGAGATGAATTTGTGCCACCAAGAAGGAGCTTAAAAATTAAGTTTGTGCAAACATTTTTTTTCTTATTTTTTATTTTTTTTATTTTATTTTTTGTAAGCTTTTCCTTTTTTTTGACAAACTCTTAATTTCAGCTTTTCAAGTTGATCTCTGTGGCTCTGTGGCTTGAGATCAGTCTGTAAAGGCTGTTCTGTACCTCAGCTCTCCTAAGAAACCTTTGTATGCGGGATCAGCATTTAAGCCTAAAAGAGCTGAGTGCCTGGACACAGGAAGGACCTCCTTCTTCTACTGCCAAATTCCGGCTCTTTCCCAACTATGTCAGGTTCAAGCTGCAGACCACTCTTGTAGAGCAGACACGACTGGATTTTCAGAAGTGACAAGGTTGGGTTATACCTAATCCTCTTAGAAGTTTAGATCCAGTCCAATAAGAGTTTGTTTTTCACCTCACTCAGTCCATAATTTTACAATTGTTTTTTGTATTGTGTGTCCATACCACCCTATTTGTTTCAGTAATGGCTGCTGTTTCCTTGTTAATGTATTAAGTTTTTTAAAGAACTTTAAAATGTATTTATCATGGACTGAGAATACTGGTTCTCCCAAAGTCACAAACCTATAAGCAAAATATACCATGTCTCAAGGATTCAGTGAAGGATAATTTATGAGTAAAATGTATAAACATTTTTCATTGTTCAGATTGCTGAGTCTGGGCCACTTTACTAAGTTTGTGGAAGTAGCTGATTGCTCTGTTGATTTGTAAAGCCAGACTGGATTCCTGCTTATCTTTTTACTTTAACTGCCTCTAATGAACCAGCACATATGGCCTGATGCATTAATACTGGCTTACAAGCCATGTAGTTTTCATGCTGGAGAAAGATTCAATTATTGTGACTGTTTCACTCAGCCATTATAAAACTTGGCTGGAGTTTTCTACTGTCTTTCAAAAGAAGTTGAACTCCTTCTGTGAAAGCTTCTCCATGCTTTTGCAATTTTCAGGATGACCCTATACAGATATTTAGTTCCACAAGTTTCATTTGCGTATTTGAGTAGCAATACAGACCAGTGCATACTCAAATGTACTTCTCTGAAGGTTTTTAAAATTTATTTTCATTATAGTAATACTTCCCAGCTGCTGATACTTACATTGTCTGGGTCTGATTTAGCCAAATGACAAACAAACGCATTCTTAAGCGACAAGCTCTTCATTCAGAAGTCTCATAGCTCAGTTTTCCAAATTATGTGTCTGAATAATTCAATTTTTAGTAGTATGACTAACATGAGATTTAAAAAATTATTTGTAAAACAGGCAAAAGTGGCTGAATAAAATATGATTATCATTTAGAAACATAAGAGTCTCCATCAGGATCTGCTATTCTAGCATTAGACAATAATAATCAGGCTCCTATCCTAAGTTATTCTGCTCCACTGGATTAATTTTAATATTGTATAGGCCTGAAATATTTTTTAATTTTTCACTTAATTTTTTGTAGTCTGTCCAATTCCATTAATGTTTTAAGGATGGGGCTTCATTAAATATCCTTAATATTTCTCTTTTGCATTATATTTGTATGAAAAAGTATATTGTTTCTTAAAATAACAGAGTTATATTTCATATTGAACTGGAAAACAATGTGGGAAGATAGATGGGAAGGGCATATTATATGTCCAAACTACTGGGATAAGGGACATTTATAACCTCATTCTCATGCTTGCATAGGCAACATGAGAAGATAACTAATTTTCTAAGTAGATTTAGGGCAACATGATTAGGTATGAGTAACTGCAGATATATAGGAAGTGTACTTGTGTGTGGAACTGTTAAATTTAAATGTTAAATACAGTTAAATTTCTCTTTCTGCATATGGAATATCCACGCTGTATGTGAGCAGACACATTTTGCTTCTGTAGAGGACTGTTTGAAAGTCCAGGTCAGAATAAGTAACTGAAGTCCATAACGACACCAAAACAGTGAGTGATATTGTAGTCTTTGTCCTCTTTTTCTTCCAGAACACTTGGTTCAATCCACCCCAAATAATTAAACGCTCACTTGGAGAGGATTATCAGCATCGTAGTCGTAACTCCATCATGAAATTACAGTCTTCAGATTATGAAACCTAAACATTCTTTAAAATTAAGAGGAAACTTGATATGATGGAGCAAACAAAAGCTGTTAAACTAATTGCAAACTGGAATATATTTTTGACAGTATGAAAATTACAAGTGACATACAATTAATGATTGGAATAGTAACAATCTGACTTTACTCGCTATGCCAAGTTTAATTTCCTATCTTGTAAATAACAGACAAACCTCATAAACAAGCCAACTGCTAGATTGATGTGATTAATCAGTTTTTATAAATAAGCTGGTGCTGGGTGACCAATTTTGAACAATGAACACAGAAAATGTGGAGAATTGGAAATGAAAAGGCTCCATTGTATTCAATACGAAGGAAGAGTGATAGGGTAAAAAAGCCATGTGGAAGTGACTGTAGAGGAACTGCATTGCAATCAGCTCCTGCAATACTCCTGTGGCTGATGTCATGATATCTAACACTCCATCTGAAAAACCTTTGATGTTGCTTCTTAAGCTGTGCACCATTTTATCAGGGAGCTCCAACCTGCCTTTGCACCTCATCACCAGGGCTGCCATGTCACAGTGCTGAGAGTGACCCTCTGGTGATCCACAATAGTCCTTGCAAAAATTGTTCAGCATGGAATGAATCCAAAGAAAAATATGTTGGTGTTTTCTTTTTTCTTTGGGTTTTTTTGACACTAACCAAATAATCCCAACTGTGGACTGATCAGAGCAAAATTCCAGAAGGGAGCATTTGCAATGGTTGTCTTTGCAAAGCCAATATGGCAGTGGAATCATAGAATCATTAGGTTGGAAAAGACCCTTAAGGTAATCAAGTCCAACTGTTAACCCAGCACTGCCAAGTCCAACATTAAACCATGTCCCTAAATGCCACATCTACACATCTTTTAGATAACTGCAAGGGTAATAATACAATTGCATAGTCAATGGAAACATCACCTGAAAAATTATCAAAGTGTTAGCTCTACAGACATTTATGAAAAGTGAAATGGCAACAGCTAATCTCATATAAAAGTATTAATCATAAATATGGAATCAGTACTGTTGAATCTGTGATAAGTATTTTGTGAATGTGAAGCTTATTTTCACATAGTGAAATACGGTACTTGGAAAAGCGTTGCCAAAATATTTTTGTTTGGGACAAACATGGGTAAGTTTTTTGACTAATCACTGATGGCTAGTACACAGAATATGGATTTCTATCATTATGATTAAATTTGTTTTTACCCTTCAGCCTTCTGCACATGTCTGAAATCTCATATTTATTTCTAAGCATGTGTTTGATGAAGTGATAGGGTAATTTCTCTGCTGTTGGACCGTAGATGTGTCTTAACAGAAAATGCATCACCAGGATTTACCATGTTGAAGCCTTGAAGGACAAAGTGCCATATTGTGGCACACAGACAATTATGGTAGTAGCAGAACAGATACAAGCTGTGTTTTCCACAGACCCCTAAAAGGCTTTTCAACAAAGCATGTTGTCACTGAACAAGCAAGTGGCCCTAGCTTCGCTGACAGCTCTCCTTCTAGAATGCCATTATAAACTTAAGATATTGTAGTACAGGTATTTAACCTAAAAGCAACGAAGTGTGGAAAGAAAAGGGCTGCAAGCCCACTAAACAAACAAACAAACAAAAAAACCCTCCATAAAGACTGATGCCTTTCCTTATCAGGGAAAGCTGAATCTAGTGTGAGCCTTTAATTAATACTTCAAGTAATCTTGTAGCATTTCATGGTGTTTCACTCCTTCTGTTCTCAAACCCTGATCCTGATCCATCAATATATATGAATTTCAGTCCAAGCCATCTTCACCAAAATGCCATTTAATCATTTTACGCTATTAAATACCACTTCAAAAAAGTGATAAACTCCCTGTAACATCCTTCCATGCAAACAAAGCCCTAATAAATTAACACGATGGAGGACAAAGGCAGCTAACAATGTTCAGAATGCAGAGTTGATCTGCTTTCTGGTGCCTAAGGGTCTGACTGCACTCTTGTATAACTCCTTTTAGGGACTCCTGGGCTAAATGTAGGGCCTGCCTACATCTAATGAACCTTAGAGTGTGATCAGAAAGACAAATATGACATGTTTGAAAATATGAAGAGTTTTTCTGCTTTTAAGACCTCTGGAGACTCCTTTGTGGTCTTTGGAATAATCTTCTCCATCTTGATAAAATCACTGTTTGTATACTGCAGTGTGTCTGATATCATGTCTGCCATTGAAACTGTGTTCCAACATAATCTTGAAACCACAAGAGTCTGAGTAATCACTCTGTTTTATTCTTTACATTGACCAGCTTCTATACAATGGCATCATTGAGGGAAAAGGAAACAATATTCCAAAGACACTATCACAGGTTGGTTTAACTTAATCTCTCACTTCAGCCTGCAGTACTTGCCAGAAAAATACATTAACATGAGACTTTACTGTTCTCAGAGTAGTCTTTGTCAGGAGTTTGAAATGTCTAAAACAAGATAATTAATCCTTGTAAATGTACCTCAGTGTTCTGATCTTTCTTTGTATTTTATAATTTTTCTGAAAAAATTTCAGCATATATTTCTGAAAAAGAGCTGAGAAACCAGTCACATTAAACTTTATTTCTTCTACTGTAAACTACTCCCCTGGCTATAGTCGACACTATGCTGAATTTTGCAGCTGTATTTCACAGCTTTGGCTCTGAAACTGTGATCAGCAGTTCACTATACTACTATGGTAGAGATCTGTTTATAGACCTATTTTCAAAATTAATTTCAGCAAAGAAAAAACCACCATATTTGGATTGAAAAAGATCTATTACATTCTTTCCTGTTCTGCCTCCTACAAATGCAAGTTTATTTCTACAGTATGCTTTCTGCTTGCTCCATAATTTGTTGCTTAAAAATCTAGGGCTTTACATCTCAGAAAACTGCAGCAGAGCAACACCTTTTCCTCCCACCCTTAAGACATTTTCCTGACTCAAAAATTCTTCCTAATCAGCTGTGCACAATGATATGCAGTCATGCCATACTAACTTCCATTTCTGTTCTTCACAAGGTGTAATAGTTTTTTTACAAAACTTTTCTCATTAGTGACTATTTTCAGCTCTTGCCTATATGTTTCCCAAGGACAGTGAAAATGTGGACTATAATTTGTATCTATTTTTCAAACTTTTTATCTACTTCTCATACTTTCTTTTCCTCCCTAAGAAGCACACCACAACTATGCCTTCATATACACAAAAATGTCTGAAATATGATATACAACTCTCATAACTTCAACTTTTGAAACAACTCACTTATACATACTCCATTTCTTTTGTCTGCAGAAATGCTTGCTTATGCCAAACTTTGCATTCTTTGCATAATGAGACACTGGTGTTTTCACAGAGTAATTCATCCAGCTTTCTCTGTTCATTCTCACACGTCCATAAATATAAACTTGCTGTAAATACTGTTCCTGAGGTCCATCATATCTGGCTTCACACGTGTTGGAAACAAACTAGAATTCTACTGCTTCTGGAGACTCAGATCAGACTTTGTAGTAGTTTGCTGTGATCTTGTCTCTCTAGGTATATGGAAGCAGTGTGAATATGGCTCTGCAAATAGTCCTTTTAATCAAATGTACTGTTAGTTCATCAATTCAGAACTACAGATAGTTGTAAGCATGCAGTTATTCATGCCAACACAAGAACAACAATGAAAATTGTGACAAAGATGTCATATTTTGAAAATATCAGCACAGTAACTTTTGTTAGACATATCCTCATATACAAATAAAAAATGGTCTTAAAATTTTAAGAGACTCAAAAATCCCTGAGTTTCTGCCTTTATTTGTCTCAGCTATAGTCTGTCATATGCTTTGAAATACTGACCCACAGCATTTGGAAAGTAATTGTTTCACAGAAAGAGCACTCACTGTACCTGATTTCCCAGAATGGCTGTAGGCAAAAGTCTTTCTTATTCGCACAAATAGATTTCATGACTGTGTGCACAAACTGTATCCTAATGCAGCCATAGGTGCAACGTTCATAGTGGCAATCAGTACAGCACCACAGAAGCATTTGGAGAACAAATGAACGTATGCTAAGGTCTGACATTCATACCATATGCATTTTAGAGGAAGTTACTTTACAGCTTTACAGGCTGTGGACTAAATATTATCGGGTTTGGAGAAGCATGCTCTGGGAGCACATCTCCTAGTCTGATTTCACTTGAAAGAAATATGCACTCAGAGTCTACCAGAATCCAACTGGTGAGGATGATCAGAAGATTTGTCTCAGAACTACATTCCTGAATTAAGACTGAAATTCAGGGCAGCCAGTGCTAGTCAAGAATCCAATTGTTCTCTTTAGCATACTTGTCATACCCAATTCAGGAACACAATGAGTCACAAACCAAAATATTCCAATGTCTATTTGTTTTTCTCTGCCATATGTAGAGTTGGGGGGGGGGGGGGGGCTGGGGGGGGGGGGTTTTTTTTTAGCGCGGTTGGTTGGGTGTTTGTTTGTTTGTTTGTTTGTTTGTTTTGGGGGGTTTTTTTGTTACATATTCTCCAGTGTCTTGCCTTTTCTAGAAGAAAAGGGAAATTCCCTAAGGGACATAGAATGCTATTGTGATCAGGCCTCTCTCAGCCAAATTTCTGGATGAGTGCTTTGAATAATAGTTCTTCCTTTATTAGAACAATGGGTATACTCCTCAAAATATTGTGCAATCCATGGATTCTACATAGGTTTACGGATTGAAGGGAAGGTCAGAGAAAGGGAGGAAACAGAAGAGTAGAACTCTAAATGGGCAATAAAAATGGGCTATTGAATCCCTTTAGTTCTCACAGTTTGAAATACACAAGGTGTAGGATTGCGTCATTTTGTCACACATGCACTGTCAGAGTGATCTCAAGAGCATTAGTCTGGTATTGAAAATTACCTTAGTGATTTTGCTGTGAGAGAGGAAAAAAAGGCTGAATGACATGGAGAACTTAAAGTTATTGCCAAATCATCATCAACTGCAAAGGACTTTTCTGAAAAAAAAAGGAGAGGAAAGCAAGGGAGAACAAGAACTCATAGAAGTTCTTTGTATGTTTTAGAATAGACTAGGTATTGTAAATTAACCTTGTATTTTCATTTATAGTTTATATGAACTAGGACAATCCTAGTTTCTAGTTTTCTCTTCTGTTCAGCTAAAGGAAAAGAAAGTAATTTTCATATCATGGATCTTGAATTTAAAAAAGAAAAGGGAGGCTGCAGTTTTCCTCAAATTTAATGAAGTGCCGATCAGGAAAACCTTCAAGTTTTGTCCTAGTGAGTACACACTTCAGTCTTATCCTAAATCAATGCCAATAAATTGTGGTGTTCAAAATTGCTGCATATCATTGCATGTTCTTTTTTATGATAATAATATACCTCTCCAATGACACAGTATCTTTTTTATCTTAGCACTGGATATTACATGGGAAGTTCATAGTAATAGAATTTGATGTGAATATTAACAGCATAAAACATTTTAAATGCCTTAGCATTTTTTTAAAGCTAGACAACTATCTGTTTCATGTAAAATTAATTTTTTTTTTCTCTTCAGAACTTCTTAGAAGTACAAGAAAATCCAGCCAAAAAAAGCCCTAGAAAGAAGTCTTGCTGAAGCCACAATGAATGTGGGCTAATTCATGAGTTATTTTTTTGAGTGCTCCACTTTGCAAAGAGCACACAGTATCAAAAGGTATCACTGCTGAATTTCTCACCTCTTCTGTAGTCACATAGGAGAAATAGTTTTTGAAAATGACCTGATTTTTTTTTTCCCTATGAAGATCAGAGAATAAAATAGAAAGTCAGTTTGATGGAAATGATTATCTGAGCCTGAGTATTCTGACTATTTGGCAAGCAACAGTTGAACTTTAAAGTCTACAGTGATTTTTAAAAATTGTTTTAAGAGGAAAGAATCTGTCTTTACTAAAAGAAATGCAATAACAACTGGAAAGCCTCACTGCCTTCTGTGATACAATGTGTTCATCAGGAATTGCTACCTTAAGAAATAAATATAATATTCTGCTTTTCCCAGGTCATTTGTGTGCTGTAGCTGGTTTGCTAGCATTTAGTCCAATTATAACAACATTACTGATTCCAAGAAGGCATGACAGAAAAAAAAAGAGTTTGTAGAAGATTGATAGAATTGTTTCTGGGACTAGATTTACAGAGGATGTGAGGCACTGAGATTCCACCTGAAGTCCCTTTGACTTTAAGGTACTGTTAGATTTTGATCCAGTTCTGTCATGTCTTGAGCGTAGACTTACTGTGTCTTTCTCAAAGTTTTAACAATAAATTGTACAACAAACATACATAAAACCAAAGCAACTCCACTGTCTTGTCCCTCCAGAATGACTGTGGATATAACTTGGATGTTTTTTTGTACTTTGGATGAAGTAAATTATGTTTAGAAACCTATTATCTGGAAGTCTAATGATCTCTGTCATTCATCATTGACATTAAGAAAGTAATACAGAATTCATATTTATGTATATTCTGCAGTTCTTCTTGAGATGATAATTTTCATTCTACAATACTCTTACCATTTTCACTAGCATGTCTAGAAATTGTCTTATTTAAACTTTAGAAATTATAGTTCTGATGTCTTATGTCATTGCAATGCACAAACCTGAATGTTCAGTAAGATCAGAATCAGGAACTTTTTTTTTTCAGAAAAAAAGCCCCACAAAATCTTGATGCAAGTAACACAAAGGGATAAAAATATAAATATAAATATACTCTGCCTCAATATATATATATACTGCCCTACTGTCTCTCTTTTGCCAGTCCAGTCTAAAGCATGCAGGCTTCTTGCTTTCAGGTTCAGCTACTACCACAAATAAAGTCAGTTTCTGTGACAACTTTTTCATACTCATTGCAAATGTTAGGAGTGAAGACATACACAGGAAAGAGAATTGAATTTAGAGTCTGGGACTACTTCTTTTGTCAGCACACTTATGCATGGCCCATGCCTGTGCTTATGGACTATCTAGTATTATTTACTGTCCTATATTGTTAGCATTTTAGACAATACCCATGCCAAAACTCTCTGTTGAGGCACAGAAAGAAATAGCACAGGACCTGGGAGGGAAAAAAAGAGTTCAGTGATTTGGATGTAAACCATGGTGTTGCTTGTACTTAATGTTACTTACAGGTGCAGCCCCAGTCTTTATATTCAGCCCTCTGAGTGTTGTGTGATACTGAGTCAGATATGATGAGATGTTGACAGATGGGATTGCTTTTAATCATAGATTTGATAGAAAAGGAGCTACAAGAAGCAAGATATTAAGGTTTATAAATAGCAATTTGTAAAATCCATTAATTGTTGCTGGTTGCACTAAGGAAATATATAGCCGAGCCCTCCTGGAGATTCGAAATTGCATTAGTTTTGAACATGAGGCCAGAGGACAAGTATTGATGTTTTTTCATAATTGTGGTATAATTTTAGGTTACCCACTATGCTAGCTCCACCAGGATCAAGCTTGACTACCTTTTTCTTAAGACAAATTGATTTGCCAGCATTTTCCAATAAGTTTGTGAACATGAAATTGCTAATATGGAAAAAACCAAAAAGAAATATAGTTAATTGTGTATTATAATGCTGTGGGTTTGCTTGATCTTATTAACATACACTATAGTCATAGAATCATAAAATACTTGGAGTTGGAATGGACCTTTAAAAGTTATCTAACTGGAACCACTGGCAATTAGCAAGCAGTATGTTAGTTAGTCACTAACATACAAATCACTAACATACCAGCTCTAAAAATATGCTTTGGATCCTCCTAATTTTTCATAAATAGCAAGGTGTGTGAACTTCCTGTCAACAACCAAAACATACATGACTTATTTTTCCTGGTCAAATTCTCTAACAATAATAATATACACTGAACAAATACATTCAAAGAATATTCACAGTGCACATACATTTCGGCAAACTATCTCTAAATATCTCCTAGCAGAACTTTCTGATTTGTATTCTTGACCAAGATAAAGAGCGTGTTTCCTTTCAAATTGAAAAACCCCAAATAGCATGAAAATATTTTCATATCAGACCAAACAGCAGGTTTTCTTTCCTCCCAACCTCATTCTCAGAAACGGTTGAAATATTCAGACAGAAACAGTAGAGGTGGGGAAGGTACAATTCAGTTAGTAGGTGGAATAGAAAACCTTAATTTAAAACTGCTAACATTTAGAAAACTTCTAAGCAATTGAAAGTAAAGCCTTCACACCCAAAACAGAGTTCTATTCAAGCTTCCCATGGACAACTTTGCCTATGGTTAGCTATGCATGAGTTTTTATTTTTGTCAAATATTTCATACTGAATGTTTGCTGTTGTTTGTATGAATAATTCCCAACTGCCTAGTGCTATTTTTTGTCTTGGGTTAAATGACTAATTTTGTCATGCATTACTTACAATAAAAACAATTATCCCCCAAGCCAGGATTAGGGTGCTGTAGGTGTGCCAAGTACACACAGGCTTTGCCCATAGCAACTTGCATTCTAATATGAAACAGGTCCCAACAAATTGTGGGAACAATAGCAGACAGTGAAGAACACACTGCATGTGTCAAGGAACACAACAGCACTAGGAATATGCTTTCATGCTGCCTGGGATCTGTCCCTCTGCCAGCAGTTGATTTCAGTGACGCAAGTCCAGGGTAAGTGTATGTACTTTCGGAGTACTAAATCACTGATGATTGTTTTAGAGGCAAATAAATCCAATATGTGTGTGTTCACCAACAGAAACACATGCATATGTGTACCTCAGTCACTTTCTGACGCTCCCCTTTGGCGTCACAGTGTGGGTCTCATTTGCTCCCCTGGCTGCAGCACAGCCGGCAAGAGTCAAGGCAGCAGCCCCTGCTCCTCGACTGCAAACTGAGTAGGGCAAGGTTGCAAATGCTCTGCCATCAGCAGTTCCCAGGGTTTGGATAACTCAGTAACATAGACTTGTTTGTAGTTGAGACTTAAGAGCAGGCTGTCTGAAGTTGCTGACAATTTGCAAACTGTCCTACAATAGCTGTTGTCGCAATGACTGCAAGTAAAATCATCCCATGGGTAGTAGTCAGATCCTCATTCCTGAAAATATTTGTATTTATGTCTTCAGATACCTTAGAATAACTTGAATAATGAGTAAACTATTAACTTTTATATGGAGAAATTAATGTTCCATATGTGTACCTGTTGTGATGTTGCAATCTACTTGCCCTGTAATTAAGATGCAGAACAACAGCGATACTATTAAGAGAAATTCATTTGCTGAGGACTAAAGAAAAAATTGTTCTTTTGGCTTGTGGCCCTGATGTTACATATGAACTTTGTCCTCTTGGAAGGCTTGTACTCTTTCTGACAACACCCACGCTGGTTGATCAAAGGTGACTTTCAAATTCAGTGAATAACATCTGCTATGCTGGCTCATGATTTGTCACGCTGGGCACGGTCTTGCTCTGATAAGATCAGAATTCCTGGAAGAAATAGTAGCAACAGAGATTTGAAATAGCATTTGTCAAACCCCCCAAATGAAGAAAGCTTAGGATGGACCAGAATACTGAATAGAATATCTTCAAAGCTTACTTAAGCAGTTCCCTCATCATAAGGCAGTAATCATCCCTGTGTGGTCTTGTTTACTGTGACTCCTGGATACTTGTGATTGTATGTCAGTCATGTTGACTGACCTCTGTCCTTTCAGCATCAGAACTACAGTTAGTGTAGATGTTATGGTGTAATGTAAGGGAAATGTTGCTCCTGCAGATTCTTTATTCAATGACAGATAAAAGAGAGGCAGTTCTGCTCATTGCCACTATTGTAACCCAGAGTGCCCCAACCTACAGGTTCTAAAACTCTGTTATTTTACTTTCTGCAGATGTATTTTCTTCCCCAGGTCTATATGGAAAACTAAGTAGTGTGCAACTTACTTGTTTTTATTGCCTGTGGACCAGCAAGTTTGGGTAAAACTGGCATAGAAATAGAGTATGTTTTAGGGCCAGTTATAGCTATACAATATATTTTATTTGGGCAGGCACACTGAGCACTAGAAGTTGCCAAATACTAGATCAGGCAGTAATGTGATTTCATGGGATCACAGAATGGGTAAGGTTGGAAGCAAGCATTTGTAGGTTGTCTGGTCCAACCTTCCTGTTGAATCAGAGTCTTCCTAGAGCACCTTGTCCAAGATTGTGTCCAGACAGTTCTTTAATATCTCCAGTGAGGGAGACTCCACAACCTCTCTGGGCAACCTGTTCCACTGTGTGGTCACTTGCACAGTGAGGAAGTTCTTCCTCATATTCGGGGTGAAACTTTCTGTGGATCAATTTCTGCCCATTGCCTCTTGTCCTATTGCTTGGCACTACTGAGACAAGCCTGGTTCCATTCTTTTGATACCCTCCTTTCAGAGGCTTATATACATTGATGAGATCCTCTTTCAGTCATGTCTTCTCGAGGCTGAACAGACCCAGCTTTCTCAGCCTTTCCTTGTAAGAGAGATGCCAGTATACCCCATTCATCTTTTTTTCTCTTCCCTGGACTCACTCCAGGAGCTCCCTGTCTTTCTTATGCTGGGGAGCCCAGAACTGGACACAGCACTCCAGATGTGGGCTCACTAGCATTTCCCTCAACCTGCGGGCAGTGGTCTTCCTAATGCATTCCAGGATACTACTGGCCTTCTTGGTCACATGGACACACTGCTGGTTCATGGATAGCCTGTGGTCCACCAGCATACCTAAACCCTTCTCAGCAGAACTGCTTTCCCGAAGGTTGGCCCCCAGCCTGTACTGATGCCTGGGGTTATTCCTCCCCACATGCAGAATGCAGCATTTGCCTTTGAATTTCATTATGTTCTTCTCCACCCAACTCCCCAGTCTGTTGAGGTGTCACTGAATGGCAGCACTGCACTCTGAGTTATTGGCCCCTCCTCCCCAACTTGTTGAGGAGGCACTTTGTCCCTTTGTCCAAGTCAATGATGAATAAGTTAAACAATTTTGCCTTCTTTCTATGTGATGCCTCAATCACCTACCACGTTCTCTGTCTTCAACCCCTAAATATCATGCATTATCACCATATGTAAGTTACCCATATATATAGATCTATACGTCACTATTTTTGTATCTCTAAATATATATTCACATATATACCATTTGCTTTTTAATTTGGGTTTCTGAAGCATGAAAAGTGTTACAAAGTATTAATTGTCCTTGTAGCAGAGGGCCCTGAGCCTGTCAGATTTGTCAAGGCACTGTGCTCTATTTGGTGAAATACTAGGAGTGCTAGCTGAGTCACAGGAGATGAAAGGAGATGAAAGGGCAATGAAATTTATAAGAGCATCTGATTTTTACTGATCCATGAATAAATCAGTCTCTTCTTTGACCCTTATTTAAAGACGGAATAGACTATGGTCACAGCATCAAGCCTGACAGAGTTCAAGAAGCATTTGGATACTCTCAGGCACATGGTGTGATTCTTGGGGCTAGTCCTGTGCAGGGCTGAGCTGAACTCAATGATCCATGTTGGTCCCTTCCAACTCAGCATACTCTGTGATTCTGTGACTACTGTGGAACTGAGCAAGAAAATAATATCTTTTTTCCCCCCTAAATAAAAGCTGTAACGTCTTGTATAGCACTTTTAAAAAGAGTAAACTGTTTTCAACCAGTCTCTGATTTATTTATTTTTTTAGCATAAATTCCTATGATAATGTGATGAACACTTAAAACACTGCTTTTTCTGCCGCCCTGTGCTAACAGAAGCACTTTGCTTTCATCGGGACAATCTGTCAGTCTGGAACACCCTGCTGGCTGTGATTTCCCCACGCACATGATGAATGAAGGTATCACTGCCCTGACACGGTGCAAAGAATGTGGTTTTGTGTGTTTTGGAAGTGACCACTTTGTTTTTCTGTCTGATTTACTGAGAAACAGTCTCACTTTTTTTTTAATTTAATTTATTTTATTTTTTATTAAATGAGAGCATTTCTTCCCTCTCATATTTCTTTTCCTCTTCATCCCCCTTTCCTGTAATGGTTCTCTGGAGAGAACAAGCAGACAAGTCCGTGTCTTGTCCATGACAGTATTTCTGTAACTCATGCTGCAAGACATACTTCATTAACATTTGTATTCAGGGAAAGCATACATAGCAATGCTTGACTTTACTGCAAAAAAGAAATAGAGGTTTGAGTGTCATGAGCAGTTCACCCCACCTCTTCAGTATATACCAGTGCTATTAGAAGAAAATAATACTCAGGATGTAAGTGTCTAGTTGCCTTGGAGCGGTTTATACTGGGGTGAAAGATACTCAGGAACTGTCAGGTAGAGGCTGTCTGTAGTGGGAGACAAAATTAGTACTTTGCCAAAGACGGGCATGTATCTCTTTTCCTTTCTCGTGACCTTTTCTAGCTGTTGTTTTGCTATTCATCAGAGTTCCCAGTTATACCTCCAACACCTTGTTGAAATACGTCAAAAAATATTGTATCAGCCATGTGCCACGCATCTCATTCATATGGTGCGTTTTAACCTATTACACAACCTCTTCTTATGAAGGGGTCTGTTCTTTTGCCACAGAAATTGTTGATTTCCCTAGTTCTTGGGATAGTGAAAAACCTAAAAAATAGAGTTATGTGTTTCCAAGCCCTGTTCTGGCTGGCTTGTATATTGTTAAAGAAGGAAA
This sequence comes from Margarornis squamiger, assembly GCA_035222235.1. Classification (NCBI taxonomy): domain Eukaryota; kingdom Metazoa; phylum Chordata; class Aves; order Passeriformes; family Furnariidae; genus Margarornis; species Margarornis squamiger. The sequence goes on from JAWWTY010000077.1 coordinate 121,923,960, forward strand.
TGACTTTTTTTAATTAATTCATTCTTAGGTTAATAAATCTTGAAAATGGGACAAACTTGCATCCATCATCTTCTCAGTGTGTGTGTGGTGGAAAAAGGCACTTACAACCTGTTCGGTTGTCTTGCTTCCTTGGGGTTCCCAGTGTTGCTTATGATATATCTGTTAGCCAAAAAAACCCCAACAAGTATGATTTGGTTTTGCAATTGCCTACGGGAAGTTTTACAAATATTTAGTAGCCAAACTCATAGGAGTGCCACAAGGAAATAGTGTTCCTGGATCTAGAAAAGAAAATCTGGAGGATTTATATTGTCACTTGCTCAAAATTGCCAGGACAGAGAGTGATGAAAGCTGAGCCAAAACACAGAAAGGTCTGTGCTTCATTTCAAGTACAAATCTCTAGTTTCCTGTGACTTTTTTTTTCTTATAATTAAAGTATGTAAAAAAAAAAAATAATCCAAGAAACAAAAAATGGAATTATTTTTCCCATGTTTTCCTAATGATCTTTTGTTATGATTTAGAATGTGTCTTTGTAACCACTAATGATCTCTACATTGATCTGATTTGCACCTAATCACAAATACTGGATATCAGTTCTCTCAAAAATAATTCCTTTTTCCCAGTTTAAAAAGAAACCTCCTGGGGAAAATAGTCTAGATGAACAATGGAGGAATCACAGGTATCTGTTGGGAAAAATATAATTATATTACAATGAAAAATTGAAAATAGATTGCCAGTATTATTCAGCCTGAAGCACAGAAGAATTAGGGGGCACTTGCCTGAGGAACTGCAAGTGGTGAAGTGCTCAGAGAAGTGTTTTTTTTCTTTTCACTTTGTCATATTTTAATGAAACTCAGTAATATATTAAAGGGGACTAAATTGAAGATTGATAAGAAGAGTTTTATAAATCATGCATGGTTGCGGCTGTAGTTGGGTGTTTGTGTGTATGGGACGAGAGAGAGAGACCTAAGTCCTGCCACATTTTCCACATCACAAAGAAATAAACAGATTGTGAATGGATTAAGGACCAAATATTCATGAATGTGTACTATTTTCTGATGTATTTTCTCCTTTTTGCTGGTATTTAGTGTCTAAAAACCTTAGTGAATCAAATTACATGGTATTACAGCAGCCCCTCTTGCCATGTAGTACAGAAAAGTAAGGATAACTTTGGATCTCCTTAATAAACCCTAATGTCCATCATTAGTTTATGAATTAAGAACATCAGACCAAACAACAGACTTCACTGTAATGCACTAATACTAATGTATCTCATGACAGTTATGAATCATGTAACTGCTAATTTGGCATCTAGCCATATAGAAGGAAACGTTTTGGCAGCCAAATATTTTTCTTTGCTTTTCTTTTGTAAACAGAAGATGAAAAGAAACATTTGGACTGCTAACAGCTATTCATTACCAAAGAATTTGGGCTCAGATCTTCAAAGACCTTATCTGTCATTTTAGTTTTTATTGCAGTCTCTATCTCTTAAAATGTTTTTAGTAATTTTTTTGATCATTGAAGAGTTTTCTGCTTGTGCAAATATGAAAATAACTTCAGTATTGACATAAAATTACTTTGACCTACAAAAGATGACATTTCAATCACTCTTGGGTAGCAACTGTCTTAAAGTTGCTAATGATATTTTTTAACAACAAAATCATTGAATACTTTAACCATTTTATCTGTCTTAAACATAAAGTCTGCCATAGCCCTAGGTGCCTAATATACAGAAGAGAGGCATGCTGTCAAATAATGATAAATAACAGAAAAAGTCAAAATTAATGTACAGAGCTCTATAATAAATCTTTTTTTCCCAGGTATTTTTTTGGAAGTTCATGTCAGAGGGAGAGCTGACAGTAATTTCTTTCATTCCACAGCATTACAAGATCATGTTTTACAATCTTGGACATTGTCCTGTGTATAAAAGGGAAGTTTAAATTCATTCTACTCTAGAGGGAAAATTCAGAGCAGCAAGTGAACTATGGGGCAGCATGAGCACCTCTCTCAGTTTGGCACTGCTGAGGACAGAAAAGCAGTTGTGAGAGCATCAGTAATACTTAGATGATGATAGTGGGTTTCTTAGGACTTTTCATAACATCATAGAATTTTTTAGGTCGAAAAGGACCTCTAAAACTGTCAAGTCCAACTGTTAACTTAGCACTGCTATCTTCACCACTAAACCATGTCTCTAAGTGGTACAATCATGCATCTTTTGAGTCCTTTCAGGGATAGTGAGGCAACGACTTCCCTGGGCAGGATGTTCCATTCATTGCTTTTTCAGTGAAGATTTTTTTTCCTAATAGTGTAAATCACCCCCAGCACAACTTGAGGCAATTTCCTCTCATCCTATCACGTGTTGCTTGGGTGAAGTAACCTGGCTACAAACTCCTTTTGGGTAGTTGTAGAGAGCAATAAGGTCCCCCCTCATCCTCTTTTTTTTCCAGGATAATCAACCCAAGATCCCTCAGCTGCTTCTCACATGGCTTGTGCTCCTGACCCTTTACCAGATTCGTTGCCTTTTTCTGGACATGCTCCAGCACCTCAATGTCCTTCTTGAAATGGGGGGCCCAAAACTGGACACATTACTTGAAGTACAGTTTCACTAGTGCTGAGTACAGAGGAAAGATCACTGCCCCGGTCCTGCTGGCCATGCTATTCCTGATACAGGCCAGAATGCCATTGGTCTTCTTGGCCACCTGAGCACACTGCTGTCTCGTGTTCAGCCAGCTGTTGACCAGCAACCCGAGGTCCTTGTCTACTGGGCAGCTCTCTAGCCAGTCTGCCCAAGCCAGTAGTATTACACCAGACTTTTATGACTTGAGTGCAAGACCCAACACTTGGCCTTGTTGAACCTCATACAATTGACCTTGGTTCATTGATCCAGCCTGTCCACATCCTGCTGCAGGACCTTCCTGCCCTCCAGCAGATTGACACTCTCAGCCAACTTGGTGTGATCTGCAAACTGACTGAGGGTATACTCAATCTGCTCATTCAGATAGTCAATAAATATATTAAACAGGACTGACCCCAGCACTGGAAAACACCAGTCATGACTGCTGCCTGCTTGATGTAACTTCATTCACCACACTCTCTGAGACTGGCCATAGAGCCAGATTTTTTACCCAGCAAACAGTGCTGTGCTGGTTTAAAGGTAAACCGGCAGGAGAAATGGACCCACCACAAGAGAGATTATAAGTCAGAGTTACAATTTAATGAAAGATATTACAATAAATACACTGACACAAA